>JAPMIQ010000011.1:600000-992091 GCA_035079535.1 Trichoderma endophyticum
ATTCTGGATTTACTGGTCCGCTTAGAATTTAGGGTCGCATTGCGGGATGTGTGGATTGATGGAATTATTAGATATTTACTAGATTCGTCGAAAAGTTTGATCGCGTTTATTCGTTCAATTTACGCACAATACGCAAAGTATTTTACTTCAAGACGACATGTGAACTCATATTTCATATTTATCTTGATATGTAACACTTAACTGCATTGAACCCAGCTACCGCAAGCTAATTATCTTCGAAGCCTAACCTCCAGCAAGCTAGCCTGCTCTGAAATATCTGAGGCACCCTCAAAATCCGTGGGATTCCAGACCTTTACAAGCTCCAACTGAGCTTTGGCGAACAGTTCCGCAAATTGCTTCTCTGTGCGCTCCAGGGATCCAAATGAGACCATCATGATCAAATCCGCAGTTGCAGAGGCGAGGGAGGCGTTAGACTCTGGAATCACTGTTTCGTTGATAAGCAGAATCGATTCTGGCGTCATAGCTTCTCTAACTCTTTCCAGAATCTGAACAGCTTGCTTGTCGGGCCAATCATGAAGCACGGTTCGTAGATAGTAGCCCTTGGCGCCCTTGACAGGCTGCTCTTTGAAGAAGTCATAGCCTTGGGCTTCAATCCCTGCGGGCAGTTCCTTAATATCATCAATCACTACGGGGAGATCCTGCAGAATGAGCTTTCCAGACAGGTTGGGGTATGCCTTCTGGAACGCAGTGATGTCTCCACCTTGGCTTCCACCAACATCTACAAGCAGAGTTTGATCGGGCTTGACACCACCAAGCTTCTCTTCGACTGGGAAGAAAGTAAACCAGTTGCGGCCTTTTCTGCGATGAGAGATTGTCATGACAGTGTTGAATGCTTTCTGGTAATAAGGTTTGGAGCCCAAGAATTCGAAATAGTTGTCCTTGGTGCCAATGGCAAACTGGAAGGGGCCATCATAAACATCATGTGGGCTTTTCCACCCCTTCTCAGCAAAATACTCAGGGAGCTGTGAGGCAATGACCATAAAGTGAGTGCTGTAAACACAACATTTAGCACGTCTTTAATCTGATGAACAGTTGAGTAGACTTACATGTGAATAACGGCTGCTGAAAGAGGCGATGATGAGATGTAGGCAGCAGAGAGTGGTGTTGCAACGAATCGACCAGGCTCTGGCTCTTTGAAAACATTCATAGCAGTCAAAAATCGAACAAAGCGGGCTATAGACTGTTAACCCCGACCATTCATTAAAATACACAGAAGCTTATATATCCACTTACTAACTAGCAACTCATCGACGCCTGTGTCTTTCGCCAGCTGCTTAACGGTGATGTTGTCTTGGGGCTGCTTAGCAGCAGCATCGAATAGTCCAGAGTCAACTGCAAGGCGGATAGCGATGGCTTGATGACCCTATATACGTGTTAGTTTCATTGCTTGTAAATTACCCCTTTACAATTAACATACTGAGAAAACAACTCTTATCGTTGTTTCGAACGGGGTCTCGTATGAAGCCCTCAGTTTATCGACCGCGGCCAACAGTTGCTTTCTTTCACTGTCATCAACACCAGATGCACCCTGCTGAGCGGCCGCATTGACCTGAGCAATTAGCTCTTTCACATTAACGGTCGCCATTTCCGTATCACTAAGGCAAATGATAGCCTAGAAAAAAAAAACTGGCAAAAGACAATAACTTTGAGATTTCTTGCGATACACTATTTAATGCACCTTCAATACTAGATAAAGAATTCTTCTCAAAATTTCCTACTTCTGTAACTCCCGAGCTGCCTCTACTTTTGGTGGCCGTGAAACGAAATCTCCGGCATCATCATTGGCTGCTTGGCCACGGAGGGAGCAAGTTGCGTAGTAATCCGTTGTGTCCGAAGCACGGCCTGATCAACCGGGAATTCTAAGAATGGCCGAGACATGGACATTTCACTGCCGGCATTTTCAATGACAGTCCGGGGTATGCACACTAGGCCAAACCAAGCATACGGGAGCGATCCCATGCATACGAGTACTTGATTAAGCAGGTGTTATAGAAAGCATAGCTAAGAGTAAAAATTATATAATATTTCTGACAACAATACGTTGACATATAAATGATTAATTAAAATTATCAATTGAAATCTATATCATTATTATTTGTTATGTCACATATGGAGTCGGCACCGGCACTCGGTACTCCGTAGACACATCCTTGTTATGCGTTGTCAGAAGTCCCCGAATCCTTCGGTGATAAGCTTGGACAACTAGGGAAAGAAAAAGTCAGCCCGGGCCACCAATATGCATGTCAAGCGCAGATTGATCCAGTAAGCCATTGGTGGAATAACAGGATGGACGGTGAATACGGTAATCATGCAGTGGCGCATGTTTCTAAACATTGCCGAGACGCAGGCACTGATCCACAGCCATTACGTACTGTATCAAAGTGGATGTAAGTGTTTCGGACGGTGAAATCAGATGAATTACGAACTGCTCGATGCAGATAGGCGCTATGGGATAGGATAGTCCTTGATTTAAAGCTGACATCCAAGCTAGAAAAATTGACAAGAACAAGAACAAAGTCGTCTGATTTACCAAACAAAATGTGTCAGGCCATTATGTTGAATATCCCGTATTTCGCCCTTGACTCGGGATATTGCGCCCCAGGGAGAGTTTGTGCAGGTGGATTGGCTTAGAGTGAAGTATATGGCTGGGAATCTAAAGACAATATAGACATAATGATAGGCCGCGAGATTGTTATAAGAGCTACAAGGGCATGTAATATTGACTGATAGATTCATTACTAAGGACTCGATATTTACTTTGGACTGTAGAAATTGGCTTCTTCGTTAAAGAACAAAACTCGACCCAAATAAGATGGTTGCTCCATCGGAAGATGCTTCATCCCCGAAGCAAGTTCACATCCTGATCATTGGTGCAGGCCTCACGGGTCTTATTCTAGCTCAAGCTATACGAAACTTCAATCAATCCGAAAAGAGCACCCGATCAGGTGTCAAGTACACTTATTCCATATTTGAGCGAGACGACCATGCATTCGCACGTGGCGGTGGGTGGAGTCTAACGATTCACTGGGCTCTGACGGATTTGCGGAATGTTCTACCGCATGATATCATATCTCGCTTCGAGGACTGCTTGGTCAATCCCGAGGCTGCAGAGAAGGGAATACCTGGCAATTTCCAATATCTGAACCTCAAGACTGGAGCAAGGCAAGAGGCATGGCCAATACCACTTGGTGCCGCCTCGAGAGTATCGAGAGAGAAATTGTTAGCCCTTTTGATGGAAGGACTTGACATTAAGGTATGGCATATACTTTTTGTGATCGAGTGTTTGTCTTAATAATTTGTCAGTGGTCGAAAGCTTTGGACGCGATCAGCTACCCTTCATCAACGACAGTTACAGCCCGGTTCGCCGACGGAACCAGCGAAACAGGCAACCTGATCGTTGGCTGCGATGGATCAAGATCCGCAGTTAGACGCAACCTCTGCCCGACTACATATCAAAATAACCGACTTCCGGTTCGCCTAATAGGCATGCGTGTTGAGTTCCCGGTCGAAAGGGTCCAGGTTTGTAAAGAGATTGACGTACACTTCTTTCAAGGTGGCGATCCCGCGACCAATGTCTACTTTTGGTTCTCTTTTATCCACTTGCCACGACCAACGGATGATCTCAAAGTCGCGACATGTCAGATTATGCTAAGTTGGCCGTATCGAGCCGGCTTTCTGGACCGAGCCGAGCCAACTGACATGCCCACTACAAATGGGGAGCGTCTGGCATGGCTTCGATCGTTGGCTAGTGATTGGGCAGAGCCATTTCGCGGAATTGCTAACGACATTCCGGATGATACGGAACTCCGGGAAATTGTGCTAGAAGACTGGCCGCCCCAACCAAACGGCTGGGATAACCACAATGGCACGGTAACTCTCGTGGGAGATGCAGCTCACGGCATGACCATGTTCCGAGGCGAAGCGGCGAATCATGGTGTGATTGATGTGTCTGTCCTGACCAAGCTCTTGTTCAGCGACGATGTCTGCCAGCAGAAGGATAATGCGTTAAGTTTAGCCGTCCAAGCTTACGAAGACGAAATGATTGAGCGAACTCGCCCTGCGGTTCTCAAATCCAGACAGGCATGCATCGATGCAAACAACTATGAGTCTGTAAATGCGGAAAGCCCATTGATTGCAAAGCGAGTTGTTAGGGATTAAGTGTTATTGTGAAGTTCGAACGCTTACATGTTGGGATATGCGATGGCCGAGGATGATCATAGGCGAAACGTGGTTAGGTTACATGTAAGGGCTAGGGATGCTTTAAGGATCCTGATAGCCATAGACTGTGTCTTTACTTATGCACCAATGACAATCTAGCTACATGTGCTTTTCTCCTTCTCTGCCAAGAGGAAAATAGGGGTATGACGAACCATATGCCCAAAGAAAATAATCTAGTTATTTTTAAAAAATCAAGGATGTAATCACTAGAAAAAAAGAAGTAATATTATCTTATAACAATATATTATATAGAATTAGGCTATATTTGTATTCATATTATTTGGCAAATAATATCCTAGAGTAAAAACAACACTCTGCCTGGATACACCCGCCTTACCTTTTTTCACGAATTATTCTCCTAGTTGCCTATTATGAAATTTTTTTTTTTTAAAAAAAAAAGGCCCATTGAAGTGTAAAGGTAGCCCGTTCTGTTGTTGAAATAATGTTGAAAATATGAGCATCAACATAGGAGTATCAGTACCTAGGCATACAGTTACTTTGTATAAGTAGGAGGCTACGCCGTCGGTGTAATAGTTATAGGCTAGGCCAATTGACCATACAATTCAACAAAAGATTTCTCATATTTCTTGATGTTCCACTGGTTTATGTATACAATAAACTACTGATAAATCTTCCATTCTGAATAAATGTTAAAATATAAAAGGAAGCAGATGAATCCATGTGCCTCTTTTCTCTTTTTCTCCAAACTCAGTGATCTCAATTCGGACTGAAGGTAACTGCGGCTGGTGTTGCTGCCAGAATTTCATCTTTTGGAGTCTCTAACGAGAATTTTTTCAAAGCAGCAATGACAGTCAGTTTGAAAGTAATATCAGCGACGTGCTTTCCTAGGCATCTCCCGGAAGCACCACCAGCGCCAAATTTCATGAATCCATATCGGCATTTGCTTTGTGGGATCTCCTTGAACCGCTCTGGCCGGAAGTCGTGACCATCAACACCCCATGTAACTGCCTCTTTATTGAGTCTTCCTGAATCAATTACAACAGCTGTGTTTGCTGGTACTTGATATCCTCCGATAGTCTTTGCCACAGCTGTGCACTCGGGAAGAGAGAACCCTATAATAGTTAGAAGGATAGTGAGTTGTGGAAGTAGCTTGGACTCACAAAATGCCGGCGTGTGTCTCATGCTCTCCATTACCAGAAAATTGAGCAAAGAATCCGTTTTCGCGACATACTTGGCCAGATCAAAATCTTTGGCAGCTGTTTGAGAAATGATTTCTGATCGTAACGACTGCTGGAATGCCTGGTCTTCCGCCAAACGTGTGAATAGCGTTTTCAAAACGGCAGCACTTATTTCGACGTTGGTGTATAGAATTTCATCGACAGTGTGTAGAAACTGAAATATGTAAGCAATCAGGCTTGGATATGTGAGTTTTCATATACCTCTAGTTCTTCTAACTCATTGTTTTGATCTACTCCACGGTAAATTCGCTCAAGAGGGCAGTCGAGGTTTTGCTGTTCATATACCTTGTGAGTAAACGATAGAAGATGAATAAGAAGATGCGTACCTTTCTGGCCAGTGCAACTGCATCCAGGTTGAACTTCTTCCATCGTCGGTTATACTCGTCCATACGTCTAGATGCTTTGCTTGGCAATAGGTTCCAGAATTTTGACGTAAGACGCTGGTTCAGCAGCACGTCATGTAAAATTTCCTCATGCAATGAGTTCATCTCGAGTAATTTCGAGAAGAACTAATTAAAGTGGTGCGTTAGTATCGCATTAGAATTTAGAAGCTGCCGTAGCTTAAAACATTGAACTAACCTCTTCATTGAAAACCTGGCCATATAATTGCTGAGACACAATTTTGAAAGGCAAGAACTTGCCAACACTCTGCACATCAGTAGTAAATGATTTGCTCCCTGCTAGTTTTGATGATGGAGCTGAGTGTTGAACGAGCTGGTCAGTCCATTGATTCACGAGATCAAGAGTTGATGGCATGGCCTCAACGGTGACCCGAAAAGCAAACTCAGGGTCAAAATATTTTCGGATTATTTTCCAACGCTCTCCTGCTTGGACACCGACAGCATGGCCTAAAATTCTTCATAAAAAGGAATTAGCAAAGACAATTTCAACATCTCATATCAAAGCAAACTTACCTCCCAAAATATGCGCCCATATTGAGGTTGGCTGGCTTTGGGTGATCTGTGGACTAAATTAGTTGTGGTTGATACACTGGTACAAGGGTTCCTACGTTGAGTGTCATTCTTGTAAAAGTCTTTCAAGTGATCCGGTTGCGTAATGACAAGCTCTCTAGACTGGCCATTGTGAATCATGTATGGCGCATCACCAGCCAATTCTCTACCCTGCTTGGACAACTCTGCGCTGTAAAGTATATAATTTAGCTTGATTTACCCCTGTTGGCACGATTGTACAACAGAAAGCGTTCTCATACCTGAGCGCAAACTTCATCACGCGAGCATTGGCCTTGAGTTCCTTGATCGGTTTGCCATCTTTATCTCTAATTATGCTAGGCTATAGTCGAGTGAGTTGTCATTCTCTCAGTTGGGCTCATGTTTAACATACTTGTCGAAAGAAAATTAAATGTACAATCGATGCAAAAACAATAAGAAATACGCTTGATGAATATTTTTGCTCAGTCAAAAGACCAGCGACATCGAGGCCTTGGGCCCAAGTGGCGTTTACCATGGTCGCTCAAGCATCAACCAAATCAAGCAAATCTGAAACACAAAGAGATTGCTCTGCTGGGACAGCAAAAGGCAGCAAGTGGGAGAACATACCAAGAAATTGTAACATGAATCTCACCCGGGGTTAATGATTACCCCAGCTCGTCGAATTTTCCGTGATTCACGCCTGTCATGCATATCGACCGGGGTCAATTCCCGGACCCTGCAAGGGCAAAGCCGCCACATGGCAAATTCCCGTCCAGGGCCGTGTTAGAGCCCGCTGAATGACATACAGCAAGCGGCCATCTGCAGTTGCATCGATAAATACGTGCTGTAAAATGAAAATGGAAATGAAAATGGGAGATGTTAGTTAGTAGCCGTTCAACAGTGGCACAATATTGACAATGACCGTTATCATCCCGGGCAGTCAGCGAGCACTAAAGGTTACCGGTCCTGGACAATTCCAGGTGTCATTGGCCAATGCGATCCCCACGGTCGCTGATGATGAAGTTTTGGTGAAAGTCGTGGCAGTGGCTATCAATCCTATAGATGGGAAATCGGCCGAGCTCTCGCCCACCGCAGGGGCAACATCAGGATGCGATTTTGCTGGCTCTGTGGTGCAGCTCGGAAGTAACATCACCAAGCCGCTGAAGTTGGGAGATAGAGTCTGCGCCTGTATCTTTGGAAATAATCCAGAGCGCCTGGACAATGGAGCATTCTCGGAGTTTGTCGCCGTGCCAGCTGACCTGGTGCTAAAGATTCCCGATTCAATGTCCTACCAAACCGCGGCGACTCTTGGAGTAGCTGTTGCAACTGTAGGAATGGCACTTTACTACTCTCTGAAACTGCCATCGCCTTTATCCCTTAAGAGCGAATCCAGATATTTCCTGGTATACGGAGCGAGTACAGCAATGGGAACCATGGCTATCCAGATGGCTGTGATGTAAGTACTCTCAAATTTTGCTTCACCGCGACACTCTAACACCAATTCAAGGTCCGGGTTCTCACCCATAGCCATATGTTCTCCTCGGAACTACGATCTAGTCAAGTCGCTCGGGGCTGTCGCTACTTTTGACTACCATTCGCCCTCGTGCGGCAGCGAAATCCACGATTTCACAAATGACACGCTGGTTTACGCTCTCGATTGCATCGCTGACACATCATCAATGGCCATTTGCTACAAGGCCATTGGATCTGCAGGCGGACACTATCTGAGCTTGGATCCGTTCCCTATCCGTTGCCACACGCGGAGGAGTATCAAGCCAAACTGGATAAGCACGTTGACCATGTTTAACCAGGCAGTCAATTGGCAAATTGGGTATCGTAAGGAAGCGAAACCAAAGGACCGAGCGTTTGGGCATGAATGGTTTAAAACGGCGCAGGAGTTATTAGACAATGGTCATGTCAAGCCTCATCCCTTCAGGGAGATGACTGGCGGACTTGATGGCATTGTCGATGGAATAGCACAAGTACGAAAGTCGGAAGTTTCAGCAATGAAGCTAGTTTATACAATTTGAGTTTAAAAAGTAGATATAGAGCAATATATCATGAATTGATCATCATTAGATGTCTTATTAATCTGCAAATGAGTTTTGAGCCCTAGTTCAATCATGGTACTCTCAATGAACACATATGCACGCATTAACTCGTATTTCGATCGACCGTTACATTTCTTGGTCATTCGATCGGTTAAAGCATGAAATAACCATCAAGGTAGCCAAGTCGCAGATCAATATCCGGAAAGAGAGGATTTAGCAGGACATGGCTGAGAGACCCCATGACAATAAACAATGGAGGTGCAGTATGGGTAGTATCCTTCAAAGCCAAGAATGGTTCGATAGATCAAAGTAATCGAGATCTACGGAGTAGGAGCGTGGCTCAGGTCCGGGTGCCTGGCAAAATTCCGTCCGTAGGCCGTGCCCGGGACGGGAAATTCAGATCCTTCTCCACAACTCCTCTGCTTAAACATAAATTCTGGGGTTACTCATCAGCCTATTGACGAACTTGCGAGCTAGATCTCTATTGATACAAGATCAAGATGGCCATCGAAACTCTTCCATCTGATACTGTTCTTGTCGTTGGAGGCGGGCCCGTGGGGTTGCTGTTGGTGAAAACATTGGCCCATCATGGAGTCAAAAGCGTGTTGCTTGAGCGACACTACACAACAACTACCTGGCCGAAAATGGACCTCACCAACTCTCGTTCCATGGAGATTTTCCGAAGCCTAGGTATGGCAGAAGAGCTTCGAAAGTTGGCCGTACCTGCGAAATTCCCGTTCACTTGTCTCTTCTCCACTGGCCTCAACGACGAGAAGGCAGCATCGTCGTGGGATCTACCGAGCGCAGAGAAGTTGAACGAGCAGATTCTCACTCAAAATGATGGATCACTTCCCTTGGAACCTTGGATGCGTATTTCGCAGGTAATTTTTGAGTCATGGTTGAAGAACGTGTGTGTTGAGGATCCGCTGGTGGACATTCGCTCTGGGTGGAAAGCAACAAGCGCCAAAGAAAATAACGATGGCGTCGAAGTGACAGCCATTGACGCAAAAACGGGCGAAGAAACGACATTTCATAGCAGATATGCGGTTGGGTGTGACGGCGCGAATAGCGTCGTAAGGGAAAGCTTGGGAATTAAACTCGACGGCGGGCCTCTGTAAGTGAGAATGACCTCAACATCTAATTCAATACACTAATCATGTAATAATTATAGTCCTGGTCGCGCTCTTTTGGTTCATTTCAAATCCCGCGATTTGACTCGCCTACAGAAGCAGGGACAGTTTTGGCACATCTTCTTCCCGAAGACGGTAGAGGAAGGCGGTTCTATGAAAGGCGCCATCATTGCACAAGATGAGATCGACACTTGGACCATTCACAGATTTCTTTCCGCCGACTTTGACGACTCTCAACTTTCTTCCGAAGATGCAGTTTACAGCACTCTCGGTGGCGCTGGCGAGCCATTTCCGATCAAGAT
The DNA here is from genome assembly GCA_035079535.1 of Trichoderma endophyticum. Taxonomy (NCBI): domain Eukaryota; kingdom Fungi; phylum Ascomycota; class Sordariomycetes; order Hypocreales; family Hypocreaceae; genus Trichoderma; species Trichoderma endophyticum. The sequence continues at coordinate 609,851 of JAPMIQ010000011.1, forward strand.
CGATGAAGTGCTTGTACGATCAACGTGGAATCCCAGCGTAGCAATCGCTCAGGGCTTCATGGGTCCAAAGCAGCGAATTTTCCTAGCCGGAGATGCGTGCCACCAAATGCCACCCACCGGAGGTTATGGTATGAACACGGGTATTGCTGAAGCATTTGATCTTGGCTGGAAACTCGCTGCGGCCGTTAATGGCTGGGCTGGTCCACAGCTTCTTGCCACCTACGAGCAAGAACGCCGTTCTGTCGCGTTGCTAGCATTACAAACTGCCAAAGGCCATATCGGACGACTAATGGCAATGCCAAAGTCAGTCGAATTTTCCGGTAAAACACTCCAAGCCGGTGGAGAAGAGGCACGTGCCATGCTTAATCGCGTTCACGAATATGTTCAAGCAAACGACGCTCACAACAAGAGTCTGGGCGTAGAGCTGGGTTACAGATACACTTCAAGTATTTGTTTGCCAGACCAAGCACAAGATGAGCTTCCATCACCTCCAGAATTCGACGAAAGGCATTATATACCTACAACTGTCTCTGGTTACCGAGCGCCCCACGTGTTTCTTCAAGACAAGACGCCAATTTTCGATCACTACGGCAAAGATTTTACCCTGATTACATTCAAAAACAGCCAGCAACATCTGCAAGCTATCGATTGGCTTACACAGTCTGCCGAGCGGCTTAAGGTTCCGCTTCGCATCTCTTCGCTCGACGGAGAGACAAAAGCGCATAGCGTCTGGTCAGCGGATCTTATTCTGGTGCGCCCTGATGGATTTGTTTCTTGGCGCGGAAATTCGCTGGATAAACATGACACTGCCTATGAAGTTATTGCGAAAGCTACAGGACATGATTAAGATATGGCGATGGGTCAGCATTCGCTACAGGCTTTTTGTAGGGTAGTTATGGAAAACTTAGGACTCTAGGCGATTCTCTTGAAGTATTAGGATTATGTAGAGCTTCCTAAAAATCTTGAAGCGATATGATTCTAATGGAGCTGGGCTCATTGCCCTGGCCATTTGCTCAGCTTTATTATGACAATCTTACATCTTTTGTTTTTATCTCTGATGTTTCCAGCTCGCATAACCAATTGCCCCTCTAGCTCACCCAGCTAATCAATCTCACCAAGTCGCATGCAAGTAAACATTACGACATTCATTTTAACACAACACTAATAATGCTCTAAAAAATTCGAATTTATAATTTGTAATGTACAACATTTATTCGTGAAGACACGCTGACATATGCGCCAAAATATCAATTTACGCTCATAAGGACATCATTTGCCAGTACGCTACACCTTCAGCTATATACTCAAGCCCTGTAAAGAGCAATCTTAACCCCAGTCTTGCTTGAAGGGCCGACTCGCATAACTCCAACATACGGGCTCGGATCGCGAGATTCGATTCTAGCATACCTCCGTGCAATTCGTGCAATCACATAACTGGCTTCAGCTGTGACCAGCATTTGTGCTGGGCATCTTCGAGGGCCTCCACCGAAGGGAACAAAGTTCCACATGGGACGCAACTCTCGCCATCGATCCGGGTTGAATTCCAGCACATCATCGCCCCAGATCTCGGGATCTCTGTGGAGTACGTTCTTGTTGACTTGTACGACATCTCCCTTGCGGACGTAGATCGGCTGTTTGCCGTCTGGACCGCCGCCTGTTGGTAGAACCGTGTCTTCGAGACACTTGCGAACCTGTGTTACGCCATTCGGATACAATCGGTGTGCTTCTTGACGTTAGCTCTCACCTCACACAATATCGTATTGATCATTCAGTGACTCACTTTCATTGAGAATACCATTCAGATACTTCATTCCTCTCAACGCCTCAAACGTCAATTCCCCGTCTCCATAAGCGAGGACCTCCTCACGGCATTTCGCATAGATGTCTGGGTGGCGTGCCAAGTTCCAGATAATGTGGCTAATGAAGATCGATGTAGTGTCGTTATTGGGAACAAAGATCAGGCACATCTGCGAACGGAGCTCCTCTCGGTCCTTGAGATTGCGAGCCATCCACCAGAGCAAGTCTGTGCGCTCATCCTTAACATCCACGCCTTTAGATTTGAGTTCATCAATCTGTTCCATCTCCTGATAAGTTTTGGTGATGTGGCTATCGACATATTTGTGTACGACTGAAACAGCATCCAGCCAATTCTGGTGTTTGAACAGGAACAGATACTTGTACCATTGCAAGCGGAGTCGCAATCCTCTCAAGACGTCCACCATGGCCCAGCAAATTTGAGCGCGGTCTGGATAGACCAATGAATCGAGTGACTCTCCGAAAAGAAGAAAGGTTACGACATCCAGGAACTGCTATCGGTAAGTATTTTCTCATTTGCGTTCGTGGCGTCTATACTGACCCATCGTTGGATTAGAGGCTGGACATCAACAGTCACACCGTCTTCTTCGGGAAGAAGCGAAAAAAGGCGATCGACGTGCTTTTCTAGTCTTTTCGTGTCGGTGTATTTCTCTCGCATAAAGAACGGCTTAATCAAGAACCGAGCAAACTCCCATTCCTTTCCATCTACAGTATTAACGCCAATATCGGCAAACGGGTGCGTCGCCTTGTTGTTTCGTCGCATTGGGCCCACGCCAAAGCTCTTCCATGTGAAAGCTGACATGCTCTTCATGTTCTCGGGCTCAATAGTCCAAATAAAGCGAGTGCCAACAAAGTTGACGAGAAACGTCTTTGGGCGGTTCTTGTGTACCCAGTTAAGCCAATCCAGGAAGTAATGGTTTTTCAGGGACTTGGCCATTCCGAGCACAACATCGAGACCAAAGAAGGGATCCCAATGAGGATAGCTTGGGATCTCTCCACATTGTTTCGCTCTTCTTTTCCGATCCCATTGAATCTTTTCGACGATGCCTCTGAACAGCCAAAATGCGACCGCTCCAATGAGCAGGTTAACTCCCCATGATTGCAGAGCCATTGTGATGAACCGTTACAAACTGTGTTGAGCAGAGTGTAACCAACTCGACAAAAAAGTCAATCACTGGAATAAATCATAGGATCAATTGATTCTGAATTTATGGCTATGAATCAAGTATTTTGAGAATACATGTCTGATGGCCGTCCAATCAGCAGCAACTCCGGGCACGGCTAATCGTCCGGGGATTTCAGGGAAATCGCTGTACAAATCCAGAAGTTGCTATTCGTCGCCCAGCTTATCTCCGTCCCGGGATATTCACCACTTACTGTCGCAACTAGGATTGTAATATCCCGGACTTTGCCACATGGGTTGTGCAAATCATCTAAGAACGATTTTATCCTTTGTTTTCGATTGTCAAGGGGATCAAAATGCCGAAGCCTGTCAACCTGTTATTAGTCGTGAAGTTGAAGCCCGGGAGAGTGGATCGTTCCAGGGACCCTGGATTCTTTTTGATGTCAGACCGTATGCGAGATTCTGTACTGTAAGTCAACTATGATGAGCCTCACTATCGGAAATCTATATGGCATTATTGGGCGAGCAAACTATATACTCCAGGGATAGGATCTTGTTATCACTACGGGCTTTATCATCCAATTCCTGATTCAACACTTCAACTGCAGACCGCCAGTCCTCGCATGATTCAACCTCATATCGTTGTTGGTGATTTCATGTCTGGCTAAACACACGAACAAACATGCCTGAATCAATTGCCATCATTTCCACCGCGTGTCGGTTCCCTGGCGGATCCAATTCACCGGCAAAGCTTTGGGAACTTTTGAAGGAACCGCGGGACATTTTGAAGCCCATTGATGAAAGTAGGCTGCGCCTCTCCAAATTCCATCACAACAATGGCGAACACCACGGAAGCACCGATGTCCAAGGAGCCTCATACATACTCGAAGATGATTGTCGACTCTTTGATGCTTCGTTTTTCGGCATCAGCCCGCTTGAGGCAGACATAATGGATCCACAGCAGAGGATATTGCTGGAAGTCGTCTATGAAGCCTTTGAAGCAGCAGGCTATTCATTAGACCAGATGCAGGGATCTCAAACATCTGTCCATGTCGGTGTTATGAATGGGGATTACTACGATTTACAGATGAGAGATCCCGAGACTCTACCCACACATACTGCGACTGGCACGGCGCGGAGTATTCTTTCCAACAGAATTTCATACGCCTTTGATCTCAGAGGTGCATCAATGACGATAGATACGGCATGCTCAAGTTCACTTGTAGCATTACACCAGGCCGTTCAGGGTCTTCGAAACGGCGAAGCCACCATGGCTGTGGTTGGAGGCGCCAACCTGCTTCTTGACCCTCTGATGTACATTGCAGAATCCAATCTACATATGCTTTCTCCTGATTCACGTTGCAAGATGTGGGATAAGTCAGCGAATGGATACGCCCGAGGCGAAGGTTTTGCTGCCGTCTTGCTCAAACCATTAAAGGATGCTATCCGCGATGGCGATCACATCGAGGGTGTGATTCGTGAAACTGCAGTTAACTCTGATGGCCGCACCAAGGGAATCACAATGCCCAGTCCAACTGCTCAAGCTGCGATGATTAGACAGGCTTATAAGAATGCGGGATTAGATCCTACTGTTGATCGCTGCCAGTATTTTGAATGCCACGGCACAGGAACTCAGGCAGGTGATCCTGTAGAAGCCCAAGCAATCAGAGACGCATTCTTTCCTCTGGGTTCTGATATTCAAGATGACAGCAAATTATATGTCGGCTCCATCAAGACCATCATCGGACACTTGGAGGGATGTGCTGGATTGGCAGGTCTCATTAAAGCGCTGCTAGCTATGAAGCATCACACGATCCCGCCCAATCTTCACTTCAAGGAGCTTAGTTCCAAAGTCGAGCCTTTCTATCACAATCTGCAGATCCCCACCAAAGCGATACCATGGCCTGAGACAAGCGATAAATGTTTGAGAGCTAGTGTCAATAGCTTTGGCTTTGGCGGAACGAACGCCCACGTCATCCTGGAAAGCTATGAGGGCAAAAAGACAGCCACGATTGAGATCCCCGATGATAAGTTCATAGGACCTCTGGTATTGTCAGCCAGTTCCGGCGTTTCGCTGATTGAGTCTGTCAAGTCTTACGCGGACCGGATAAGATCAGATCCCTCTTTGGATCTTGAGAATCTTTCATGGATTTTACAGAAGAAAAGAAGCTCATTATCATCCAAGATCTTCTTTTCAGGTGCGACACGTCAGCGCTTGATTGACTTTATGGACAGATTTGTGGAGGATTCATCATCTGTGCCACCGGAGACTGTTGGAAATCAGTTCCAGCCCATTGATCCCAATGAGACGCCTGGCATTCTGGGCGTCTTCACTGGTCAAGGAGCTCAGTGGGCCTCCATGGGTCGGGGGCTATATCAATCATCTCATCTATTCCGAAACTCGATCGAGCAATGCGAAGCTGTTCTCAACAAGTTGCCAGATGCTCCCAGCTGGTCACTTACTGAGCAGCTCCTGGCTGACGAGGGCACTTCTCGCATTTCTGAAGCAGAAATCTCTCAGCCCATCTGCACAGCATTGCAAATTGCTCTGGTTGATCTACTAAGAGCTTCTGGCGTCAAGCTTGATGCCGTGGTTGGTCACAGTTCCGGTGAAATTGCTGCGACCTATGCTGCTGGCATTATCAACCTTGAGAATGCGATGCAGATTGCATACTACCGTGGCTTCCATTCTCATTTAGCAAAGAAGAGTGTACCAGGAGCCATGATGGCCGTTGGACTCAGTTTTACAGATGCTTACAGGTTCTGTAACCAGCCTGAATACTTTGGACGCCTCAAGGTCGCAGCCAGCAATTCTCCTCTCAGCGTCACGCTGTCTGGAGATGCAGATGCCATTATGCAAGCTAAAGCACACTTTGACGAAAGCAAAATTTTTGCAAGGCAGTTAAAGGTTGACACAGCATATCATTCACACCTTATGCTTCCATGCGCAGAGGCATACCTGAAATCACTGCTGGCCTGCGACATCCAAATTCAGAGCCCCCGAGAGGATTGTATCTGGACAAGTAGCGTCCGTGGTGACACTGACCTGCTAGAGGATGGACTTGAGCCTCTCAAAGGACAATACTGGGTGGATAACCTCCTTGGCATGGTTCAGTTCTCTCAAGCTGTAGAACATTCGATTTGGCACGGCGGCCCTTTCAATGTTGCCATCGAAATTGGCCCTCACCCAGCGCTCAAGGGCCCGGCTGAACAAACTCTCAAGACGTATTTTGGAACCGTGCCAAATTATGCAGGATTAATGAGACGTGGAGACAACGAAGTTGAGGCCTTCTCCGGCGCATTGGGATATGTATGGTCTTATCTTGGCTCCTCGGCTGTTGACTTTGACGGTTACCGCAAAGCATTTGATCGTCAAACGTCATCACATCTGTTGAAAGACCTTCCAAGTTACGGTTGGGACCATCGCAGGGCTTATTGGAGAGAATCCCGGGTCTCACGTAACTACCGCTTACGCAATGACAAGAGCCATGAGCTGCTCGGTCGCAGGACGCCCGACGACTCAGACCAAGAGTTGCGCTGGAGAAATATTGTCCGACTCCACGAGTTGCCATGGATTCAAGGCCATTTGTTCCAGGGCCAAGTGCTGTTTCCTGGAGCAGGATATATCGTCATGGCTCTACAAGCGGGCGCAGAAATTGCAGATCAACGTCCTGTTGAGCTTTATGAAGTCACTGATATCTCCATGGATAGAGCTATGGTGATTCCGGAGGGTACGGCTGGCGTTGAAACGTTATTCACTGCCCGATTATTGGAGAAACAGTCCAAGTCTGAGTCGAGCGAGTCTTTGAGCTTCGAATTTGCTTGTTATTTCTGTAACGATGAGAACAATGGTCAACCTGTGAAGGCTGCTTATGGTCGCTTGACAATCATCTTCGGCGAATCCGATACCCAGCATCTACCTCCTCGACTGGTGCCAGCTTCAAACCTGGTACCCATCGACATGGATCGATTTTACACGTCCATGACTAGTGTTGGCCAAGAATACCTGGGTGTTTTCCGCAGCATTAAAGAGGGCAGGAGGGCATTGGGATTCTCATCTACAGTTTCGTCATGGGAGACTGAAAATCTCAAGGGCAATAATTACGTTATGCATCCCGGATTTTTGGACGTTGCACTACAAACCCTTTACGTCTCATTTGCTTCTCCAGCCAGTGGAGGTTACTGGGCGCCATATCTCCCAGTGAAGGTCGGACGACTTTCCGTAAATCCTCACGCCGCTTATTCCAACGGCGTAATGACTGAGATGGAGGCTGATAGCTTTGTTACGACGGGATCGTCAACATTGCTCAAGGGCGACATCCATGTTTATCCAAAGGGTGGTGCACAGACAACATTGCAAATTGAAGGCCTCGAGATGAAAGCCGTCTCTGAGCCACAAGCCACCAACGATAAGCATCTGTTTTCTGAAACCGTTTGGCGCGCAGATTCGTCCTTCAATCTAGTGGACCTAGACATAGAAATCGAGGACTTGGACGATATCCCACTAATGGAGGCATTAGATCGCACAGCTGTATACTATTATCGCAAATTCCTTGCCGACATTGGCTCTACAGATCGCAAGACGTTTGCATGGTACCTCCAGCTGATGACTACTGCCGCAGAGGAGCTCATAGAACGTGCTGCAAACGGTGACCATCCAGTCATAAAGCCAGAGTGGCTTGAAGATTCCGCTGAAGTCATTGAAGACTTGAACAAGACACATGGAGAGAGCGTCCATCTCAAGCTGATACGTGCCGTGGGCGACAACTTGCTCAAGCTCGTGGCTGGCAAAGTGCAAATTCTCGAGGTGATGATAGCTGATGATATGCTCAATCGATTTTATGTAGAAGGCTACAATTTTTCAATCCTCAACAACAAAATCGGACAAGCTATGAAGCAGATCACGTTCAAGAATCCTCAGGCAGTTGTCTTGGAGATTGGTGCTGGCACCGGAGGCACGACAAGAAGTGTTTTCGATGCCATTGACAACGCTTACTCTTCATATACATTCACCGATATCTCAACCGGATTCTTTGAGAATGCTGAAGAGAGATTCCGTGACCATAGCGGCAAGATGACGTTCAAGGTCTTGGACATTGAAAAGGACCCCCAAAGCCAGGGATTCACCGAGAATACTTACGATGTCATCATTGCTGCCAATGTTTTCCACGCAACCCGAACGCTAGGCGATACGATGCGCCATGTCAGAAGTCTCTTGAAACCCGGCGGCTTTCTGCTCATGCTCGAAGTGACCGGCCCAGAACTTCTGAGAACGCATTTCATCATGGGTGCCTTGTCTGGATGGTGGCTGGGTGGTGATGACGGTCGTGTCTTGTCGCCAGCTTTGACAGCCTCTCAGTGGGATGAGCTGCTTCAAGAGACAGGATTCTCCGGCGTCGATACCATATTCTATGACACAGCTGATGAGGCTCAGCACTCGGTTTCATTTGTCCTGAGTCGAGCAACGGACTCACAAGTTGAACTGCTACGTAACCCTCTCTCTAGAATTGACGATATCCAGGGCGAGCAGCCCATCCTGATCGTTGGTGGCAAGTCATTATTCACAACACAAATTGTCACGGATGTCCAGAAGTCGTTGTCGCACTGGAAGAAGCGCATTATTAAAGCCAAGAGCTTGGACGATGTGCCTGTGTCGACTCTTATGCCAGGAACGTCTGTTCTCTTCCTCGGGGATCTTGACAAGCAAGTTTTCTCAGACATGACGCCGGAGCGATTGATGCGACTACAGAGTCTCTTCCTCACGGCAAAGAACGTCCTCTGGATCACTGAAGGCAGAACAGCCAAAAACCCAGAAGCCAATATGATAGTTGGAGTCGGTCGCACCTTGTGGACAGAAATGGCCCATCTAAAGCTCCAGTTCTTAGACATCGATACTGACGTCAGATCTCGGGACATTTCCAAGATCATCACTCAGACTTTCTTGAGGCTGGAAGTCTTGTCTCACCCAGAGTACGATGGCGAGAACATTCTTTGGCAAATAGAGCCTGAGCTGATCTATGATGGAGAAAAGATGCTCATCTCTCGAATTTTGCCAAACAAGGCTCTGAATGATAGGCACAACGCCAGCAGACGACCAATTAAGCAGACTCTCGATCTGCAAACCGCAGCCGTCGATATTGTCCAAGAAGGAAAGTCATTTGTGCTTGTTCCATCCACTCATGGTGCATTCACGGAGGATGACAAGATTCAAGTCAAGTACTCGTTATCTCTGTACAATGACACTCAATACCCTGTTCTCCTCAACATCGGCTCGAACTCGCACACAGGCAAAACAGTTATTAGCCTCAGCACATCATGCTCATCTACTTTGGACGCGGCTAATTCCATCAGCCTTGGTGACGTACCCTGCAACGCCCAGGTGTTGGAATCGATCGCCTGCAATATTCTCTTGGACCTCATTCGCAGCAAAATACCAACTAAAGGCACAGTCTTGTTTTACGAGCCTCCAAAGGCCTTGGTTCACCAATTACAATCCGATGCCGATTTGAAGAACAAGGAATTCCGCTTTGTGTCCACGGGCCCCAAACAAAGGTCACCCGACTGGATTCAACTATTCCCAAGAGCCTCGCAAACTGCCAATAGGCTTTTGCTACCGCTTGACACATCCTGTGTTATCAAATTCCAGAATGCTTCAAGTTTCAATCTAGAGAGTATCTTGCCATCAAATACCTCGATTCTGGGCGTATCTGATGTTCTACACGAATTTCAGAGTAAATTGCACAAAAATCTGCCTGGTTTCTCGAGCGGTCTACATCAGCTGAGCTCTGGTCTCATCCACACACAAATGATGACAGTGTCTAACCTTCTCGAATCGTCACCTGAGAGTTTACCAAGTTTCTTTATTATTGACTGGAATAACTCAAGCCTACTTGACGTAGCTCTCAAACCACTGGATGTGTCCAAGGCATTCTCGAGCAATAAGACCTACCTCCTGGTTGGCATGACCAAAGAACTAGGCCTTTCTCTAGCCCAGTGGATGGTCAAGAATGGCGCGCGTCATCTTGCGCTCACCAGCCGAACTGGTAGTGTAGAGGACTCTGGATGGGTTCCAGCAATGAAGGCACACGGAGCAAATGTGCAACTCTTCAGCATGGACGTCTCGGATCTGGAGTCAGTTACCGAAGTCGTCGAGACTATTAACAAGACCATGCCGCCTATCGCAGGAGTGTGCAACGCGGCAATGGTTCTGTCAGATGGTTTATTTGCAGACATGAGCTTTGATGTGTTGCAAAACACACTGAAGCCGAAGGTGGATGGAAGCCGAAACTTGGATCAAGTATTCTACGATACACCTCTCGACTTCTTCGTCCTGTTCTCCTCCATGGCGAGTATCATCGGAAATCCTGGACAGTCAAACTATCACGCCGCCAACCTCTACATGGAAGGACTTTGCGGTCAGCGCCGCAGCCGCGGACTTGCAGCCTCAGCTATGCATATAGGAATGGTAGCCGATATTGGCTACGTGGCCCGCAGAGGCCAATCCATGGAAGACCATCTGCGCAAGATGTTCTTTTTGCCTCTTTCGGAATCCGACGTACATCAGCTGTTCGCAGAAAGCATTTTGGCAAGCCAGGACACTGTTTACGGGCTGGAGCCTTTCGTAGACTCGCCTGAAGCGCCGAAGCGACCACCATGGGAAGGAAATCCTCGCTTCTCTCATTTCATGCGCAAGGAGGCATCTAGCAACGAAGTTTCCAAGGATCGTGCTCTAGACACTGATTACAAGCAGCGTCTGCAAAGTGATGAATCGGAAGATTCTCTAATTGAAATGGTTCAGCAAATCTTCGGACGGAAGCTGGAGGCCATGATGCAGCTATCGCCCAACAGTATCAATCTCAACGTGCCTTTGATCGACTTGGGTGTTGATTCCTTGTTGGCCGTCGAAATCAGAAGCTGGTTCTTGAAGAAGCTCGGCATGGATGTCCCAGTCCTGAAGGTGCTTTCAGGTGATACAACTGCACAGTTGTGCGAGGATGCCACCAGAAGATTCTTGGGCCTCAAGCTAAAACAGAATTCAGCGCCCAAACCAGAGCAGCAGCCAGAAGTTCTGAAACTTACAACAGAGGCCCCAGCTTCAGAGAGCAGCAGCAAATTTCTTTCAATTCAAACCCCAGCCTTACAAGCGAGTACCGCGTCCAATTCGAGCGGCCATGAAGATGATTCTGCACATTCATCAGGTGACTCCATCAGCGTCCCGGACATTCATACTCCCAATGAAGAGTGCTCTCAAGATTCATTCAACTCGAGTTCGACGAATCTTGCTGAGTACGAGGCTGAGGTGCTGGAATTTGGACTTAACCAGACTATTAAAGAAGCTGAGATTATGTCTCATGCTCAATCTCGACTATACGTAGCGCAGAACTACGTCAATGACGCAACCACCTACAACGTCACAGTCACCTATCAAATCCGAGGAAATCTCCAGATCCCAAGATTCAAGCAGGCACTCAACTCAGTCATGACTCACCACGAATCGTTGCGAACATGCTTCTTCAAAGATGAAAACATTAGTCTTCTCAAACAGGGTGTCTTGCCATCTCCGTCTTACTATCTCAGAATCGTGCAATCCAAACAAGACGACGCCGTAGACCGGGAGATTGCCTTGTTCAAAGCAAAACACTGGGACTTGGAACATGGAAGAACGTTTGGAGTCTCCTTGATCGTTCAATCACCGGAAGTGAGCACTGTCGTCTTCGGCTATCACCACTTGGTAATGGATGGTGTGAGCTGGCATCTCTTCTTGCGGGATCTTAGCACAGCTTACCAGCTTCGTCCATTGGTAAAAACGTCGAGTAGCTACATCCTATTCGCAAAGAAGCAGCAGGCGGCCATTGAAAGCGGCGACTTCGCTGGAGATCTGCTATTCTGGAAGCAACTCCATGGCCAGCCAGCAGAGCCTCTACAACTGCTCCCCATCACCAATGTTGTCGCCCGTAAACCACTGATCCAATACGCCAGTCACGTTCAGTCCCGAATCATTGATATAGAGCTAGTGTCTCGAATCAAACAAGCTAGCAAGGCTTTAAGAGTTACTCCGTTCCACTTTCATCTCAGCATCGTTCAACTTATCCTGTCACGATTCTTGGCACTGGACGACATTTGCATTGGCGTGACTGATGCCAACCGTTTGGATGAAGAATTTTCAGAAACTGTTGGCTTCTTTTTGAACCTTTTGCCATTGCGTTTCCAAGTAGATCAAAACAGCACCTTCGGTCAACTCGCCGCCAACACGTCCCGCAAAGCTCTCGAGGGCCTAGCCCATTCGGCTGTCCCCTTTGATGTTATTCTCGATCATCTCGACGTTGCCAGATCACCAGCCTACAGCCCTCTTTTCCAAGTGGCTGTCAACTATCGAGTTGGAGCTTTGTTGAAAACATCCATGGGTGATTGCGAAATCGAACTCACCCAGGTTGAGGACGCTAAAAACCCCTATGATATCAGCTTTGGAGTTACGGAGATAACTTCTGGCACCTGTCTTATTGAGCTGACATGCCAGAATGCGCTCTACACTGTGGAGGATTCTCAGACGTTGATGGACATTTATATCCACTTGCTTGAGACACTATCCTCAAACACAGACATGAAAGTCAAAGACTGCCCTTTGTTCAACAGTAAAGCCATCTCTCAGGCAATTGAGGTTGGCAAAGGACCAGATGTATCTTACGATTGGCCGCCAACACTTTCTGCGAGATTCAATGAGGTACAGAGGGCGTACCCCAATGATATTGCAGTCAAGGACGGACTCAGAGATGCTTCTTACTCCCAGTTATCGAACGAAGCCAACGGCATTGCACAGCTCATTCTCGCACAAGGTGGATCTCCGGGTGCCCATATCGCAGTTTTATGTGAACCATCCGTAGATTCAGTCGCCTCAATGCTTGCCATCCTTCAGGCGGGATGTGTCTACATTCCACTGGATCTGAGCCTCCCGGCCGCCCGTCATATATCCATCCTGAATGATTGTGACCCTGCGTTTGTCATCGTTCATGAAGCTACCAAGGAAGCCGGTACGCAATTGATTGCAGCATCGCAAACTAAGGCTCAATTGCTCAACGTATCTGATGTAAAAGCCAAGGATGAACCGGTTTCGATTCAAGGACAGGCAGACGCACCCGGATTTATTCTGTACACCAGTGGTTCAACGGGGAAACCGAAGGGAGTTGTCCTCTCGCAGGCCAATTTCGCCAATCACTTGGCCGTCAAGACCCAAGAGCTTCTCATTGAGCGCGAAGTGGTCCTTCAACAGAGCTCTCTGGGCTTCGACATGTCCATCATCCAAACATTCGTAGCTCTGGCCAACGGCGGCAAACTGGTCATCGCCTCACGCGAGAAACGTGGCGACCCTATTGTGCTATCTGAGCTGATGCAAAAGGAGTGTATCACATTCACCATTGCTACGCCTACTGAGTATCTCATGCTATTGCGAAATGGTGAAGAATACCTCAAAAAGTGCACTTCATGGCAACAAGCGTGCATGGGAGGTGAGGTAGTCTCATCACAACTACTCCATCAATTCAGATCCTCTCAAGTCTCAGTAAAGCAGCTTACAAACTGCTATGGACCAACTGAAATCACTGCCGCGGCAACCTTCCAAGACCTGTCTCCAGCACTAACAGATGGCTCATTCCAAGTAACTGAAGGTTTGATCGGCAAGGTTTTGCCCAATTACTCGGTCAAAATTCTCGATTCCAGCGGCAAAGCAGTACCACTTGGTGTGTGTGGCGAGATCACCATTGGTGGCCGAGGTGTCGCATCGGGATATCTTCATCTACCTGAATTGACTGCAGAGAAATTTGTACTTGACTCAAACAGTACCCAGAAGGATGCCAGAATGTACAGGACAGGCGACAAGGGTAGACTACGCCGCGACGGTTCGCTAGAATTTCTGGGCAGGCTTGACCAAGATTCGCAAATCAAGCTTCGTGGTCTTCGAATCGAACTTGGTGAGATTGAGCATGTTCTCGCTCAGGCCGGCGGAGGCTTATTCTCCGATGTTGTGGTCACAGTCAAAGGTGATCCTGCCGTTCTAGTCGCCTACGTTGTCCTCAACAAGGATAAGACCACGGATCGAGCAACGTTACAAGCTATCCTTTCGAAATTGCCTCTTCCACAATACATGATCCCTGCTGCTATTCAAGTTCTCGAACGGTTACCAACCAATGCCAGCGGCAAAACAGACAGGAAAGCGGTAGCGAGCCTCGACTTCGTCCTGGTCGCAGAAGGCAGCCATTCTAACGAACGCCTGGACTTGTCCGAGGGAGAATTACTTCTGCTCTGGCAAAAGGTTCTGCCTAATACAAACGAACCTCATATCTTGGACCGTAACTCAGACTTCTTCTTGCACGGTGGAAACTCATTGCTACTCATGAAGCTTCAAGGTGCTATTAAGGACTCCATGGATATCTCAGTCCCCATCAGCGAATTGTACCAAGTCAGCACGCTCGGAAAGATGGCTGTCCATCTCCGCAACAAACGAGACGAACTGGCTACCGAGTTCGAACCCATCGACTGGGAGCTGGAAACTGCCATCCCAGAGCGCATTCTGGCTATATCACAGGACTCGCAACTATCAACCCAACTGAACGCAGGAGGGCACGAAATTGTACTCACGGGATCGACGAGCTTTCTTGGAGGGGCAGTTCTAAAGGCTTTGCTAAAGGAGCCCACAGTCAAGAAAGTTCACTGCATCACTGTCCCCAGTGATCAGAACAACAAGCTTCCAGTTCATCCTAAAGTTGTCCAATACCAAGGCACCCTTTTGTCACCTACCCTCGGACTCTCAGAGACAGAGCGCTTGAAGTTGCAAACATCGGCTACTTGCATCATCCATGCCGGTGCAAATGGACACTGCTTAAACAACTACTCATCTTTACGCGTGCCCAACCTGCATTCCACACACTTCCTAGCCTCACTAGCTCTACCACGAGGCATCCCCATCCACTTCATCTCATCAAATCGAGTAGCTCTCCTCTCAGGAAGCATGCAACCGGCGGCGGAATCCATGTCTAAATTCACTCCCCGTACAGATGGCGCAGAGGGTTTCACAGTAGCCAAGTGGGCGAGCGAGCGGTTCCTCGAAACCCTTGCTGAGAAAGCCCATCTCCCCGTCACAATCCACAGACACTGCATCCTAACGGGTGACGAAGCACCAAACGAAGACGCAGTGAATGGTGTCATGAAATATTCTTCAATGACTCGTACAGTTCCGCTTTTTGCGAACTTTGATGGATTCTTTGATCTCAAAGACGTCCATGCTGCGGCCGCCGATATTGCAGCCAACGTTCTTTCAGAAGACAGTACAGACAGAAGCGTGCGCTTTATCCACCACTCCAGCGGTGTGAAAGTCCCTATATCAGACTTTAAGAAACACCTGGAGAAGCTCTACAGCGGAATCTTTGAAGAGGTGACAATGGATGAGTGGATTGGCAAAGTGCTTGAGGCGGGCATCGATCCATTGATTACTAGCTACTTGCAGGCAATGGCTGAGAAGGAGGAAGTGATTCAGTTTCCATTTTTAGGAGTTTCT
The DNA here is from genome assembly GCA_035079535.1 of Trichoderma endophyticum. NCBI lineage: Eukaryota > Fungi > Ascomycota > Sordariomycetes > Hypocreales > Hypocreaceae > Trichoderma > Trichoderma endophyticum. Next base: position 625,336 of record JAPMIQ010000011.1, read on the forward strand.
TGAATATTGTAGTTTTAGTTTTAGTTTTCCAGTACATGTACATTAGATATATCATTAAATATGATATGGATATATACAGTAGTTGGCCAAATGACTTCAGCATTGCTTTGCATCTCATTATTTCCAATTAATCCAATAGCGTATCTCGTTAAAAGTCAAAGAAACGATACAAGAGCAATACAAGTACTTATTATGATAGCAGAAATTCCGGAATATCGAAATCAAGCCAATTCCAATCATGAAACGCCTGTGAGAGATCGACACCCTGACCCTGAGTATCAACTCCGAAAAATATATTGTCCATATTAAAGGGAGTTTCTTCCGAAGCCACAGCCGCTGTCCCATTTTGAGAGTTTTGTTGCGGCTCAGCTTGCGCTGTTCCATTCAACGGTGGCTCTCCACGCCTCTTGGTGGCTTCAAACTTCTGTCGATAATCCCATAAAGCTTGGATGCCCCCCTGAGCGGATATATCATACGATATGTAAAATTGGAAAATGGCAATGGCCTGTTCCCATGAAGTCTTATTCGGCTCCTGGTCTAGATCGACGCCCAAGTCTGGTATTAAACTAGCCGCCAACAGGACTGTTGCTGAACCGAATGTTACTATAGACAGTCAGATTAGCAAAATAGACAACATGTTACACGATGGTGTCTCACCTCGTAATGTGTGCCAAGTCGATGCCCGGTATATGATGTGGATGTTCTTATGTACTTTATCAAGGACTGTCTGTGCCGTGGTAACACAGAGCTTGTTAACCTCATGAAGCAGTCCCATAGTGAGATTTTGGTTGCCAGTCTTTGCTTTCCGGAGCTCCGAGCGTATTGAACGATTTGCAACGCTCGCTAAGAGGCAAGGGCGGAGGATAGTAAGCTTCACGTAAATTGAACTGCAAAAGACATTAGAATAAGCGCGTCCCAATCAACATTTGAGCTTACCGTGTCCTCAGTATCTGTCCTTGAATCTGAAAACACTCATCCACAGCATGTTCATTGGCTTCCTGGAGATGACTGGGTAAGCTGCCGAGAAACTCATCGAAGTGAAGGCAATATTTGGGAATCTCGCTGATATACTGTGTCAAAAGAGAATTTGAGCGCTGTCCTCCTAAATTCTGACCAAGAAGATGTATGTTGCCCGCAATGTCGCGAGGAACATCACACATTTGGCGATAGTATCGAAAAAAGTCGAGCCGAGAGGGCTTGTCTTCTGGCTGAGAGCCTTCTCCTTCTTCCTGTAAGTACTCGTCGTCAATTGGCTGAGGTGTTGACACCAGATTCGGTACGGTGATATTCATTTGCCACCCAAATGTATATGATGCTATGCTGTTCGCTCTTGGTTAGTTGCTGCATCTTGTGTATAGTATATTCGCGCATAATCCAGAGCGGTGAATACCTACCTATCCATTATTGCTGAAACATGCCACACTCTGCGCCTCATTTCCCGCTCTAATTGGCCCATTGATTCGGGAGCCTCTTTATCGAGCCCAAGCCCAAAAGCAACTCTTTGGGCAATACCGAGTGTGCTCCAGCATCGCGAGGCAAAAGACGTATATTGGAGGTAGATGACTCTCAGTAAAAACAGCTGCAACACCTCAAATGAATATGAATCCAGTGTTTCAGCGGAAACCAGATGGACTGATCGCCTGTATAACGACTCGGCATCCCTCTTTCTCCAATTGGCAGGACAGTGTTCAGACCTCTGGCAGCCGATAGCTAAGACAATATTTATTGTGGCAAGTAAGAGGATGTCATTGCCTGTATATCTTGAAAAGGATTCTGTAGACTTCCAAAGAGTCTCATACTTGTTCATGAAGCTTGGCCGGTGTAGCACGGGGAAGACCGGGTGCGAATATCGCCAGTATGTGTTAATAAGAGAGTCTGCCAGATTCTTCTCTGGTAGCAGTAGGTCGTCCATATCTAAGCCTACATCCTCGGCATTTGAGACGTCAAACCCAATTGGATCTCTGAGAATTGACTTGCTTAACGATGACCTATTAGTTAATGTTGATTTATACGGTTCAATCGTAGCGATGACTCGATTGATGAAAGAAAAAGTTGAGGGTGGGCCGAATACATCCTCATCTCGATCGATGGTATCTTTTGAATCCGAGTCCTTTTCAATACAGGTTTCTGTGGTACTATTCTTGCGAGTAAGTTCAGACGACCATTTCTTGCCCGAGGGTTTGGGCTGGGTGGAGTGTCCAACAAGCGAGTCTCTATTTGAAGCAGCAACAGGGCTTCCAGATAAAATTGCGTTATTCGGCGATTGATGTGGAATATTCCTTAAATGTGTCATGTCAAAGTTAGAATTTCCGCATAACTGGGCGCTATGAATAAGTCAAGCATACCGAAGCGACACAATCCTGTGCTCTCCCGGACGTGTCTGTTCGTAGACACACTGATCAGGGAGACCTCTGCTCAGACATGTCAAGCATGAAGGACGATTCCCATCACACTTTGACTTTCTGGCGCGACAAGGCCGACAAGAAGTTCGAATTCGATTGCGCTTACGGCGAGGAATGGCCAAGGCCGCTTTGGGCGGCTTCTCCTCCATTTTCCGAGGTCGCCGTCAGAGATGCGGAATATGAGAAGCTTCGGTGGCCCCTTGAAGCGCGGAGTTATCATGCAAAAGTACAAAGAAAAGATGAGCAGAATGAATAATAAGATTTGAGGTGCGAGACAAGTCACCCGAGAACATCAGAAGACGGAAGGTGACACAAGGGACTCCGTCCGAGTCATATGGGGCCGGGGGATTGTGGGGAACTGTTAGGAAATAAGACGCTCCCCCGATTGGACAGCAGCCATTTCGTAGGAGATAACTGCCGCATCTAATTGGTCCATTACTCGCTAGGGTCATTCTTCAACGCTAATTGGCCTGGGATAGAGTTACATGTTGGCCAACAAAGAAATGGTCGCGGAGATATGCCAGGGAGCATCAGGATGATGATGTGAGTCGATTGTATAAAGGATGTGGTATAGGAGGTCTCAGACATGCGCTCCGATCATCCGTCCTTGTCTAGTGTGCCACCTGTAACCATCAGTGCAAAGGCGTTGTCTCAAAAGGATGGCTTCTGAGAAAGATTTTGAGACACCATCTGGTGTAATGCAAAGCTCCGATGAAAGCGACTCTACAGAGGTGAATTCTCGAGATGGACAGGTAAATACCGAGAAAGCCGCTCAGGAGGAGGAGGAGATGAAGGAGGGCGGATATGGCTGGTAAGTCTTCAAAGACGTCATTCGCATTTCAATCAGCCGCTTACAAGATTATGCACGTAGGGTCATTGTGGCGGCTGTCTGTCTAATATTGGCCCATTCGTTTGGAATAAACTCCGTAGGCGTTTAACATACATGTATAGAAAGTACACGAAGAGATTTTTACTAACAAAGCGATTTTAGATGTTTGGTGTTTTCTTAGCATTCTACCTAAAGAGCAACACTTATCCGGGAGCTACTCCTTTACAGTTTGCCTTTATCGGAGGTCTCTGCTTTTCAGTTGGTATGAATCTTTACCCATTAGTATACCGATCTACATGACAACATCTAAGATATTTAAAACCTAGCTTTTCTCGTACCGCCGGTATGTACAATATTACATCGCAAAGCGGGTGTCCAGATTACCATCATAGTCGGAGGGATATTCATCTCGTACGTTCGATCGCTCGATAATACATGATTTATAAAAACACGCTGCTAATTTATGCTGGTAGAGGTGGCTACATTGCCGCATCCTTCTCCAAAACCATATGGCAGCTCATTCTCAGCCAAGGAGTCTGCTACGGCATCGGCATGGGAATATGCTTCACCGGAACCGCCAGCTTGGTCCCTCAGTGGTTCAAGAAACGCCGATCTCTCGCAAATGGTATCGCAACCGGCGGCACGGGTCTTGGTGGCCTGACCTATTCCTTGGCTGCAAATGCAATGATTCAGAGGCTAGGCATCGCCTGGACTTTTAGAATAATGGCCATCATCTGCTTTGTTGTGATAACAATCTCTGCTCTATTTCTCAGAGAACATGACAGGACTCCCAAGGCAGCGGTCAAGATTTTGGAATGGAAATTCTTCAAGATGCTTGATTTTTGGTTGTTTCTTGGCTGGTTATGGTTGGCTAGTCTGGGCTACGTCGTTGTGGTCTTTTCTCTTTCGGCATATGCTCAACAGGTTGGCTTTTCCGCACAGCAAGGTTCTCTCGCGTCTGCCATGTTCAACCGTACGTGGAATCTTTTCCTTGTTATGCCGTTTAACCCATGACGCTAATATTTTTGCTCTATTAGTATCGACCGGTATTGGCCGCCCACTTATTGGCTTCGCATGTGATAGGTTTGGCACAATCAGAGTAACCATGCTGGGCACATTCTTTTCCGCCCTGATTACATTCTTCATTTGGATATTTGGCGGCAAGTCATATGGAGGTTTGATGGTATACGCCTTGCTCGGGATGTTTCCCAGCCTCTTGTGGGCCAGTTTTGTGGTCATGGCCGTGTCAATCTTTGGCTTGAAGCTGACACCTGCTGGTAAGTGCAAACAGCTCTCAGAAGGGGATGAAGCATGAGATTCTAACACTTGATATTCAGCTATATCTCTCTCAATCCTCACGTTGGCACTCCCGTATACGTTTGCGGAGGCAATCGGCCTTAGCTTGAGAAAGTCGGGTGTGGATGGCTTCATCAACGTACAAGTCTTTGCTGGCGTCATGTTTGTCGCTGCTGGTATTTGTAGTAAGTCGAATAATATTGCACAAATCCTCTAACATGACTAACGTTAGTTCCTAGCCCTCATTCTCACCATCAGAAAAGGTGAATTATATCGAAAGAGAGTAGATACTTGAAGACTTAAATTAGTCGGTCAAGTCAATGCGATAGAGGTTGCAAATCTTGTACCAAAAGGCATAGAGCGCTTATTGGTTGCTATTTAGACATGAGCATGATGAGCTTCAGATTGGCAATATTCACTTGCTCGACACGTTAACGTTGGGACTATTATTGAATGGACATAGATTGGCATATAGAGATTAATAGCATTTGAGTTAAGAATAGTTTTAAACGAATTCGCCTGACAAGCGAGCGAAAGCTTGGGTCTGCATGAGATCAACCCGGAGGCTAGTGTCTGGCAGTTGGACCAAATCACCAAGATGTTAGGTTAGGCCTACATAAGTCATAATAATGCAGCCGTCTCTCGGAGTGCTAAATACATCCAATACTTGCACACCGGTATTATCACAGGATACCAAATTACATAATTGCTCCTTAATGTCTTGGCATTAGTATATGGTCGATGGATTGACTATGTGTGTATGCAGTAAGTAATCAGGGGTGACTGTCCGATACCAATAGAGAGACGGCTGAATACGAGTACGTGATGGCTGAGTCAACCCGCCAATGAGGCTGTTTTTAATCAGCCAGCTCAATCATGTAGTAATATTTGCATGTCAACAATGGCATGTAATTGCGTGACTGGTCAATTGACTGACCAATTGATGGAGGTTATTATGTGCATGTATGCGTCAATAGCGCCCTACTGAAATACAGGTATGAGAACATGTGAAGAGTCAACTGTTTTCTTCTCCAAAAGCCACACCCCGCCACAGTCCCAAGTTGGAGCAAGTAAACTAAAATACGGAGTATGGAGCACCAGATGTTGTATTAGAGACGCCCTTTACTTTACTGGCGTCAAAACAGTAACGCAACATACGTGGGCAGTTGACTGAAAAGCCGAATGTGCCGAGAGCATCACAAGGGCGCCGTCTTGTAAACAGCCTCTGTGCACGATGATGATGCCACTGAAAGATGGGATGAATCAAGAATAAAAACCCGACTTGTAGTCATATTTTCCTATTTCCCGTCTGTGGAGTATGGCATGGATCCATCGCCGATGTCATTTTTGCTGCCGGTCCAGCGTCCCTTCAGCGTCCACTCCATTAAAAACGTCCGGAGTCGGAGCCTGCAAAAAAGACGTCAGTGGGGCCACCCCGCGAATCGGGAGCCCCCAATGCAAGAGGCTGCAGTTTCCATGCGATTTGGATAATTCGCCTCCAAACCTGCAACCTTCAGGCCGTTTCTGTATGACTCAGAATCTTTTTTGAGCCTCTACCCCGGATCATCTTTATTTTCTTTATTTATTCTTCTTGCACCTTACCATCTCTGTTGGCATTGGACAGCGCAATTCCTCTCGCCCTCTCGCCATCATTATCACCACCCCGCCTAACCCACCGGCCCGTCGCCACAGGTCATCAAGATGGTCATGTATGCTGGAACTGCCCTGGTCAATCGGCCATCTTGTCGCATGCAGAGAGCTAACCCTGGCAATTCGTCATCTACAGGCTCAAGGAACCGTGGAAGAAGTACAAGCCGTTCAAGGTAAGCCTCGTCCCATCCCATACCTGGATGCTGCCGTCAACTAACCACCGTGCCTAGCCGCTGCGTCTGCCCAACCGACAATGGCCTGACAAGGTCATCGAAAAGGCTCCTCGCTGGCTGTCGTATGTCGCAAACACCTTCCTGGCTGTTTCAGCGCATAAGTCGTCGCTAACATCTTCCGAAGCTCGTGCCTCCGCGATGGCAACCAGAGTCTGCCCGATCCAATGGTACGTCTTCGTCTTCTTCTTCATGCCGCTCGCGCGAACCAACATCGATCAAATACATGTGCGACAGTGCTGACATGGATGGGCTGGTCACCAAACAGAACGGCGAGGAGAAGTGGCGCTACTTCCAGATGCTGTGTGCCCTTGGCTACAAGGAGATCGAGGTCTCTTTCCCCTCTGCGTCCCAGATCGACTTCGACTTCACTCGTCGCTTGATCGAAACCCCCGGCGCCGTGCCAGACGACGTATTCCTCCAGGTTCTCTCACCCTGCCGACCCGACCTCATTCGAAGGACTGTAGAGTCAGTTCGCGGTGCGAAGAATGCCATCATCCACATCTACCTCGCTACCAGCGAATGCTTCCGCCAGGTCGTCTTTGGCTACACTGAAGAGCAGACCTTGGAGCTGGCCGTCGAATGCACCAAGCTCGTCAGGTCTCTGACCAAGGATAACCCCGAGGCTTCTGGAACGAATTGGCAGTTCGAGTTCTCGCCCGAGTGCTTCTCCGACACCGATCCTGACTATGCTCTGAAGGTGTGTCGCGCAGTGAAAGCTGCGTGGGGCCCCAATGCAGCAGCTGGAGACCAAATCATCTTCAACTTGCCCGCCACAGTCGAGCTTGCAACCCCCAATATTTATGCAGACTTGATAGAGTATTTCAGCACCAACATTGGAGACAGAGAGAGTGTGTGCGTGTCTCTGGCAAGTCATACCCTTTCCCCTTTTCACCTCTCACGTCTGTATCACCATCATGAAGCTAACAATTCTCTTCTCCGTAGCACCCTCACAACGATCGCGGATGCAGTTAGTATATCCATTTCTGGCGGTACGGCGCGGTGCTAACGTTGTACAGGTATTGCAGCAGCAGAACTAGGCCAGATGGCAGGAGCTGATCGTGTCGAGGGCTGCTTGTTTGGGTTCGTACTACCTGTGTTGCTTTTGTCTTTGCGATTACGAGACAGTACTAATCATTTCACAGCAACGGAGAGAGAACGGGCAACGTCGATCTCGTCACCTTGGCTCTAAATCTGTACACACAGGGCGTGAGCCCGCAAATTGACTTCTCTGATTTGAACTCAGTCATCGAGGTAGTCGAATCCTGCACCAAGATTCCCGTCCACCAGCGTGCTCCTTACGGCGGCAGTCTGGTATGCGCAGCCTTCTCAGGCAGCCATCAAGATGCCATCAAGAAGGGATTCCAGAACCGCCAGAACTTGGGCCTATCCAACGAAGACCCATGGATGGGGATGCCCTACCTGCCATTGGATCCCCAGGATATCGGACGCAACTACGAGGCCATCATTCGCGTCAACTCACAATCTGGAAAGGGAGGAAGTGCCTTTATTCTGCGTGCGAAGCTGGAGCTCGACCTCCCTCGTGGTCTCCAAGTTGCCTTTTCCAAAATTGTCCAGCGACGCGCCGAGGAACTTGGACGCGAGCTTCTGGCTAACGAGATCACCAATCTCTTTGAGACAACTTACTTGGTCCAGGAGAACCACCGCCTTAGCCTTATTGACTATAGCATCAGCCCCGACCGCTCGCAGTCTCCCATGCCTAATGCATCTGGCAAGACCCAGGATACGAAGAGCATGATCCGTATCTTCGATGGCGTTATCCTCCTGGATGGCCAAGAGATCAAGCTGCGTGGTAGGGGCAATGGACCGATCTCTAGTATGGCGGCCGCCCTCAAACAAGTTGGCATTGATCTCGACGTTCACGACTATAAGGAACACGCTATCGGTGAGGGCCGAGGTGTCAAGGCTGCCTCATATATCGAGTGCAAACCTACGGGCATGAAGCAGACAGTCTGGGGTGTCGGTATCCATGAAGATGTGGTACAAAGCTCCCTCCTCGCCATGCTGAGCGCGGCGAGCAATGTAAGTTTTTTCTCTCTCACCAACAGCAGTAGGAAGAAATCATTAGTTTGCTAACCATGTCTTTTAATCTCTACAGTTCCTCACTAGCCGGCCAACTAGCCCATTCCTGAAGCCGGTTGCCACCCCTGCTTCTGAAGAGACACCCAGTGTTATATCCATTCTGGAGGAGAAGGCAGCAAACGGAATTTAAAACGTTGAAAATGAAAACAAAAAGGTGTTCGTGTCTATTCCATTCATGCACCCGGAATTTTTTCTACGGTGCATCTCACAAAAAAAGGCGATATGTAGCTACATGCAGGCTTTTCGAGATTGAAAAATAGGTAGCTTAGTTACGACTAACTCTACCAGTTCAATGGTGATTGATAGGAGAGAAAATGTAAATTAAAAATGGGAACTTGATTAAAAACTCGACGATATATATGTCCTCTATGGCTACAGTGTGGCCCAGATACTTCCATCCCTCTGCTTCTACCATGTTTGGTAATTTTGAGCGGCAATATCCTCTCATCTTTGGCTTTCTCAAACTTAAAATTGTGTAAAGAATACTGGATGACCGGTATGTAATTGGCATTGTCAAGGAGAACACCGTGCTCTCCGCCTCATTCTGAGTTGACGCTCGCTCATTCTCGTTTGGTTATATTCGAGTTCCTACGGTTTCCACTGGTATAGATGTTTCTCGTAGTATATAGAACTCCTCTATCAATAAAACCCCCAACCTTGACGCTGTCCAAGCTCAATACTGCATTGTCGATGAGATAGTTGCGAGCGCGGCTTGGGCCAATGCACTAAAGTACCGACAAAATAACGCATCATAATCTCGAGCAATTACATGTACTGACGACCAAGGGTCGTGATGGAGGCTGGGAAGGATCGCAATGAGGCTGAGGGGCGGATACAATAAGAAAGGACTTTTGTCCGGCAACATAGCCGTAGTCGGCGAGCACATTCTTTCTATGATGAACTAACATTGAGAATCCTTCTAGGTAAAATATGGAATTTCTATATAAGAGATACGGCGATTTAATCCTATTATTCCGTGTCTGATGCTGAATTGAGATCATGGCAGTGGATCTTCGGCTGAATCGGCAAGACCCCTGCGAATAGTGACAGCTTGAACCAGTAATTGCGTGATGTTCGATGCGGAAGGATGGATCTCCAGCCCGCAGTAAAGACAATGACAGCTTATGATTTCAGCCCTCGAATTCGATCTGCCACTCCCTGGTCTGGCGATTACTTCCCTCCAAGCTATACCGCATTTTTATACCTCTCTTACAACGTGCCGTCAGTCTACTGCCTCATTGGTGTATGATGTCGAGATCTTCGGTGAACGGATCAGATAACGGTCCAGGAGGATCAAACCTCGAACTATATAATAGAATATTGCAGTATCGTTCTAGTTTGCTGTGTCTGAATGTGATCAATCGGCCAACTTCCAACAATCACCAGAGTAGAGTCATTGTAAATTGTCGGCAATAGGCGATGAAAATGCATTCCAATACGCTCACTTCAACGCTTCTACTTGCATTGCTCGCCGAGGCTAGCTCTGCAAGGAGTCTAAACACAGTCATTGAGGCTTCATCCATTGCCGGCGCCGTTGCTTCAGATGCTTACCCCCCTTCCAGTAGTAAGTTTCACTCTAATCCATCTACACAGCTGTCAGTGCAAACAAAGTGCTGATGATTGCCGCCGCACATAAGCACATGTCAACTCGAAATTATTCCCGCCAGAGTCCAAAGTAGGATATCCGGGCCCCACGCCCACGGGAGAAGAGCCCGCTGCCATTGAAACTGCTCCCATCTATCCTTATAATCATGGGCCTTCAGACAGCTTCCCGCTTGTTGCAGCGCAGCCTTGGGGAGCGAGCAAATTTGACAGGAAGATCGACATTACGAAGTACTGGGGCAATCTTTCTCCTTGGTACTCTGTTTCCTCTGCGGATTACGGCCTTCCTGATGCGAGCCCACTGATCCCCGATGGCTGCAACATTGTCCAGCTTCACCTTCTCTACCGTCACGGCGCACGATATCCCACCAGCGGCGCCGCTCCAGCTACCTTTGCCCAAAAAGTCCACAACGCGACGCAAGCAAAGGGCTTCAACGTCACGGGAGAGCTATCTTTCCTCTCCGACTGGACTTATAAGCTCGGCGCAGAGCTGCTGACTCCCTTTGGCCGCAGCCAAAACTTCAATCTAGGAGTGGCCTATCGTCAATTGTATGGCCACCTCCTGAACAACTTCACCGCCACCAACACGATTCCCGTCTTCCGCACTGAATCTCAAGATCGCATGGTCAAGACTGCTGAAAACTTTGCCGCTGGTTTCTTTGGAGTGCCCGAGTACTTGGACCAAGTCAACATTGAGATTCTTGTCGAGTCCCCCGGCCTGAACAACTCGGGTGCTCCATATGAAGTGTGCAACAACTCCAACATCGCAAGCCGCGGAAGCATTGGATCCACAGTGGCAATGGAATTTGCGTTGAATGTCTTTAACAGCACGATTACTCGTTTGCAGTCTCAAGTGAGTCAAAATACTACTCTTGGGCCATCAGAAATTGCTAATAATGAACCCTTTAGATCTTTGGCCTGAATTTGACTGCTATTGATGCCATTGCCATGCTTCAGCTGTGCTCTTACGAAACTCATGCCCTAGGATACTCGGCTTTCTGTAACCTCTTCACCGAAGAAGACTTCTTAAACTACGAATACTATTATGATCTAGTGAGTTCATTAAAGTCTCTCGCAACACCCCTTTTACTAATACAACTAGTCCTTCTACTATAACAATGGCCCCGGTTCTCCAGTTGCCGCTGCCCAAGGCAAAGGCTACCTCCAGGAATTCGTCGCTCGTTTCACGCACTCATTTCCTGCTGCTGACTCCGCCTTGAACCTTACTTACGACGACAATAAGACATATTTCCCATTGAATCAGTCCATCTATGCCGATGCGACCCATGAGGTCGTCGTTCTCGACACTCTCACTGCGTTCAATCTGACTGCACTGTTCAAAGGCCCGCCATTGAGTCTCTCCGGCAACCAGAAGCGAAACTCTTTCGTTGCCAGCAAAATCGTGCCTTTCGCCACTCATTTCACCACCCAGATTTTGGAATGCCCCGCGCACAAGCCTACTCGACAGATTCGTTTTCTGGTGTAAGTACTTAAACCCGAACCCGTGCTATGTAGTTTGCTAATCGTGTTATACACAGTAACGACGCCGTTGTTCCTATCTCAGACTCTTATCATGGATGCCCAGAGAATGCCGATGGGCTTTGCTCTTTCGACCACGTCGTATCGATCCTCCAGAAGCGAATTGACGAGATTGACTTTGACTATGACTGCTTCGCCAACTACACGGCGAAGGCAGGAGTTGACTACAACGGCCGGGCTCCTAGAAAGTGAGGTCGAAGAAGATTTCTCTTGATGGGATTTACGATGTAATGAACATGTGCTTTTAGATTGATGAGATAAACTTCCCACTGATTAATGACTGAACGAGTTCATAAACAACTTGTGGCATTTGATCAAGTCTATCGCTAAGAACTTCACTGTCTATGATAAGAAAATGATCTATAATACTGTGTCAGAATTCTCTGAGAGTACCCCATACCGAAAGCAGCTTCGAAGGGATGGATCATGCGCGTAGAATTCATCCAGTAGCCCTGCCATGCTGTAATTCGTCACGCCTTCAGCCAGCCGTAACCAATGCTGATTAGTTACTGCCGTATCATTCACCCACGCATTCGATCCGTTCGCTGCAGTAATACTATTACAGCCAAAGTCGTTTCCATACGCAAGCATAGGGCGAACACCAATTTTCGAAAACCATTCAAGACCCAAAATTCCATACAGTGTCGTAATTGGATCCCACGATGACCGAATCGTAGAGCCCCGGCCCACGTACCATTGGTAGGCGCTCAAGACTGGAGAATCAGGAGGGCAGCGCTGTGTAAGGTGTTGCCCTGAGAAGATGTCACCGCCCAGTTCACCGCCTGAGTAAGTGACATTGACATTCTTTGGCCAGTGCTGAACGACATATGCGGTACTCGCTGGGTCTTCACCACCAAAGTTGTACTCCCAGCCAGAAGGGTATTGCCCACCCATCACCACTAACTCGCTCACTTTGGCGGAAATAAGCTGCGAGCCAGATAAGTGGCTTATATGATCTGCTTTAGATCGGAGAAGATCGGCAAGATTGGTGAGAAAGCCGATGGAGATGATGTGTATGCTTTTGTCATCAGCAGAACTCAAAATGCTACGGTAGAGCTCAACTGGGGTTGGGGTTGAATCTGCCGTTTTAATCGTGCGAGGCCAATTATATGCCAATTTGCTGGCATACTCGCCATATCTGTAACAATTAGGTGGCGGCTCATATATAACCAGGTGTACCATCCGGGGAACACTCACAAATAGTAGTAGCTGTCGAAGAATGTATCATTCGTAATTGGTCGAAATGCAGCGATGGGGACATTGTTGCCAAAGTAAGTAGAAAGGGACTGGAGACAAAGGATGATTAGTGAAACTCCTCTTTGGCAGTGGCTTTCGCATGACCGTATTCACTTACACTTGCTGCCAATGGTCCGTATTGAGACGGTGTATTAATCACAATCCCTCTCAGATCTGCCAAGCCACAGTTGTGTAAAACATTCGCAATTGTCAACGCGCCCACGTCGTCGACGTCACTGAACAGATCCGTATCGATGATAATGGGTTGGCCTCCTTTCTTCGCAAGCTCTGTAGCGTGCACCAATTTTATAGCGCCCTCAATGGCCAAGGCCAAGAAAGGAGTGAAGCGCATGTCGATCTTTTCTCTCGTCCAGGCTTGCGCAGAGTCGAGGTTTTCAAGAATGAGATTCCGGAATTCAGCTTCAAATCGTACCCCGCATGAGTAGTACAAGTATTAATGTGGGCGGTGAGGTTATCTGCACTAAGGGCTACGGACTTAGATTGTCTAATTTGTCAACATGTCTTATTGACTATCATATAAGTCAATATCATCACGTCAAACAATATGAAGTTCTCTCATTCATGGTGTCATTGACAAATCTAGAGTCAACCGAGATATCCGCTTATATCTTACCCTGTAAATGGACATGTGGCGGCGGCACGTCGTGCCTTGACAGTGGTTCAGCAACTTACCCTGAAATCAAGATGCAAAAGGGAGTTTTGCTGTTACCCATTTCAAATCGCCTCTGCGGAGTCTTTCCGAATCCCTAGATGTAGATTGTGGGAATCTTGATCCGCGTGTTGGAGATGCCACGCTTCAGCCATCGAACTCATCCACCCGTACCGTATGTTAGTCAACTTCAAATTCCTACCTTGTCGCCCGGCAGGATCGGTTTTGATGCCCACAGCACAACACCTCCTAGGCTCTGTCTTTCATCTACCAGAGTACGTGGCATAGAAAATTTGCGCATTGAATTCGGTCACGGCCCGACTGTGGAAAGCCTATACAACAAGCCACTCAAGATAACGATGTTGGCTGTGTTAGAGTTACAGCCATTGAGAAATCTATCATGTACGTTCAAGGCTTCATACACGTTCACCAGTTGTATCACCTCTCGGCGGCTTCAAAACCCAACTTTCCATGCTCACATGACAGAAAATTTCTCCTCCCCTTCAAATCTTCCGAGAAGCTGGAAACTAGGCTTGATATCCTCAACTCCGCTCAACTACTTCCCCAAACACGGGATCTAGTGCTCGAGCTCTAGCCTTTGACCAGTGGAGCCGCTACGAAAGGCTCTGGCGCCGGGACTGAAGATGGTGGAGTTCTGTCAAGAGGCTAGAAAAGTCCCCTTTTGAGTAATCTAGCGTGGATCTTGGGAAATGGCTTTCCGTGATGCTTTTGTTTCGAGTGCCGAGTGTCCACATATCTGCCTATCAAGGTTCAGCAAAGCATCAGAATCCGACGACGACATGATACTCAGGAAAAGAGAAGCCTCTTCTTCTCGGCCACGTTGATAGATTCTGGAAGCAGACTGAATCTACCCTAATGACAAATTAACCAAGTAGCTGTTTTAATCACGCGGAGCTATGCGAAACGGCCTTATCCGTGGCTGACTCTGTGAATCCCGAACTCGGGAATGGCTTACACAAATACGGCACACAGTACAGCACTTCCTCCGCCTTGGTGATTCTCGAGCGGGACCAGACGCTATTGGATTATAGCAAGAAAAGATCGGAAAGATATTTATTTGGGGTGATCATTTGAACATCCTAAAGCAAGTCGGTTTCCATTCCCGCTCTCGGCGTTGAAGCAAAATTATAAACTGGTGTGGTTGTTTCGTGCAGGCGGCTTGTAGCGTGTGTACCGTATGAGATCCTATAAATGTGCACTGAATCAGACTTACACCAACGTAGCTTGAGAACCTCCCTTGGGGCGTGTCCCCCGGAATCCATCTAGATCGTCATTCTTTCTTCTCCACAGACAAAACGGACTGGCTTCATTATTCCTGCAGCTGAAATGTAGATGTGGATGTAGATATTTTGAGTCTCTCACAAGGTTCAGGTCGAAGGGCAGCATGAGGCGATGTAGCCCTGTTCAACATGTTCCCCATTCGTAAATCTCCCAAAACACAATCTATCTAGCTAGTACAATCCAAGAAAGACTATAAACGGCTTCTCCAAAGCGCCACGCAGCCTCGCCCGCCACCAAAAGCCTCAACCCAAGGCTTATTCCAGAGTCCCATCTCACCCCCCTTACGGCCCTTTTCTCCCCCCTTGCACAAAAAACACACCAAAGCGTCTCTCCATGGGCATCTCTAGGTTTTTCTTTTCCCCAGCTTCCCGAGTTCCCAAAGAACTTGACCTATTCGGTGCTGGACCAGACGCCTAGTTGGCTCTTCTCCGCAAACTTCCCCCACAATCGTAGAAAATAGCTTCAGCTTCGAACCCCGGACAGTCCACTCTTCACTCCTCCAGGAGAAGAGAACGGCTTGGTATTGCCAATCACGGTGTCATATATGGCTTCGGAAGGAATCATTAGGTTTGAGGCATACCCCATTAGTAGGCTAGTTTGCTTTCGCCCCAGAACCCAAGCACTCGCCTCGTAACTCAGACGATGGGCAAGTCCCCTTGGGCGTAAAAGTAGCTTTTTGCTGTGTTTCAAACTATAAAAGGTCTGCAATATCCTCTCGTCAGTTGGACTCGAGTCTTGCTCTTGTTTATCCCCACAATCTACCACGAGGCTCCCCAGGCTCCTGCTCGAGATTTCCATCGACCTCCCAGAGTATTCACATACCTCACGGAATACTTGAGCTACATCTTCAGTAGCATTACTTCCATCACTATGGGCGTGCTTGAGAAACTCAAGATTCCCAAACCCAACGATGAAGCTGGCGCCTCATGGCCCGCCATCGCAATGGGCTTCTTCGTCGCCTTTGGTGGTGTCCTCTACGGGTAAGTCAAACAGATCTCTTCCACATCATGCAGATCTATCTTGATATCATCTTGCTAACATGTTTTCACAGATACGACACCGGCACCATCAGCGGCATCATGGCCATGCCCTACTGGAAAGACCTCTTCAGCACCGGCTACCGCAACGCCAGCGGCGATCTCGACATCACAACCTCGCAAGAGTCGGCCATCGTGTCCATCCTCTCAGCGGGCACCTTCTTCGGCGCCCTTGCCTCACCTCTGCTGTCTGATTCCTTCGGCCGTCGTCCTGCCTTGATGATCTCGACCTGGGTCTTCAACCTGGGTGTCGTGCTGCAAACGATTGCCACTGCCATCCCCATGTTCCTCGCCGGTCGATTCTTTGCTGGTTTTGGTGTTGGTTTGATCTCTGCTCTGAGTAAGTCCTCCTTATCCTCCTCTCTCACAACCATCATCACCATCTCTCTAACAAAACATCATCAAAACAGTCCCCCTCTACCAGTCCGAAACAGCCCCCAAATGGATCCGCGGCGCCATCGTCGGCGCCTACCAACTCGCCATCACAATCGGCCTCCTCCTCTCCGCCATCGTCAATAACGCAACCTCCAACCGCCCCGATTCCGGCAGCTACCGCATCCCCATCGCCGTCCAGTTCGCCTGGTCCCTCATCCTCTTCTTCGGCATGCTCTTCCTGCCCGAGACCCCCCGCTACCTCGTCCGCTCCGGCAAACTCGACAAGGCCACCGCCGCCCTCTCCCGCATCCGCCGCCTGGCCAACGACCACCCCGCCGTCGTCGCCGAGCTCAGCGAGATCAGGGCCAACCTCGAGTATGAAAACGGCCTCAGCAAGGCTACCTACTTCGACTGCTTCCGCCCGCCCATCCTCAAGCGTCAGTTCACCGGCATGGCCCTCCAGGCTTTACAACAGCTCACGGGCATCAACTTCATCTTCTACTACGGCACGCGCTACTTCCAAAACTCGGGCGTGTCCAGCGGCTTCACAATCTCCATGATCACCTCCGCCATCAACGTCGCCTCCACCATCCCGGGCCTCCTCGCCATCGACCGCTGGGGCCGCCGCCCCTTACTCCTCGCCGGCGCCATCGGCATGTGTGTGTCTCAACTCATCGTCGCAGTCTGCGGCACCGTGTCCACCGGCCAGCGCGACAACGGTGACATCTTCGTCAAGAACCTCGCCGGCCAGCAGACCGCCGTCGCCTTCGTCTGCATCTTCATCTTCTTCTTCGCCTCCACCTGGGGCCCCCTCGCCTGGGTCGTCACCGGCGAGATCTTCCCCCTCAACACCCGCGCAAAGTCCCTCAGCATGACCACCGCCACCAACTGGCTGCTCAACTGGGCTATCGCCTACTCCACCCCTTACCTCGTCAACTACGGCGAGGGCTTCGCCAACCTGCAGTCAAAAATCTTCTTCGTCTGGTTCGGCGCCTGCTTCCTCTGCATTGCCCACGTCTGGTTCTTCATCTACGAGACCAAGGGACTCAGCTTGGAACAGGTTGACCAGCTCTACAGCGAGGTTTCCAATGCTCGCAAGTCTACCACCTGGGTGCCCTCCGAGACATGGGAGCAGCACCAGCACGCCGCCGTGGCCTCCGATGGTACGACTATAACACCAAAGGAGGAGTCTGCTGCAAAGGGCCTCGACACGGCTCATGTTGAGGAGAAGGGTAGAAACGCCACAGTCGAAGATGAGATGTCCTAAAATGTTTCTTGACAATGTACGTGGGCGGAATCTTCCGAGTTCGTGTTCTACGCTGTAGTTTTTATACCATTGGTTATCGGAGGAGCCAATCCATGATTTGGAATGGCGCTGCCATCATAAAAGATTAAATGGTAATCAGGGAAGAAGGAAAGGAAACATTAATAGCCACTTTTTAATTCAGGAAGATAAGATCCTCAAGGTGTACTCTGCACTTTTGTACTTGATATTTCTACCTGTCGTTGAGCTAATGGTCTACTTCATAAGGGAGGCTGTTCGTGTTTTGGTTTATTTGTGGCTTAAATCGTGTATTTGAAGTTCATGGTTTCCTTGGACTGTTCAATGACTTGGCAGGGTTATTCACAAATTATTGTTGGAAGGGTGATTAACATCAATAAAAAATGTGAACCGCAAGAAGAGTAATTATTTGGCGCCCAGTGGTGATGTGAGATTGTATTCATGTCAGAAACGTTTAGAGTATAATTACACACTTATTAAGGCAAATATTGAGTCATAAACATCTTGTTGTATCATCAGACGATATAAATCTATTTCAGAGGTAATGTTTTTAGGTATAACAGCATCAGTCTCTCCGCAAACAGCACCCCAAAGCCAAGGCCCCAAGCCAAGAGACCGCAGTATCCAACCACAAAGCAAGTCATAGGATAGGAATAAAAGATCGATCAGCAACGCGCAGTAATAAGACCGTCTAAGTTTACTGCACCTCGCCATTCCCTACAATACTCTTCTTCCTATCTTTGACTCCGCCCTCCAGTGTCGCATCTTTGGCACTGTCATCGACATCCAAGCCTTTGCTTTTGGAGTCCTGCCCTTCCTTGGTATCTTCCTCCGTAGCTGATGTATCCTCATCATCAGAATCGGCATACGGGTTAGGACGCACCACCTTCAGCGTAATAATTTCTTTGGCCTTGTCTTCCTCATCAACCTTGTGGTAGACTCGCAGTCCAATCACGACAACCGCGTTCCAGGGGTCTCTTTCAAACTCATCAAGCTCATCTTCGAACCTTAGAGACGGCGGTGTCACGATGACAGGTTTGTTCAACTGGTTGTTCATAAAGGCTTTGACTTGCAAATCCATCTCATGGTCAGAAAGTTCAGAGAGTGATGCAATACTTATAAGGCCACCGTCACTCTCAGATTCGTAGTATGAAGAGCTTGGTGGCGCGTCACCCTGCGAAGCCGGCTGGCCAAATCTATCTGCCGGTGGAATAGATCTTGGACTCCTCCTTTTTGCCTTTGATGCTCCTGCTCCGTTAAGGGAAGATGGCACTGCATGGTTCTCATCTGACGGGTCGCGTCGTTCACCACCGTTTTCGTCAGGTTTGTCCGTTTCCTCGCCATTCTTGATCCTGAGCCTTTTTTCCTTATCCTTTGCCTTTTGCTTTTCCTTTCGTTTCGTTTCACGTCTCTGGATCCTCGATAGCTGTTTAATATTGAGATGGTGGTCATCTCTTCGACGTTCAAGGATTTTCTCTTTAATCTCACGCTGCTCCTTTTCCTTGACGCGTTTTTGATGTGCTTCTCTTGCAGCCTTCTCTTCTGGGCTTTCCACGATCTTGCCTTTGCTATGTGCGAGGTCGTAAGCAAGACCAATACGGGTCAGCTTCTCTCGTCGTTTCTTGGCGTTATTTCGTATCACTGTCTCAATAGGCAAGATCCTGTCGAGACGAGTCGCGTCAATCTTGACACGAATATCATACTCGCCTGCCTCCAAATCAAGTTCGACATTGACAGAGCGCCTCATGCGATACGGCGCTTGGCTGCGGACAAGATAATCCTCGTGGGCAGCTTTGTGGACGCGAAATGCCAGCTCAAACTTGTATTGGCCATGAAGTCCGCGGAAATATCGATCATCTAGCTGCGCCAGTACGATGACGACTGGGCCAGGTTTAGTGATGCGTAAAGAAAAATGAGTGTCGTGGTAGTCTAACATCCAGGGAACGTTGACTGTGGTCCAGATTTGAGATACCTGCCACGTCTCATCAAAAAGGCGAGTCCTCTCAAAGGCTTGGTATTTCTGCAGTAAATCCTCGTAGGCGATCCAAAAGTCTCCGTCGTCGCCAAATCGATGATCCAACTTCTCGAGCCATTCAGGAGTCCATTCCTTGGAGCCGTCACCTATCATTTGTTAGCATCCTCCTATCCCTTGCTATCAAAAGAATCGCCTACTCCAAGGTCCTTTCCACTCTCCTTTGCCCCATGGGTTCTTGAGTCGAAGTAATCGCTTGCCGTCAATGTCCACAGCTTTCTGTATAGAGTAGGAGTGAAGCTCAAGGATCCCCTTTCGCTCACCCCAGTTTATCCCCCAGACGCCCGTGCTGCAGCCAAAGAGAAAATCTTGGTTTACCTTGAGCAGCTCTTCCTTCCAGAAGTATTCCTAATGTCATATTTAGTCAATTATCGTATTGCGACCATTTTGCCACTTCTCACCTTGTCGAGAATGTCGGTGGTGAAAATCTCAGAGGTTACTCCGCCGGTGAGGTCCTCGATGCCTTCACCACCATACCCTCCTTCGATGGCGGCGTAGTCTCCGTGAGCTTTTGCGTAACACTTTTCAAGAAGCGGCAGCCAAGTCTCTTGCGGATGTTGACACTGGGCAAAATACAGAGCGCTGCTGTTGGACTGGTACACCTTGCGGTATGCTTCTTCCGGGTTGACACGCTCCAGCTCGTCAAAGAGGACTCGCTCCCAATGCTTCTCGTCGTAGTCAGACTTGGTGAGATAAAGCTAGACAACATCAAACTTCAGCAACATTCCTTAAAAAGAAAATAAGAAAAAGACTTACAAAATCATCCACAATCTCAGAAATCCACTCTCCATCCCTGTAAAAGACAAACCCATACACACCAACATCCTGATCATGCGCCACGCACAGCTTCTCAATCAGCCCCTTCTTGTTACTCAGCGTACACAACGCCGACATGAGCCAACAATCCCCATCTCTCCCCTGCCTCACGTCATTAGCCGTCGGGCCCTCAATGTAAAACTGCGGCTTGTCAAATATCTCCACGACGCGTTTGGCGCTCCCAGGTCGAAAGTCCTTTCCCGGGTTGTCGAGGGGCTCAAAGTTGGAGAGCGACTCCAGGCAATCACGACGACAGAGCTTCAGGTCGGCCTCGAGGTCAAAGTGCGGATCCCGGTACCTTTTGTTGACTCGGCGGCACTCTTGGACAATCTTTTCGACCTTGGCCCGGCACATAGCCGCCGCAGTTTCGTAAGATGCTTGAGTGGTTGTTGATGAGGATGCAGCCTTGGCATTCTTCCGAGCGACTTTGGCAGTGTATGGGTTCTGCGGTATCACAGTTGTCGCTAGGACGGAAATTTTCATTATTAGAAACAATTATTGCTTCCCACGGATATGAACATAAACACCGCTTTAGCTTCAAGGCTCGTAATGACTCACCTTTGCCAGGCGCCTTCGTCGTAAACTTTGCCCAAAACTCATCAATCGCCTCTTGCGGCGTCTGGTGCTTCACCAGCTTCCGTGGGCGAAACGGAATGGGATCCTGAGGCATCATATAGTCATCGTTCCCTCTCGGATAGATGCGGCGTCCCGAGCGCGACCGCCTGGTGCGGATGCTGTTGCGCGATCCAAAGCTGTTGTTGTCGCTGTCACTGTTGACAAACGACATTGTGAAGAAGCCAGCGGCCAGCGGGACACAAAGCAGATGGCAAGAACGAATGGAATGCTTCCTAGAGAAGATGAGAAGCTGCGATATAAGACCTTCTGTGAGGTGCGATTGACTGTTTGAAAGCTAATAATCGGTATGGACAACTCGTCTCGCCTGGTGAAACTGCGCGCCAAAGAGAAAAGAATCGCTAGCCCCCGGGCAGCAATCGAGTAGACGCGGAATATCAATCGAGATTTCCAAAAGAGGCAAATGAAGTATCACGATTCATCAATGCAACGATACACTCAATCGCTTTCTTCAAGCAAACAAAATGTGAAATTCGCTCATGTATGGTGTAAAAATTGTCTACATCTCAGAAACACCAAAAGCATACAGCTAGGCAACCATCACAGCTCAGCTGCGTCTACAAGGCTGACTCACTGATCTCCTCTCTCTTACCGTTTTATCTCTATGGTACCTAATATGCACTCTAGCAAGACTAACATGCAGTAGACCTGTTGGTCTCTTGTCACGGGCCCCGCGTTTAAAGCATACCTTATTTGTACGGAGCGCTGTTCGCCAGAACACAGACCGTCGGTCTAGAACTTTACGCTGCCTGCCTACGGTCAATAGTACGAGAAGATGCGCAGCCAATTGGAGGCATCATGCTTCCTGGTCTGTAGATTGGGGGCCGTCGACGCTATTGGGTGAATTTGGCTGGTGGATGGGTGGATTCTCTAGTAGGTGCACTGCCTTACGCATGGAACGGGATATTAAGCCACCACCAGCATGTCTGTAGAATGCAAGCTCCAAGGAACCGGGCACAGAGGTTGCATCCTGTTCCTCCTGTGCGACTCTGACTACACGTACGCGTCAGGGGATGCGGTAACATCCGCATGGCGGCAGAAAGAGAGAGATCTCCTGAGAGAGGCGAGAGTAAACGGAGTTCAATAGAAGAGTCTGCGACGGGTCAGTAGTATCGCATTGATCTCAACAAATAGATGAACAATGTGACTGAACTTGAGCCTCGTCGATGCTTGCAATCTGATGCTTACCTGAAATTCATTGGCGGCGCGTCGTTGATTGATGCAATACGCTGGCCGTTGTCATACCGGCATAATCTTCCGCCCCTTTTCTGTCCAACAACTCGTCTTGCATCAACCTTTCCTCGCTCGCCTTGAGACAACACACATGCACACATCTACACACACGCTCATCACACCTAAACACAAACGCGCAGCGCCAACAGTTGCTGTGTCGCCGTCGCCATCAGAAGAGGGTTTCATGACAGGATTTCTTCTTCATCTTCCTCATCTGCGCTTCTCCGTTTGTCATATTTTACTGTATCATTGCATCTTCCGCTTCTCCCAGCTGTTCTCTGCTCCGGCAGCCACGCCAACCACTCCGAAAACACGGGCAACGTTTCTATGCCCGTGATCCCATTCCCTTGACAATCTTGGGGACGTGCTCGTATTCTCCATGCCGCCCAGCCATTGGATCGCACAGCTCCTATCTCCTCTCAGCATCCTCAAACTGCCCAATTCTTCAAGACATCTTGCATCCACCGCCCTTGGCACGCGCGCGCGCTCGTGTGCCCCAGGAGGTGACAGCCGTCACTGGCGTTGTAGCCGGAGCCTTCAAGCCTGCACAAATAGGGCAGACCCGAGACAAGCATTAGCTCAACGACAAGCGATACTGTGTGCAGCCCCAAGAGCAGCGCCGCCGATTCAAGCTCATCACAACATCATACACACACACAGCCTCGCGGGGTATATCCATCGCATGTGCCTAAAGTCTTTAAGTCGTCAAGAGCTACGTTGACAGCGTCTGTCGTTTCAGTCCGTAATATGTAGGTAGTTCCGAGTGATGTGATCCAAAGTTAAATTCGTTTGAAAGATGGGGGGGTATGCCCAGGAACCGGTTTGGAGGGACCCATGCGTAGCCAAGGGACCCTCCAAAATCGGACGCTCTTCAATTTGAGAAAATGTGTATAAGAAAAAAGAAAATTTGACGCTTCCGATATCGTCGTCGCTGTCGCCGTCATTTTTGCTCATTCCTTTTTCACGCAGGAGTAGGGGCTGCAGGAAAATGTATGTCTTTTGCCGTCGCCATTCTCTCGTACGATTACGTCTGCGATGAGAGAGTGAAGGAAGAAAAATAAACAGACGCAGCATGAACCGAAGCCAAAGAAAGACTCCGTGTAAGCCGATGAGAAGAAATGTTGCCGACCATCCGATGTAAAAAAAAAAGAGAGGGGAAAATAATAAAAAAGACCAAAATCAAGGAGGCACAATCTGGGGTGTGCAGCGAAAAAATATGTTGCGTCAACCAGAAACAAAAGTTATGTTGAAACGAGAAATGCGGCCTAGGGTCCAGAGTTGGTTTTTTTGGCTTTGGTTTTCGTTACACCTCGTGGATACTGCCCTAGGCCAGTTGCCCGTCTGCCACCTCGCCGACCACCAGGGGAGGAGGGCGTCAGACGGAACACCCGCGACGTCTAGGCGACGGGAGCAATGGGAGCGACCGGGGGAGCGGGCACGTTGTTAAGGTCCACAACCTCGTTGTTGATCTCGGTGTTGTTGTTCTTCTGAGGGCAGTCGCGGGAGATGTGGCCAGCCTCGCCGCACTGGTAGCAGGTCTTGCCAGCGGTGTTCAGGGGACCGCCGTTGGGGGCAGTGCAATCCCTGGAGATGTGGCCAAGTTTGCCACAAGCATAGCACTTCATGGCCTGAGCCTGGCAGTCACGAGCAAAGTGGTTGGGGCCACCGCACTTGTAGCAAGTAGCCGGGCGAGGGCCGTTGGCGAAGCCTCCGCGGCCATAACCGCCAACGAAGCCGCCACGGCCCATGGGAGCGCCACGGCCCATACCGGCATTACCGGGGTTGGGGCAAGCACGCTACAATGATCATGTTAGTACATCTCTCGATAGCGCATCGTTTTCGGGAAGTGTAAAACGTACAGCCAAGTGTCCGGGCTGGCCACAGTTGTAGCAGCGGCCGCTGGTGGCAGTGCCGCTCAAGCGGAGAGTAGGGCAGTCGGCCTGGACATGTCCAAGTCCCTGGCAGTGGTAGCACTGCTTCGCCTCAGTAGAGCGAGGAAGGGGGCAGCCGTTGGACTCGTGGCCTGTCAAGGGAGTTGTTAGAGTCAGGGATGGCGGAGGAGTCGGGATTCGCTTCGAAGATGCATACCTGGCTGCTTGCCTATTTTTCAACCTGTTAGCCGAATGTTCCTAGTTTCAATATCCAAAAGTAGATGATTGCACGTACAGTTGTAGCAGAGACGCTCGGCAGAGGAGCAAACCTCGGCATAGTGGCCAACATTGCCACACTTGTAGCAAGCACGACGAGAGAGAGAAGACATTTTGATAATGTGTTATGTTCTAGTCAAGAAAACGAGGTTAGCAAAATGTGCCAGGAATTTGCGAAACCCCCATTTATACGCCATTAGATTCCGAAAGTATCCATATGCCATGCCCAGTTAAAGTTCAACCGTATAATCCGTTGACAGGCGCCGGGAACCAGGAAACCACCAGGGCCACTAAAACCTGGCGGACCCATGGATTGTCGCGGGGCTGTTCGAAACGCCGTTGCTAGCTTGGCTGCAAGAAATTCCCTCGCTAAACAGCTGCAGGGTATTTGGGGGCAAAAAAGCCTGACAGGGCAGAGAAAGCAGCGTTGGCGACTCCAAAATTGTGTAGACAATGTGTGTCATCTCTGCCGACGAGGCCACGAACCAGGCAGCTTCGATGGAGAAGATGCTTTGCCGACGGCTCGGTATAAATGCAGATGCATCGCAATCGATATGGCTCGAAGCATCCTTGAACGACACGGCAGCAGAAATGTGCGGGTGGCGTCGATCTCATCTTTGCAGTGAAAGAGGTCATCGCCTCGATCACGCAGGGCAGAGAAGCCAAGTCTCCTCGCCGTTTGATGAGCCAGACACGCACAGCATATAATCGCCGCCAGTGATGCGATCATCTCTCCACTAACCGAGGCATGCGCGGAATGAACTTGCAATCATCACGCACCTGCGTTGGTCGCAATATCAATATCGAGTCGAAATCGGAGTCGCACCGCATGGATCGTGTCGCACACAGTCGCACAGATGTGGCCTTGATCACGGACCGAGCTGCCGCCACGGAATCGGAGCAGCGGGGAGAGGAATAAGTCGTTTGGCTCCCATCTTGCATCAAATAATCGTAGAATGATAAAGATGACACTGGCAGGGCAGTGCGCGCAAAATACCGGTTGAACTTTGACAGGGCGATGGCATATTCCGCCGCAGCAGACAAGAGAAACCTTCTCTTCTTTTTTTGTGGGCGCGGAGGAACCGGTGGGCAAATACACACCTGGTGAGAAAAAGATACTGCGTCTCGTAGAGTTTTCTGCGTTCAGCAACGTGAAGTGATTCCGACAACGGCGACAACAACAGCGACGTCCACCAACAAACTATGAATTCCGGATGGGAAAATTTTTCTTGTCGTGAGGAGATGATTATGATCGAGGGAAAAGGGAAAAATAGAGAAGTGGAGCGGCGTGGACGAGGGCGAAGGAGCGAGGGATTGGTTCAGCAAAATGCAGGCCAGTCTGCTTTGATGCGTTACGTGTGGGTTGCGAGCCAGCTAGTGCGTGCGCGACTGCTGCGCCGTGGGTGTGTGGTTCGTCCACTGAGGTTCGTCCACTGAGGCTCCGGGGCGTTGCCTCCCTGGACTCACTCTGGAGCAGCGCTGAGGCATCAATTCATCATGCTGGACTTGCAGCGCTGCAGGGCCCTTCCCGCTCTAGCAGGGCGCCCCACCGCTAGCGCTCTTGGGGGAGAGGTGAGGGGTTGCAAGTTCGCCACGGGTGCGCAAATGGCTGATGGATCACCCGCATCCAAGGGGCGATACCTACGAGGTACATGCGCATACTTCGTACAGACATCAACGGCCATACAAAGTACCAACATCTCGTATCAGTTCATTCAAACTGATTGAACTTCAACAGCAAAGAGAAATCAACAATGCATAATAGTACGAGCAGATGCGACATCAGGTATTATCTACTAAGTTAGTACCTTACTAGGAGGCATATTCCTACTGCGACTATACATGCAAGGTACCACCTGCAACAGAAATGCTGGGCTGCATCCCATCAAAAGTACGACCAACAACCAAGCAGTGCATTGACCCGGCCAATTAATTTCACCAACTCCCCAAAAACACCGCAGTAATCCCCAAAGTATCCTCGCCGTACAACCACCAAAAATCACCCAGCCCGTCCTTCTCCTTCCGGACTAGCATTCCCACTACCACCTCCAAAGCTCCCCCAAAAATGCGATCCCGTGATTCTATTGATTTCAATCCCAGCCCAAAGAAAGGCCCAGAGCAACGTGTCCCCAGAGCCTTCTATACGCTCGTACCCTTGGCACCCCAATGCAACCATATGCCATCACCGCTGTCAAATAAACCTGCGCGTAATCCGCCAAACAAAACCTTGAACAATCCTGGTTGTCACGGAACATTTGCCTCGGGGCCAGGATTAGGGATTTGCTCTGCCCAAAACGAAGATGACGCCCGGAGGTCGATGATGACGGGGCTTAACTCTTTGGGGGCATCAAGGCACTCAAACGCGGCCTCCGGATAGGCAAAAATACGAAGCCCGTCTCATTTCAAGCCCTTCCATTGATCCGTTTTTTCAAAAAATTGATGGCTGCAGCATCCAACTCGGTGCGCTAGCGGAACGTCCCAACACCGACGCAGGCAAAAAAGACAGTGCTGGTGCTGCTCCAAATATTAATTTCTCAGCTGTGCATGCATCTGGCAGCCAATCATGACGCCTTCACCTGCCGGGAAAGGGAACCGGCCCAGTTCTCGACCGACGCCTGGACAGGGCAAGGGACCGTGAGCCAAGACATGGGAAAAGTGGCCCATGTGTGACTGACAATCAAAATGTAAAAATGCACGTATTACATGGAAGTTATCAGATAGCAGTGCAAGTACAGTACCTCACACAAAACGACAAAGGGAGGCAAAACAAAAGGGTGAGTTGAGGAAAAAGCTGCCAGAGTGGGCAATTCAAATCATGGGCGGGCATCCTATATTACCAAGAACGCCGTCGACAAGGCGGCAATATACAATCCGCCGCCTCCAATCTGGCCTGGACGCATCCCCATGTACAACCATGCCCGTAATTTCATGCCATTGACGCCAAAGAAACACCCGGAGAAAACACCAAGACCCTTGACCATTTTCTAGCTACCCATCCTCTCTCAACTCGGAGGTGGCAAACCAGCTCTTCCTCGTTCTGAAGGATGCACCGGCTGGTTCTCGCTCTCTGATGACGGAGCAATAGACCGAGGCACCGCATCAACCACGTAGGATACTCCGTCTTCGGAAATGTAGGACGGCGGCCTCGGTCCCGTCGTTGGTGGAGGAGGCGTGGGCTGAGCAGAATCATTCCGTTGCCAGAAGAAGCGGTTTGGATCCACACGCTGGATGTCTTGTTAGCTCAGTCCTCATAACAATATCCCTCGTAATGCCTGTACATACCACACTCTCTCGCCAGAGTCCGTAGGCGGGCGGCTTCATCGTCATGGCTTCATTCTCGACGCCGGCAGCTTCTTCATCTTGGGCCATCACCACTCGTATGGGGTTGCGTGGAACGGCATATCCTCGCGGGTCTATGGCCCTTGGAATCTCCGGCGGGTCTCCGCGAACAACCAGAATCCATAACCGAATGAGGCTGTAGCAGAAGAAGACTCCCGCCAGAAGAATGATCATAATCAACATGATGTTCAGCTCGCCAATAACAACATGTTTTGTTAGTGTAAGACCCAGATCTGTGACGGATATCAGCATTTCGCGATCACTATTTGGATACTATCTAACACCCAAAAAAAGAAAGAAAGAAAATCATATATCCACTTACACACTGCCAGCAGCGAAAAGAGAAACGTAGCAGCCACGAAGCACATGGCAAGCTGCGCTCGCACATGCCTCGACTTGATCCAAGGCAGGCAGAACAAGAAGCGCTTCGGCTTATTCTTCTTGACCGGCTGTGGCTCATCCCGAACTTCGGAATTCATAGTCTCCAGAGCTACACGACGGGCGTCAGACGCTGCCAGAACCGCTGGTTGAGGAACAACTGGCAAGCCTCCCGGTCGAGCAGCCATGCTCATACGATAGACAGGCGGCGAATTTGATCGTCTCGAAGGCAACACAGGCGTCTTTGGGCTCTCCAGAGCAGCCTCCTCATCGCCTGCCCTCCTCCGGCCCAGTGCTAGGTGTGGTAACAGAAGTCGTCTAGGAAATTTATGGCTCGTGTTCATCTCTCGCATGATGGTTTGTCGACGTGAGGCGAGGACCTCGTTCTGGCTCTGGTCTTGTGTGGTGCTTCCACGTTCCTCCCCTCGCGCCCTTCTAAGAAGCTCACTGCGGAGCAGCTCCATGCTTCCTTCTGACGGCATGTTGTTTTATTCGTTAAATCTTTTTGTTGGTTGATATCATGAAAGTGGTGGAAATTGGTAGGTGAGTGAGTGTCTCTCTCTCCGGTCCTGTCGCGGCGCAGCCGTAACTCGTTGGGATATTTTCGTATGACGTCGGAGGAAAAAAAAGAATGAGATGCAACGAGCGAATTTGATGTGATCGAGTGTGTATATAGAGAAAAAAACAAGTGAATGATATCGAGGAGAAAACGAGAGAACCTGCTCAACGAGATGAAGAATAAAAAGGCACAGAGACAGAGACAGAGGTGAGAGAGAAAGAGAGAGAGTTCAAGTCGCCGCAAAATTAAAGGAACGGAATAGGATGGATGAATCGGTAGTAGGAAGGGAAGCAAGCGAAGAGAAGGAGAATAAAGAAGGCCTGAAGAAAGGAAGACGACAGCAAGGAAAGAATAGAGCGCGCAATCAATACATTGGATGTAGAGACTACGGAAGAGCAAGAAGGCAAGAAGCACAACTCCAGTAACCAGCTGGAAAGGGCAGATTCTCTCTCTTACGAAGGAAGCACAGACACAAGACACAGACACAGCGAACCCTCACATCGATGTAAGACGGAAAACCCGCCCTGCTTCCATTCTGGCCCGAGAAATCAAAAATAGGGTGTCGTCACGTTGGATTGCGAAGCCAGGATGGGCCTCTCTCTGGCTGGGCTCGTATCGCCTCCTCCTCCCCCCGCCACTTTGTATCAAACCAATACCAATATCCAATGTCATTGAACGAAATCAAACTTGATCCGAGTGGCCGTGCAGGGGCTGCTCAAAACCAGGGGCTGGGGTCAAGTGCAAGGGTCCTTGAAAAGAGGCCGTGTTTCAGCCCACGCAGCTCCGCCACCAATGGATTTTGCTGCCGCCAACGCCCTCCTCGGGACCTGATACGGCCCGGCGGCGCTCCCCTCGAGAAAATTACATGTTTCGCGATTCGCACCGATTGTTTGATGCAGTCTGGAGAAGGAAAGGATGCGAAGGGCTAGTGCGAGCATGTGCAGGAGCTATTGTTCTTGTATGGGGTTGGCACGGGAGAGATTGGCGAATGCCCTCTTGCTCCATCGCATCGTGATGGGCATCCAGGCACAGGCACAGGCACAGGCACTCTTGAGCAAGACCTGTAATATACAGGCTGAATGGGAACGTGCTTTACCGACCGGGGTTTGTCATTTTCGCATCAGCCCGGGCATGCTGTAGTTCACTCAAATCACTTATTATTGTAGGTTCCATGTTACAGGCGAGCCGCGGTTGTGACAAACATTTAGCGTAACGGCGCTTATTATAGATTGCAGACTTGGTCCTAAACAAGATAGCTTCATGTGATGAGGAGGCGCTTCATCTCCTCTCATCAGCTGGTAATAACCTCCAGGATAATTTGGTTATTCTTGCAATTATTCTTACCATCGTCAAGCAGCGCAATGATTGCCACGCCACCTTCTTGTGTGCATCCTTGAATCGTTGTATCTTATATTGCCTTCAACTCCCGGTATCGCTTTATAATCCAGTAATAACTAACATTGACGCCATGATCGCCATGATTTGGGCTCTTTTTTTCCTTCCTGAGTACTTCCTCCCTCCAAATGAAGAGTATTAATATTTGAGTATAGTAGCGCATATCTGAGATGAACATGCTATACAAGGCTCAGTTGTATATGAAGCCTGCTCAATAAGTCGGCGGCTAAATTGGGTGAAGCAAGACATTATATCCAACCTCATTTCATAGCCACCACTGGGCTCTAATGAGAATGGAAGATTCATCGAGCTGCATTTGGCTTCTTTCCCATGAGTTCCCGCAAGCTGCGTGTTCCGGTTGCGTAGTTTACACATTACCGTTACAGCCCAGTAACGCAAGATTCTAAACACTCG
The DNA here is from genome assembly GCA_035079535.1 of Trichoderma endophyticum. Taxonomy (NCBI): domain Eukaryota; kingdom Fungi; phylum Ascomycota; class Sordariomycetes; order Hypocreales; family Hypocreaceae; genus Trichoderma; species Trichoderma endophyticum. Next base: position 655,835 of record JAPMIQ010000011.1, read on the forward strand.
GCTCACTTTAACTCGCCGAGAAGCATGGTACGGTCTGAGGAGGCGGACAGCACTAGAAATTTTGTCAGGTGACAACTCGCGAGGGAAAAGCACATGTATGGTTCTAACTTACGGATTGGTTCCTTGCCAGGCGCAAATTCTGCGCAGTTGACCGCGCCCCTATGGCCTGGGAGCTTATACAGCAGCTTTCCGGTCTGGACAGACCAAATCACCACTGTGCCGTCGCCTGAAGCCGCCGCAACCTTCTTGCCCTCTGAATCCCAGCTGGCACGGGCCAGATTCTGATCCACTCCGGCTGTCGCTCCGTCAAACGTTCGGATATGCCTCTCTGTCGGTGCAAATGGACGAATATCCCACGTTCTCACCGTCGTGTCCATCGAATATGACAGCAGAGATTGCGAGTCGGGTGATACTCGCAGCGACGTGACCGTGTCTGTATGGCCTAGTAAAGAGTACACCACTGCCTTCTTTCTCAAATCCCAGACACGAATGTCGTTGTCGATGCCTCCCGTGTAGATCTCGTTGCCGGCCTGGGATATCGCAACAGCTGTGACTGGAAATTCGGTTTGGATGTAATCGACCGCATTCTTTGACCTTGGATCCCAAATTCCAATCGTCGAATCGTCGCTCCCGCTAATCAGCATCTCCTCGCCTCGCTTGCTAATATCCAAGGTATTGATAATCTCTTCGTGCCCGACGTATCTTCGTATTCGCGTTCCGGAGGTGAGGTCCCAACTGGCAAGATGCATATCAGCCGAAGCAGAGTAGACAATCTCCGAGTCTCGCGCCCATTGCAAGTCGAGAACAGCGCCCTTGTGGCCGTTTAGCACGCCGTAGTTTTCGCAGTCGCCATAAGTCCTCCAGAGCACTATTCAGTATTAGCAAATAGGCAATTTTCCATATTCCAAGAAAACAATTTCCATACTTATGCTTCTGTCCATTGATCCAGAAGCAATCAGGTTGCCTGTAGGATCAAACTTGGCAGTGAAGATATCCCCAGAGTGTCCCGTCAGCTCCATCACCGGGGCCTGGAGCCCGCTCGTTCGGGGTGCCTGAGAATAACGTTAGACTTGCCTCAAGTAGACCATCAGTAATGCCTTACAGCTTGTACCAATGCACTGCTTGATGCATTGAGTCGAGCAAGCGCTCCCTCAGAGGCATTGACATTTTGCCTCTTCACCAGGGACGTGGACAAGCCGGGATCGTCGTCGGCTGGGCGCTTTTCAGCTGACATAGTGAACAGTCAAAGAGTCGCAAATGTTTCCAGAAATTCAAAGTGCCGCCAAACAATGGAATTCCAACGAATGTTGAGCTGCTGAGATTTTGGCCGTGTCGCGATCGCGAGGCTTTGCTAAGTTGCGAACTAGGCGGTCCAAACTCGCCCTCCTATTGGCTTTCGGCCCGTGGATTGTTCCTATGGTCAAGGCTCCCGTTGAACAGCGGCCATGTAACTCGGTACCCCACCGCCTGCTGAGCTCCGGCATAACAGTCGCAACATCTCTCCTCCGTGGCAGATCGACCGATTAGTGAATCTGCAGTTTATTTCGCTGCATTTACTGTCTACTTCTCGTACAAAGCTGTAATCTGGCCTGTTTCTGCTGCGCTCAGCCTTTCTCTCCGTCTCTCGAAGCTTGAACAAGTGCCGCAATGGCGGCCAGCAAGGCGTCCCGCATCGGGGAAGAGTATGTTTCAGCGAGTGGTGATGCGCTTGGCCGTGATCTAACATGAATACAGAATCTGGAAGTAAGACGGCCATAGTATTGCAGAAGACGGTGTTTCTGGTCTAATCGCATCGCTAGAACTCGTATTGACAAGGTGAATGCCGAGTTGGTAACCTTGACATACGGAACCATCGTCGCACAGCTATGCAAGGATTTCGAGGATGACTACCCAGAAGTCAACCGACAGCTTGACAAGATGGGCTACAACATTGGGCTACGACTCATTGAGGATTACCTAGCCAAGTCGAATACGATGAAGCGCTGCTCCAACTTTCGCGAGACAGCAGATATGATTTCAAGGGTAAGGGATAATCATGGGCCTCCCTTTGTGTACTCTTGCTAAAGCATCATCCGAATTCGTACAGGTTGGGTTTAAAATATTCCTCAATATTACACCACAGGTGACGAACTGGACGGCCGACAACAACTCCTTTTCGCTGGTATTCGACGAGAACCCGTTTGCCGACTTTGTCGAGCTACCAGACGACGGAAGGGCACAGAACGAGCTCTGGTATTCAAATATCCTGTGTGGAGTCTTAAGAGGCGCCTTGGAAATGGTTCAGATGCAAGTGGAAGCGCACTTCATCAGCGATGTCCTAAAGGGAAACGATACTACGGAGATGCGGGTAACCCTGATACGCTATATCGACGACGAGCTGCCACCAGAAGACGATTGATAGATCGACACGAGTGTCATGTGTGGACAAGGACATGTTGACCAGGTTGATGCAGCAGAGAGAGTCCGGCAGGCCAAAGCAGAGCTATTAGTAGATTGTCGACAACGGCGATAGTCGATCCGATCCGGTCGAGGAAACTAAAGGCGGAATGATACCCAAAGATGGAGCCGAGCTATCTAGATACGATACGATGCTTGATAAGATCAATGCAGATGGCTGCAGCAGCACTCCGTAATCCTGTGGATATTAGTAGATGGACAGACAGGGATGAATAGATGGGCGCCTTGTTTCTTCAAAGCTGGCCTGCTGGACTCAACCAGGGGGTTCATGGATAGGTAGGGACCAGGACAAATATGTTTTGCGGCTATGTACTGCTTGTTTGTGTAGCATCTACTAGGCACCTACTCCATATAGACTTCAGAGCGCCAAGCATAGCCTGACAACATAAAGACAAACAAGTGATGCCAGCACCAAGCTGCATAAGCCTCTGCGCCTTATGACGGAAACTCAATCTTGATTTTGCTACGCAGCGATAACCCGAAGCCGGCCCAAGGTGGAAAGCAAAGCAGGCCTGCCTGATCTCCATGGAATCAGCCCACTCACGCTGTGGAGTGATTCAACGCGATGCTCGCTGAGTGGCCCAAGAGCCACCTCGGGTTGTACGTGGTATGAGCAATCACGTCACAAGCCGATGCAACGTCGAGTTGATCAGATTCACTCTCGACATATAGGGAAATGGAGTTGCGGTGCAGTGCTGTTGACGAGGATGAGGATATTTGGGGGAGGAAACCGGGCTGATGTCTGGATTTGTTTGCTGATGTCGAGGCGCATGACGCGACGCTCGGAATTGGGCATTTGATATAATTTTACAATTTACAATTTCCAGCACTGTGCAATTCGCAATTCCAAATCAAATCAAAAAAGCTCCTTATGCAGAGAGAGCTCAATCTCTTACACGCAGCTCTCCGTGTTTCCAAGTCGTAGTAGTAAGATAGAGTACATGTATGGAGCAGGCTTACCTCACATGAGATCATGTACCAATCAGCCCAGCTGTTTCATTGGCGTGTCTGTCGCACAGGGCTTGACGTGCGGGATTCATGCCTCAGGCGCAAACATCTGCCGCAGACCCAAAACTACGCACCTAGTCTGACGCATACGCAGGCACCAGCGAGCCGGTGCCTCATAGTGGGATCGCCAATGCCCCCCGAAGCAGCCCATCAATTTTATGCGCACTCGAATAACTTTTCCCGGCCACTTTCTGCTTTTCGCCGCCGTCGCCTCGCACTGTGCAGTCTCGCGCCCGCGCCTTATCCGTACCGTGCGGCGGCACCAGCCCCAAGGCCAGACAAGGCACTGAGAGACGAGGCTGCGCGCACCAACCCGACGCGGCTCTTGCGCTGTCTCTACCGTGCGAGATTTATTCTGGTACGGACTCAACCGCCACGCTCCTTTTCCTGCCCCGTGCGCTCGCCGTACTGTATGAACTCGCGTCTGCGCACCACCATCGCCTGGCCTGGATTCGATTTACTTGCACCTTACCTTACCTTTCACTACCTCCACAGCCTAATCTGATGTCCATCGCGACATTTGTCTCCACGGCCCAGCGCGAGTGCTGACCCTCACAGCCTGGACGACCAACGGCTTCTTGTGCCTCTGTCGAACTGTCGCAGAGCCTCAACGCAGCTCCCGCTTCTTCTGCTTCGACTCGGCCCTCGACGTCTCTTGTCTTATTTCTGCCGGCCCCAGACGAAACTCTACCGCTCCGCTACTGTGCTGTGTTCCCGCGCTGCCGGTACGCAGCACTAAGGCAACCTCGCTGTAGTGCGCTACAATCCCAGCCCCCAGAACAGAGGCCTGCTCAACTCTCTTCTCCATCCTCCATCTCAGCCGTCTCTGCCTTGCCCCGGCAGTTGGACGCATCTCTGCAGCAAGTGCGGCATCTTCGCTGCTCCGCGACGCCTGCAGTCGCCAATTTTCTGCCTGTCCGCCATCACCGACCGCCGTCGTCGCTTACAACGCCACTCTGCCCATCGCCTGGCCTCGACAAGCGCGTCTCTCGCCGCTACGTTCGACAACTCAACTCGCTCCGACGCGGTTCGCGATAGCCTTCCGCTGATCTATTTAGCTCTCTCTCCCGCTTCGGCTCTCTCTTGATTTTCAGGATTCTGTCCCATCTCGCCCACGTTGCCAGCCCTGTCGGGCTTTTCGCGCGGCGGCACCTGAGTGGCTTACAAGGCAAACTTTGTTACACCATCTTCGCCTGATACCTTGCGTTTTTGAGTTTTTTCCCTTTCTATAAAACCTGTCAAATTTCCTCCTATACTTCCAGCAATCATGAATCCCAACGTTGGAATGGCAAACATGACGCCCATGGGTGGCCCAGTTGGCGGCGCACCGATGCCCATGATGAATAATGGCGCTATGAATCCTCAGATTGCCGCTGCAGCTGCGGCACGGCAGCAGCAAGCCAGCGAAAACCAGCGCGGCGTTCTCAACACATATATCTACGAGTATTTCCTCAGACACCAGATGTACGAGTGTGCCCGCTCCCTCCTCAACAGCGACCAGCAGGTCAACGTCAACAAGGACGCCGCTGGCCGTCGCGAAAACGGCAACGCCATGAACGGCGATGATCCCATGGACACCGACTCCAAAGACGACGGTGATTCCAAGTTGCCGGACGACCTGCCCCCGCCTAAGCTGCCTATGCCCGCCTCTGATACGTCGTTTCTCTACGAATGGTTTTGCGTCTTTTGGGACATCTATACTGCCCCACGCGTCAAGGGCGGGAGCGGCATGGTGAATCAATATGTTCAGCACACTCAGGTACGAAACAGATTGTGGAGCACTTTTTTTTTCCCCTATGCTCTTTTATTCTGGCGTTTGTCAAGTTGAAACATCCTTGCTAATCTGAATCCGCAGCAGCAACAGCGAATGAAGCAGACCCAACAGCAGGAGATGCTACGTCAAATGCGCCCTGATTTGGCGCAGCAGCAATATCAAGCTCACTTCATGAGAAACATGCAAAATAACAACATGGCAATGACCATGAAGCAGAATAATCTTGCTCGGGCGGCTATGGCCAATAACCAAAAGTAAGCAGTCCGGAGAGGGTGGCCTCGTCTCTTCAGTCACAAATTTGTACTAACTATTCTCTCTCTCTACCTAGCCCTCAAATGCAGATGCTCCAAGCAAAGAATCAGATGCAGCGGGATCCTTCTAATATGGACGGCAACCGGGATCGGCCATCGTCTCCCGCGTCGGGAGAGAATGCGCCGTCTCCTTCAAAACGCCCACGCCTCGACAGTGCCCCGTTCAATGCTAACCAGCCTGGTGCTATGATGGCAAATGGTCGTCCAGGCCAAGTCATGCCTGGCCAGCAAATGGGTAATGTGGCCAACGCTCAGCAGGTGCTCGCCGCCAACGGTATCAACCCCGCGCAGCTCAACCCCCAGCAGATGCAAAACTTTGCCAATACGCCACCTGCGGCACAGCAAAAGTCTATTGCAACTTACTCCCACAACCTTCAGCAGCATCACGGCAACCAGATGGGCAACAAGCAGATTCCCGGGGTAGGAGGACCTCAAAACCAGAGCTCACCCATGATGCCACAGGGCCCTGATGGCAACACCCTCAATGCCTTCTACAACCCTGAGATGAACCCCGGCGGTATGCGACCAGCAGGCCCAGCCGGCGCTCAGGCAGCCGCCGCCGGCAGCAACCACGCCCTACAGGACTATCAGATGCAGCTGATGCTGCTTGAGCAGCAGAATAAGAAGCGGCTGATGATGGCCCGTCAAGAGCAGAGCGACATGGGTGGAATCCCTCGAGACGGACAGCCTGGCGCCCCCGGACCCAACGGACAGCCTTTCCCAGACACCTCGCCCCAGGCAATGAGGTCCGGAACCTCTCCCAACCCTGCGGAACAGATGAAGCGCGGCACACCTCAGATGAACTCCGGCATCCCCTCGCCTGTTCCTGATGGTGGACAGTCGCGCGAGTCGCCCAACGCCATGAACTTCCTGGGCAACCACGTTGACGTTAGCATGGCACCTCACTTCTACAAGGGAGTGGATGGAGGGAACATGGGACAAGCCCAGATGAACGGCATGCGTCCGCCCAGCTCACACCCTGGCCAGCCATTCAACGGCCCAATGAATGCGCAGCAGATGATGGCTGCCCGACAGCAGCAGCAGAACGCGCAGGGTAACCCGCAACAGTGGCAACCTGGAATGAATGGCCAGATGGTACCTCAGGGAATGCAGCAGGGCCAACAAGTTCAGGGAACTCCCCAGCAGCGATCTATGCCTCCTCCCTCGGCACCCGCAGCCGCGGCGGCCAACACAAACAACAGGACAACTGCGTCGCCCCAGCAGGCTTCGGCAGCGCCTCCCACCCCTAGCCAGACCAACAAAGCTGCACCGAAGAAGAAGGACACCAAAAATGCCAAGGACAAGGTAAGCTCTGCCCCTAACATTCCCATTTTGCAATCTGACGGATCTTATAGCGAGCCGCTGCACAGAAGAAGACGAATCAGAACGCCAACAACGCCGCTGCTGCCGCCGCCGAGAACAATGCGGAAGCTGACGCGGCAGCACCAGCTACCCCCATCACTCCCGTTGTCGGCGGAGCCTTTAAGAACGCTCAAGCCGGAGGCCCCGTGCCAAACGCAACTGCCGCCGCCGCGACTACAGGAATCCCCGCCCCGGCTGCCGCCGCCAGTGCGCCGGTGCCACCGCAAGCTGCCCCTGTACCACAACCCACTCATGACATTCAGAATAACGGTCTGGGCGGTATGGACAACTTCACTATCCCAGTAAGTCATGTCAACACGCCCTTTCGCATGATTAGACCCGAGAAAATTAACCTTGACTTGCAGGATTTCGGAATGGAACTGGCCAACCCACTCCACTCTGACAACGTGCTCAATGACTTCGATTTCGACTCATTCCTGAATGATGGTGATGCCAACAATGAGCCGTTCGACTTCAACGGAGGATACCCAGGGCTGGAAGGCGGCGAGATCGGTGCGGAGTAGGAGGCCAGCCTGTCGCCAGAATCGCTCCAATTATATCGGGACACGATGCAAGCACATCGCGAATCTCTCGCAATGCAGTCGGTTCTGAGAGCGTCGGGCGGGCAGTTTGCCCCGAAATAGGCGCCCGCGAACTTTTGTTCGATATCAAGATGGGTCGGCAGTTTTTTATCTTTTGTTTTGTTGCTTTGCTTTCCTGGGTTATCTCTAATCTGGCATCATTCGATACGGCGTTTCAGTGGATATCTATATCAATGGTCATGCGGCGATCCGGTTTTCCCAGGGTCTTTACTTTGATGGTTTGAAACGGGAAAAAAAGAGATGTTGTTTGTCCCTGTGGATTTTGATTTTGTTTTTACCCGTTCCCTCTACTTGTCCACACCCCCTTTTTTTTTCTTTTTTCTTCTCGTGTCTTTTTTTCTTTCTTCTTCCTTTCCCTCTCTCTCTCTCAAGTAGTGTTACATGTCATTTCCTTGCTGATGGAAGGGGAACGTGGGGGTTTGGACGGAAGAAAAACAGGCCCTTCCCCCTTTCTTTCCCCTCTTCCTCCTGTAAAATGTTTTCTTGGCCTAACGTTTCGATAATGGTTTTTTCGAAGTTTCGCATACCACATAAGTCACTTGTTGTAAAAGATCAAATTAATGTTACCTACTATGTGTACTGTTGTCTATAAAAATGATGTGATTCGTCGTTGGAACGGTATTGGTCACTTTGAATTGAGAGGAATTTTGCCGTGTAACTAGCAACATCTCGATTGATGTTATATACAAGTCACCAATAGTAATGCAACACAGTCAATGATACAAATTGAGAGTCATAACAGTCGTCGTCATAAGATATCTTGAATATATATACAGTGAATCAAAAAGGGTCCCACGCGGGGACATGTTGTCATGACATGTGCATCATAAAAAGCGCCTTCTACCATAGGTATCTACCCAAATCCAAAATTTCCTTTTATTTATTTATTTTTCCTCCATCTTTTTCTTTTTCATATCTTCCTCCCCCTCTACATCGAGCTAGCCCCCCTTAGGAGGAGTAGACGGCAACGTATTGAACTTCAAACATGTTGCCCCAGCCGGGCAGAGTCGCCTCGTTAGGATCACCCTATTATTCCACATGTCAGTCATGCAAGTTACATCAATGAGGAGAAAAACAGAAGAGGAGAAAAACTTACGGGCCATGTACCACCAACAGCAAGGTTGAGGATGATGTACATTGGAGAGTGTGCAAGCGTCGCCCAGAGACCCTCGTCGCCAAACTGGGCACCGACAAGGGTATGGAAGAGCGTGCCGTCGAGGTACCACTCGATCGTCTCCGTCTGCCAGTTGTTGGACGAGCGGTTGATCTTGAGAGCCCAGGTGTGGAAGTCGTCGTCCTGGGGAATGGGAATGCTCTGGCCCAGGCCCGAGGGCTCGTTGCACGCACCGCCGCCGGTGTGGTCGCAGTGGGCGGTGCCGTAGCCGGTCAACTGGCCGTTGATCTGCTCAAAGATGTCGAGCTCTCCGCAGAGAGGCCAGGGAGTGCCGTGGCGCATGGAGTCGCCCAGCATCCAGAAGGCGGGCCACATGCCTTGCTTGGTGTCCAGGGGGCTGGAGCCGCCACGAAGAGCGGCCTGGACTTGCATAGTCTTGCCAGGAGCTGGAGTCCAAGATTGGATGGATTCGATGCGAGAAGACGTCCATTCGCCGGACTCAGCCTGTTGAGGGACGAGCTGGAGAGTTTGGCCTCCAGAGAGCTGCATGTTGGAGTCGGACTGGGTGTAAGTCTCGAGCTCCTGGTTGTTGTGGAGGTCGGTAACGACGGTCCATTGGGTGAGGTCAACCATGTCGCCTTGCTCGCCAACAAACGTCTCTTGCCAGACGAGGTTCATGCCGGGGAGGTTTGGGGAGAGAGTGGCCGAGACGGAGGAGATGGCCAGGGCCAAGAGGTTGAGAGATTGGAAATGCATCTTGATGATGAATGTTGTTGTTTTGATATCGTTTAGAAGTGGGATACAAGGATCTGTATCAGAAGAGAGAGTCTTGCTCTGACGGTTGCGAATCACGATCAACTGAGGGAATGAATATCTAGACTTGGACAAAGGAGTGCCTGTCTGTCTGTTTTTGTTTTTGGTGTTTTGCCTGTTCAACAGTCACAAGAAAAGGAGTGCGCAGAATCGACCAGCGAAAGGAAGGGAACGGCCACAGGCCTGAGAAAGGGAATGAAGTTGAAAAGAAAAAAAAAGGGTATCAAAGCAACCGCAGAGCAAGACGCATGGTGGCAAGGACGGGGAGGAGCGGCAGAGGAGCTGCTTAAGTACATGGACGACTATTGAATTGGCCCCCGATGCGTTGTCGTTGCATTCACCGTACCTGCACTAACAACACTAGATCCAGGTACGAGTACATCTAGTCGACTAAGAAAATAGCCATCGTTGATACTGCGGCCGTCCTCGTTCTCAGGTACCTTGCATGGAAGTCCTAACCTCCAGTCATGCAAGCCGCGTATAGTTCAGATCCACCACGGCCCAAGCGCCCATCCCATCGTATATGTGACTGGGTCCGAGTGCTAAGAAAAAACCCGCGCCCAGGAGAACATACAGTAAGGAGGAAGAGAAGGAGAGAGGAAAAAAGGCAAAATCCCAAAAGGCAGCCAGTAAACGCTCTGGCCGAGGCGGAATGTTGGGCATGCTAAGACGCACGTTCTACGCGGGCTTATGGAGTGATTGATAGGCGTGATGCCGCCCCGAAAGGCAGAAATCCTACAGGGCTACAGGGGGGGGATGCTGGTTTAGGCGCGAGAAACGTGCAGGGATTGGGGGCCAGGCACAGAAGTTGAAACACAGCGGAAACAGGACCGGGGTTGGTGCAGTAGTGTGCTTATACTGGGTGCTGCACGTTTGAAAGTATGTACGTGGTAGCGAGCAGGTAGACTTTGTGATTTCATGCGTCGATATGTGACAGGCTGGATTGGCTGTGGTGAGAAGATGATAAGTGTGATGCTGATGCTGAGATGCGGTAAACAAGGGGGGCAGGCAGCCTGATGCGGGCGTTTAGCAGTCATCTTGGGAGCATCGTGAGATTGGAAGAAGAGATGGAAATAGATGGGCTTGCGGTTCTACTACTACCTACTGTACGCCGTTAGCTGATTGCTGATCTATCGAACGAAGCTGATCGTCGTCTCTAGCAAGCAGAATCCACGGCACGCAATCAATCACAAACGCGGCCCCTGGGCATCACCATCGCATCGCATCTCCAGAGGCAGATCGCCTCGCTAGAGTCAATAAATGCCCCTAGTATAGAAGTTCCATCAATCCATTTCCAAATAGTCCATGCACGTTCTTCAATAAACACCTCACAGTAAGTAGACTACCTTTGCTCTACACCTCGGGTACACACCACAAACATGTGAATAAACAGCTCGCATGTGCCTCGTCCCCCATCATCCCCAGTCGGATCTCTCCCCCAAAGCAAAAGGGAAAAATAAAGGGGAAAAAAATAAAACAATAGCCCGCCACCCGGCAAAGGTAGTTCCTAGTTCCCCCTACCGTACGAAACAAATGGAAGAATAACTGCTGGAAACTGCATGATGCTACTGTAGCAAATACGAGAATGTCGCTCCGGATTGGCTGACCGCGGCGCATCTTGGGCCAATGAGCGGCCCATGAAGCCTCATTGACTCGCGCCCCCCAAGTCAGGAGGTGGCCATTTTTGCTTTTTTGCTTTTTTGTTTCGTTTCCCTTCATCTTGTTTATGGGTGTGCCTTTGCGTGCTTGTATTGGAGAGGCAAAGACAAGGGTTTTTATTTTCTACTTTTCTTTTTTCTTTTTTTTTGCCCTTCAAATTCCATGGGTGTCTTTTTGCGCCTTACTTGGGCTGTGCTTTGCTTAGGCGAGAGGCGTCGTGGGGGCTCCATCCATGTCCCCATTGAATCCGGACAGGGGGGGCCACTCACTCAGCATGTTTGATGTTTGATGTTTGATGCAGCGCGGCAAACAGACTGAACACAACATACGAGTACCGATTACCTGGAATATTCCATTTTGAGTCACCTCAAGTCCTCAAGTCATACCCGTACTCGTACTTGACATGGCAGCTTCGCCGCTATCGACGCTGTTCCCCAGCGAATCTCCAAGCCTCTTCCCCAGATGCACAATCGTATTCTCGTAGATCCGCGCAGCGTCCAGATGTAGCTCATCCTCATCGATGTCCCAAGACGGACCACCAGCATCGTAGCTTTCACCCGTTTCTGTTTCGTCGCCTTCATCTTCATCGTCATCTTCGTCATCATCCTCCTCCTCCTCTTCCTCTTGCTCGCCACTGCTCATGACTTCCACCATGAGCACCCTCGTCTGCTCTACAAGACTCCGGCACCGGACCATGTCGGTAGTCGTCATGCCCGCTCGTAGCCCGTTTTCAAATCCCGGAAGTGTCTCATTCGTCTCAATGTCCTGGCCGGAGAGCAGGCTGGCGAAGCAGTGGTCCAGTTTGTGCAGCAGGTCAAATGATGCTTTTGATGACGGCGGGAATGACCGGACGTACTGAGTAAAGTCACTGGCCAACTTGAGCAGAAATGGTATCTGCAAGCTCGCTGGTGTTTCATTTCATGTTAGCATTTCAATGCTCTTATACAAATACTATGTATGAAATGGTGAATACTCACGAGTCCCTGATTTCCACAAGACATTCACAATCTCATCAAGCTCCCGGCACACCTCTCCAAAGGTCCTAAACCCAACCACTGTGTCTCCTGGATTCGGATTTCCAAACTTCTTCACGTACCGACGTGAGACGTAAAGCAGCTTTTCATCTACAAATCTCCTCACCATGTCCTCCTTGTTTGACCCGGGCCGCAATGCACTGTTTCTCGGGTGTGGCAGATTTGATGCTGCCCGTGAAGAGGCTGAGGATGGAGCCGGCGAAGGGAGTCCGCCTTGCGGAGGAATAAAGCCGCCAGGCTGTCGCGGCGAATCGGCCATGACTGGTAGAGTTTCTGTAATTGAATACACAACGAAATACAGGTGTATTGACGTCCTGTCCTGGTGCTCTCTTCTCCAGATGCCGCTGACACGCTCAATGACGATGCAGCTGTGGATAAGCGGGGGCGGGGTGTTTGTGACTGTGGGAGCTGAGATAGATACCCTAGAGGAAAGCAATTTGATTACGGGAGAGAGCAAAACAAGCGCCGTCGGGGCTGGGAAACGATGAGCATTTATGCCTGGCTGATCAAACTTGGCGAGAAAATGACTATTTAGGAAATTTCAAGTGCAAAGAACATATGCCGACGCGATAACATGGCTGTTGGATGAACTTTGTTTGGTTAGAGCATCCTTAGTAACCAAACATGATGCTTGTGAGCTTGAGTTTTACGAGGAAAAGTCAATAAGTTACGCATGTGAAATCCGCTGGAAATATAATTTCCTCACAATTGCAAAACGGCAAGAAGGGTAAAAAAGAACAAAAAAACAAATTGAAGATAAAATATGCTCTGTTTCATCGTCTCATACAGGTATCGCTAGCAGCATCCAAGTTGCTGCAAACGGCAAAAAGAGTGATTCCGCCCGGGCTCGAACCGGGGACCTTTTCGGTGGCGTCAACTAACTGTTAACGAAATGTCATAACCAACTAGACCACGGAACCAGATGCTCTATTGCTTGATACTGCCTTAACCAATTTCTGTTCATGTTCTGTTCACTATTCTCCCAATCATGTGACCTGACAATGGAATGCGATCAATGGCGGGGTGATTTTGAATTTTCGATGCCTTCAGTGACGTTCGCATTGAAGCAACTCTGCCCATCACGCTTTGCGCTTCATCGCCTCCGATCCTCACCAATTCTTCAGCAAACTCACAATGCCTCCTAAGCGAATCTACGGCGAGAAGGGCGGCCGCCGCGCCCCCAAAGGCTTCGTTGCCTCGACTTATGAGACCTTGACCTCTGCCGAGAACGCCGCCTTTGTCCGCAGCATCGCCATCTTCGGAGTGCGTTTCCCACGACCGATTTTGAACTATGCGCAGGGAAACTGACATTGGAAAATCCAGGCTGCCGTTACTTTCCTTTCCAGCTCTTGGGGCGAGATCCTCCTGCCTCCGTACGACTCCCGATAAACCGAATCGCTATGCGCAACTATAACTAACAACGATGTAATATAGTCAATAATCGATAGGCACTCTCCCTACACCCCCTCACGATCCAAATCCGATTAACAATTCGACAACCCCCAAAATCAAACCGAAAATTGAGTCATTGTACATTAGAAGGATGATTGTATACTACGATGCGAGATTTGCGCGGCCTGCTGCACGCGATATAGAACTTGCGGGGCGACTTCAGGTGGATGATGCGGCTCGACAGTGGCTTGTCGGAAATGATTGACTCGATAATGAAATAAAAAGAAAGGCGCTCTCCATTTTTGGAACATTCTTCGAAGCCTGTGTTGTGCACAATGTGAATTTTTTTTCTTGTTACTCGATCCGATCAAGGGTGCTTTAGGAGGTTTATTTCGGTCGTGATAGCCGAACAAGGAGACCTGGTATGGGTGAGGAAAAGGGGTGTTATTTTTGGAAAGAACTTTGGATGACGCAGCCTTTTCGTCTCTTCACCTTTTACTTCTTGCTGGTTAAAAGGTTGGATGAGAAATGGCAGCTGCAGTTGATCGCGGGACCGCAGGGCCAACGACTCGGCAGCTTAACGTAAACATTGGATCCAGGCGCGGCCTCATGGCAGAGCTTTTCTTTTGACTGCATTGCCTGCGTATGCACAGTTGTTTTATTCAGCTTCCCAAAAGTTACTTGTTATTTGTTTTCCTCCTCGTTTTCTCGCTCTCTTTTCTACCCTCCTTTCTTTTTTTATCCTCGCTCCGTTTCACAGGCTCTGCAGTCGGTTGGATCCCTCTCTTCTGCTGTTATATTCGAAGACACTGTCTGACGGGAACAATGTCCTCTGTGAGTACTCGGCGTGCGCCTAAGTCGCAGGGAGGGCTGGCCCGGCTGGTATCCAAATTCGAGAACCTTGGATCATCAAAGACGCCTCAAGATATTGGATCAGCAGGTGAAATCAGAAACGATCCGATTCCCGCTTCCAAATTTTCAGATGCTCCGCCAGTGCAGAGAAATACAAGATATCATGTAGTTGGCTCATCAAAAACCTTGGCATCGCCATCTCTGGCTCCTACGACAGCCTCAAGATATCAGTTGGAAACGCCTGCCAGAGATAGCCATGCTGGCACCACTGCAGCTCCATCGTCCAAAGTTGGGAAACTGATCTCAAGGAGAGGCTTGGCGGTTGCAGACATGAGGAGATTGTTCGAGCGAGGAAATGATAAGAATGTTACTTCAAGTGAGCATACCCTAGTTCAATGACACCCTTCGACCGATACAAATTTATATCTTTTCAGCTCTGACATGGATGAACTATGAACTAATATTTGGATAGATGTTGCGCGAACGACTACCTATGAACCTAAACGCGTTGCTTCACCTACCACGATCACCGAGTGTAATGACCATAAACCGTTCTCTCTTGCGAATAGCCCCATGAAGGCATCGTCGGCCGTAAACGATTCGGGTACACTGACGAATCGGCAAGAAGAAAGAGACATTGTTCCCGACCTGGTTGAGCATCCCGAATATCTGCCGCGGCCGCTCACTTCGCCCGATCGCTTCTCTAGACCCCCAGGAGAGGGCAAAGCTGCTATCGAAGACAATAAAAGCACTTGGCAAAGAAATGAACCCCGATTCAAGATACAGGGTGGTGTATTTTTACACAAGACTCCTGCTCCGCTCAAAAATATGGTGGTTACAGACGTAGGGACCTGGCGCCCAAAGCCTCTCGACACATCCGAGGTGGTCTTGCACTCTGAGGACGGAAACTTGAGAAATGATGACCAACATTTGGTACATTCTTTTGAACGAGTAAAAGGGGACGGCCCAGGGCTTCTGGAAGATCTGCAAACTGGTGTGACTCTCTGCTATCCTTGCCGCGACGCTGTGCTATCATCGATGAGTTATACTGACGGGGATGCCAAAGAACCACGTGGACAAAGGGACCTGCTGTTTCCCACATCCAGATCAGTTCCCTCTCAGCAGTCAAAGGTTTCCAACCTCCGGAGAAAGTTTGACAGCGCGTTGCCTTCATCAGTCTCGATGCCATCACTTTAGAAGAGGCACCCACGGACAGACACAGCCAACGACAAACAGCCACTTCTGCAAAATAAGGCTGAACAGGTCGAACGAGCCCCAAGATCAAGCCTGGAGACACCATCAAGGCCGATTACTTCCCAACAGGGCTCTGTGCGACCGGCTTCCACACAAGATGGCTCCCAGCCGCCTCATTCCGGAACTTTGTCTGGAAACGGCCGGAGGCTCAAAGAGACGATTGGTCTTTTTGAGTCAATGAGCCACCAAGCCAATAGAGATGACGGATTGGGGAATATTCCCAAGATATCTTCGTCTCCGACATTCCAAAGGACTGCCGCTACGAAGGGTAAGCTTGCTAGTGACAAACTCGAGCGGGCAGCAGCCAAATCTGAGGACGTACCACCTCCTCCCAGACTGTTGTCACCGATAGAAGATCGACCTCCACGGCCATACGCACGATCACCAGGCGTAGATAGTGCCAGCAGCCAGGCTAGTGATATCAAGCCCTTGCTCTACACGACACCGTCCATGATCAAGACAAGGCGCCATGAGAAACACTTTGTAAGTGGTTAGCACTTAATCTTGAGTCTCACAATGACGTTGAATCAGTGGCCTAACTTGTCAAGGGATCTCTATTTAGATCGGGATGGAGAAGAAAAGCGAAGTTGAGATCTGAAGACGGTGCCGTGCAACGCCAAAGATACAATATCGACGGTGAGGGAGGGTTCGATTTTGAGCAGAAATACCACAAGATTTCGTGCGATGAGACATGGACGGACGGCAGCGAGGCTTCCTCTACTACGCACGAACCTATGATTGCGGACCGCCACCCTTCCCTTCGCCTTTTGCGCCGGCGTCTGATGTCTCGTAGCCATGGGCTGTTTGTTTCAGAGGCTCACTGTACTCTTGAGCAGCCACAGCCAGTGCGAAGCAATGAGCTACGAAATCTTCCTAGTCTTTTTAGAGAGAGGATGGCTGTATTAAGGGCACGAGCTCAGACGGAGTAGAGGAGGGATAGGATCGCGGAGGAGCATTAGAAGCAGATTCACTTAGAACTAGTCCTCTACTAAAATACGGATGTTGTTATCACTTCATTTGTTCGTTCATGCGCGATGGCTGGCTTTCAAAAGTATTTCATGACCTACATCAATCCATATTGGGAGGCTCCGTTGCTGGGATCATGTTCACTAGGTAGACAAGCCATGAAATTACAAAGTGAAAACCTTGGAGTTGAGAAGGTTTATCTTGTATACGTATATACCTAGGTATCTCCTAATCCCCATTATATCATGGACAGCTATAGTGTCCCAACTTGGCAAGTTATATCCTCTCTGCTCCTCAAACTAATGGCTATGTGAAAGCAATATTTGCTAAATTTTCAAAACGCTTGCTAATGAAGTGCAAATAAAAGAAGCAGAATAAAGCAAAATGGCCACCGACATCAGTACTACTTGTGCAACTGGCTTTCACTTGCCTCTGTCCTGGAGTGAATCTCCTTTGGCTGCACATATCCGTCAATCTGTCTGAGCTCGAGATCAATTGGGTCGATGACATCGCGGACCGGAGCCAGGACAGTGGTATCAGCGATGTGAGATCTGGTGGCGGAGCTGGTGTTTGTGATTGCTGAAAAGAGCGAGCCGGACTTGAGGGGCGTGCGGGAGGAGTCGCGGGTTGACTTGTACTGGGCCTGGTAGGATGATGAAGGGTATGAGGGTTCGCTGGAGGGAGTTGAGGGGGCTTGAGATATGCGCTGTGCGGCGATGGAGGCCAGAGGGAGAACGATTGCGATTGATGTGGGTGTGAGGGAGCCGGCTTCGAAGTTGATGAAGTGGCACCATTCGAGAATGGCAAAGAAGACTGTAGAGAGTCTTGTCAGTGAGAGAACATCATGATAAGAGGGGGAGAGAGGAGAGAGCTTACAAGGGATAAACATGAGGATTCCGTTGGCCATGATGAGCACCTCCATCGGGGTCATAGCCCGGCGAGAGGGAAGCACGCCGCGGTTGCTGATCAAGTGATGGACGATCTTGGAGTTGAACAAGGCGCAAAACCAAGCCATCGAGCAGGTGTTGAAGATGAGCGCCGTCTTGAACAGCCAAGCGTACTTTCGGGACGACTCCAAGCTGAGGATACTCTCGCATTGGACCACGGTAAAGGCCACTCTAAAGGCGGTAGTGATGAGGATGATGAGCAGGGACAAGAAGCAGATTGTGTACTTCGCCTTGTTCGCAAAGAGCGAGACCATGGTCCAAGCCTGATGCATGAGCGCCCCCTCGGCAATAACGGCGAGAAACATCGAAAGAATTGTGCCGGCGATGCTGGTGCGGTAGTTCCACTCGGGGATCTGGGAGTAATCGCCGCTCCAGACCTGGTAAAAGTGCGAAAAGGGCGAGAGGAAGTAGAAGGCGAGGAAGACGGTGCGGACGGCGCAGACGATGAGGGCGAGGACGTGCAGGAGACAAGAGGCGCGGAGGAATTTTGACGACGGGGTGGTGAGGAGGATGACGAGGAGCATGGTGAGGGAGGCACCGAGCTGGGCGCCGTAGTTGATGACGATGCTGACGGTTTCGTCGTTGAAGGCGTCGATTAGGGGAATGGGGATGAGGATCGGGGGATAGTCGGGGGACACGATGATGGTGATGTTTTGGGTGTATGGGTTGAAGGCCATTTTGGCGGCTGAGTTGCTCTCGATTGAGTGAGTGAGTGGTTCGTTTGATGGCGATGCTGAGATTTTGGGTGTTGATGAAAGTTGGTGATGTTGGATATCTTGGTGTTGAGGCTTGGTTTGAGAGGAGGATATATTGAACCAAAGGAAGGAGCCACGAGAGAACGAATAACAGCGAAACAGAAGCTATACAGCCTACCCAAAGCAAAAAACAATGAAGAATGTTTCTAAAAACAGATGACCGACTCAAATCATCGCAACTGAAGCCATTGTTCCCAACGGCCCTCCATTCAGACCATCGTCAGCTCACCTCACCTTATAAGAGAAAGAAACAAACGGTCACCCATCGCCCACCACCGGCACATTGTCTCGCAGGGCATAATACCACCCAAAAATTCCAATCTCAAACAGGGAATAATACATTTGAACTGAAGTGAGCCGCATCACCGCTTCGGGCATTAGGAAAGGGAATAAAGTGAAGATGGGGGATTGAAATGCAGTGGGCGGGAGGGCTTAATATTGTTGTTGCGGGAGGTGGCGTTTTGCTTAGTATTGTTCTTGAGACGGGGGCTGCGGCAGGGGATCCGGATTGGGATGTTTGCGGGTTTGCAGGTGAGGGATCGTTGATTACTGCTTATTATTTTTTATTTTAATCTATTTTTATTTTTATATGTGTTTCTTTCGTTTTGATGGTTTGAGCTGGTGGTGTTTTGGTTCAAGGCCGGTCTATAAACTATTATTACTAGATGCACTTTATTTCAACCACAATTGCTATCCGGTAGATGCGAGTAACTATTCATGATATAAATAACTTTTGGTATTTATCGACATTCAAAAACACCACTGCACAGATGCTGCAGAAGACAAGGAACTGCGCACAAAGTGGCCAGTGTCACACGGAACCTGCCGAGCGCTCTCCCACTCCCACTAACACGCATCCAAGTGCCGGGCACCTGTCATGTCATAGCTTCATGCCACCTAACTCCAAGTTCCCGGTTTCTGGATCCCTAGTAAGCTGCTAATCCCTTTGCTACTCCTATAGTATTAGACTCGATGCTCATGCTCTGTCCGCCATTCTGCCTCGTCTCAAAATCTGTCCATGTCCATCAGCTCCAGGTGCTACAAGCGAGGCCTGCATGAACTGAACCAATAGTCTGCAAACAAACGAACGCCCCCTCACGAGAACAGCAAACGGCACGAAATTAAAACAGAAAATCCTGCTTTCTGTCGCTGTGTAACTCCCGGGTCGCCTCCGCGGCATCCTCCGCTCCCTTCGTATCGGCCCGCCGAGCCGCTGTCAAATGAGCGGAGAGAGAGACGAGGCTTGGAGACGGTGTGGCGGATGTTTGCTGGACCCTTGCTTGGAGGGGTTTGGGATTGGCACATTTTGCGGCTGAGGAAAAATACAAAGAGTCACTGGCGAGGAGCGGTCTGTGTTACTAGAGAGAGAGAAATGAGCAAATCGCCTTGCAGAGCAGTCTATGAGTGGTGATGTGGTATCCATCATCTATGTATACACTTCTGACTCGGGAAAACAGTCCAAAATCCATGACCACTATGGGTGGCTCAACTGTCGTCAACTTCATTCCATCAATCGTTATCTCACAGAGTGTGTGTATATCTCTGCTCTAATAAGTCCAACCAAAATAATAAATGACCGCCCGCCAAAAGTAACATCTAAAAAAAAGGCAGATAGTTTACCTCCCATGACCTATATCCGAGAAGCGTGTTGAATAGCTTCCAATCCAATCCCACATCAAGAAATCATGAGAGCATTAATACGAGCAGATACCGCCAACCTCATCCTCCATTGTCCAAGTCCCAGCGAGACCCTTGACTTCGACATCTTCCGTCTCCGATGGAGCGCCTTCATCCTCTTTGCCCAAGAAGAAATCGCCGCTGCCTTCCTTCCTCACCTGTCTCTTCATAAACCGCTTCGTCCACTCTTCAACAGCCGGCTCTCCCGTCTCGTCCCGCGCTTGCTTGAGGAAGGGAATCAGAGCCGTGCCACCAGTGCCCTTTTGACTCTTTCCTTCGCTCTTGCGAGAGGCAATGGCAAGGTTAAGAGGCCGGCGAGCGACTTCGGGGCTGCGAGATCTGCTTCGGGCGCGGACTTGGCGGGATGGAGTGATGACATAGCGTGTGACAATGGCAATGTGCTTATCTCTGAAGGCGCTCAACATTGCCAAGCAGGCGTCGTAGGCGAGGCAAAGCTGAGTGTTCTCGGGGTGTTCTTGGACATATTCGCGAATATTGGCCACGCGAGAGACATCCTCGAGGAACTGCGCATGGGGACCTGGCATGTAATTGCGCATCTCCTGGATAAAGTTGTGCTTTGCGCTTCGGCCCCGACTGTCTGATTCGGATGAGGCATCTCTCTTTTCACCCGTAGGTCGGTGCTGGATGCCCAAGGCAATGTCGAAAAACTGAATCAAGCTGCTCTGCGCGTTGCTACCTCCACTGTATTGTCGATATTTGTCGTTGCCTGTGCCGTCGTCGTAAATGACTCCAAACGGTAAGCCGGCTTCACCCATGTTCTTGCTTCCGGCAAGGAAGGGCCTGATGCGGTTGTAAAAGATCACAGGATCGCAACTCTCGTGCATCCTCTGTAGAATATTTGTCAAGTCAGTCAAGCGCTCAGCGAAAGTCCGCAGACACCGTGTAACAACGGCTGAGTCGTTTTGTCTTGCGGCCGCAATGGCTGTGAGCATGAGAGACATGATGGGAGCGCCGCGGGCCTCGATGGCCACCGAGACGAGATAGAACCATGATTCGTCAATTGCCCCGGTAAACGTAAAGAGCGTAGCCAAGTTCTCCAGGTTGTCAATGTCTTCATCCATAAACAGCGGCTTGAAGTTCCACAGGCAAACGGCCGCATAAGTCGCCACGGGCGGAACCTCCAAGTGGCGCGAAATGTCTAGCAAAGGAATCGAGATTTGAGGCGGCAGTCGATCCGAGGGCGAATCTCCGCCCCAGATGTAGCCGTGAGCCATGAAGCAGAGCAGCGAATACGCTCGACGCCACTCGGCATCGTGCTCCAGGCCCACGGTCGAGAGCACCGGCAGGCGGTCGATGACGCCGCGCAAACGGCGGCTGAGAATCAGAGCCTGTAGATTTGCCACGATAGCTTCCCATTTGTTGTAGTAGGGATCTGGCAGGCGAGTGAGAGGGAGAGTGCTGGGCAAAAAGCCGTGAGTGGGTGAGATGCCGTAATCGGCGAGGACGGGGATCGAAGGAAGCATGTTTTAAGCTTCTCTTCCTTAGTGAGAACAAGGCAAGATTAGATCCGGCAAAGTCGAAAGTCGCGCTTAGATTCAGGCAAAAAGAACCAAAGCAACAGATAGTGAGGCAAATAGTTTGATGGAGAAGTTGAGAGTGAAAAAGACCTAGGAGGAGTTTTGAGTCCTGAAACAGTCGTTGGCTTGACAAATATTTTTCGAGTTGCGTTAGCGGGGGGGACGCGGAAACGCCTCCTAATTTTCCCTCGGTTTGCGGGATAAAAACCAAACAATTTCTAAGCCGCGGCGATAAAAACCAGGGAATCTTCGGACTTGTAAATGCTAAAAGGCAATGACGAGTCACAAGACGCAGTTTCTATTGCGTGCGAACGCGGGGGTGAGTCGTGTCAAACAGCAAGGAACAAGAAGAACCAGGATGGAGAATGTCTCCGGGAACCTTGATGATGAGAAAATGCGGAAGAGAAATGACACATCGGCTCATTCCGCGCAAAGAGTGGTCCGATTTTGGTTAAACCTTTCTGTGGCGAAAATGTCATTGGGTAGCCTATTATTAATGTCTCGTTCGTCTTAGTTTCTTAGCCCGACTATTTTGCTCATCGACTGGGCGTTAGAATCCGATGGTCCGGTCGGGAAAAGCCATCAGACGCCACCGAATGGAATCTCCCGGGCACCAAGTTTATTCTTTGCTCTACGGACGTGCGGAGGAGATGAGGGGGAATTTCCAAGGCGATACACTGAATGCTGGGAGTCATGAGAGAAATTTCAGTGTACAGTGTTTCAAAGTCTTGGAGATTCTCTTTTCTCCAGTGGCTTCATAACTTGGGGGTTCCACAGTGCTTCAAACTTGCTCAGACTCACACGTGACCAGGCATGCGTCTGATTGAACATCTTCCCGGTTTATCAATTGTGTATGTTAAAGATCAAAGAGATTTCTAGAATCTATTCATCAAGAATAGGTTTTATCTGAGGTGCCTGATACAAGGGAGAATATCCACGCCGATGATGGTTGTGAGTTGACTATTTCCCAACACTGACCCCTGCTCTAGTTGCTAGAGGTGGGCTTAGTTGTCCAGCCAATCAGAGACTACAGGTACGTCCTAACTTGCTTATACAGGCAGACTATTGTCAACTTCAATGCAGTCTTGAGAATGGCCTGTATCTAAACCTTGGGCGATTAGTTGTAAAGACGCATATTGACGACAAAACTCATTCAATATTACAGCTTAAGACTATTTGTGGCTTGAAAGTAGCTCCTCGTCAGAAACTCGAAAAATCTTTCATATCCAGGTTGAGGCCGCACTTTTCCAGCCGCCCACAGTAATCTAGCGATTTCGTTTTCACCGATGCGAATAGCCATGATTAAAGCATCATCACCGGTCGAGTTTTTGGCCTCAATATCGATTCCATCCACTTTGAGCAACCGAGAAACTATAGCTACACATCCGCTTGCAACAGCCTGGTGAAGAGCAGTCCCGACCAAACGCCCCTTGGAAATAAACCGGTGGGGGCAGTGGACATCGATGTCGTACCTGAGGTTGATATCGACCCTGTAATTGAGAAATAAATCTACTAACACGGTGCTTTTTTTGATGATTACAGAATGCAGCATTTTACCGCAAACAATGGCTTCTCCATCTTCTAGGATAAAGCCTTTTGTGACGAGCTGCTCTGCTGTTGGCCAGAGCCTTGATTTTATGGCGCAGTAGAGGACCGACCGTCCAAAATTATCGTGGACTGCCAGATCAGCTCCTTGTGCCATAAGAAGATCGGTTGCTTTTCGTGATTTACTTCTTGAGGCTGCTATCAACGGAGTTTCGCCATATTTGTTTCGTGCCTCTATGTCTCCTCCATGTGTGAGCAATACTTTGACCGCCCTCGGTTTATTAGATTTTGCAGCGAGATGAAGCGGTGTATAACCCTTGTTGTCGCGGGTTTCAATATGTGCACTGTGTGTGAGTAAGAACTGAACCAAGCCATCATTGTCCTTTGTTGCAGCAATATGCAACGCTGTCAAGCCCTTATTATCTCGCGCGTTTATATTTGCGCCGTATAGAAGTAACAGTTTGGCTATGTTCCGTCCACTGGATTCTATAGCAATCTGTAAGGCCGTCCTGCCGTCTTTAGCTCGTATCTCCATATCTGCCCCATGTGCGAGCAATAGTTTGACAATCCTCCTTCGATCGCCCCTTGCGGCAATAGACAAGGCTGTTAAACCTCTTTCACACTGGGCATTTATGTCTGCGCCATTTGAGAGTAATAGCTTAACCATGTCTTTCCAACCCCACATCATGGCGGTATGCAATGCTGTTAAACCTCTTTTATCTCGGGCACTTATATCTGCACCACTTAAGAGTAATAGTTCGACAATGCTCGTTTGATTGCCCCCTGCGGCAAGATGCAATGCTGTCGAGCCCACTTTATTTTGACTTTTTACATCTGCACTTTTTGAGAGCAATAGTTTGACGATACTCGTTTGACCGGCGGCAAGATGCAATGCTGTCGAGCCCATTTCATCTCGTATATCCATATCTGCCCCTTGCGCGAGCAATAGCTTAACTATACTCTCTTGATGGGCCTTTATGGCGACATTTAATGCTGATATTGTTGGTTGGTGATCGATTTTGACCTCTATTCTCGCGCCTCTTCTTAAAAGCAGCGCGGAGATGTCTTCATGCCCTTGTTTTGCCGCCAATGCAAGTGGACTGAGGCACCAATTTTCTTCAGAGATATCAGAGGTATCAGTGCTGAAGGGTTGAAACATCGCGTCCACTATCTTCCTTGCTAAACGAACCTTCTCGGAAACAATGATCGGACTACCTGTTTCGTCCGTGTTGACCGGTTCTAGATCTGCATCTTTATCCAAGAGCAATCTAACGACTGATACTGACCCTCGTTTTGCGGCTAGCTTCAAAGGCGTTCTGTAGTCAAAAGTGTCTTTCACTTCGGTGTCGACATTCCGTTCAAGTAATAGCTCAACTATACCCGCATGCCCGTTATACGCTGCCCACCACAGTGGGGATCTGTTCCGCTTGTCTCTAACATCGGGGTCGCATCCCTTGTTGATTAGCTCTGCTACTACGTCTGATAGACCTAAGCAGGCTGCGACATGCAATTCGACCACTTGCTCCGAAATTTGGAGTAGATACTTCTTTGTGTTTCTAGAGAGGCTGGTGCGTGCCAAGTCAATCTGCATCAAGGAATCGTGCCACAAATCCGAGTTCGTCCTGCTACGAAGAAAATATTCCACTCTTTGGATTTCCAATCCTTGTGCTAAAGCTTCCGCTGTATGATGCGCCCAGAATTGTGTAGCATAGTTGTGGAAGCGTCCTTCATCATCGACTTTGTTCTTGAAAACAGAGCGAATGTTTGAAAATGACAGATATGACATGCAAGTATTAGCAATCAATTGTTGAGATTTCTCCATCCAAATGTCATTTGATCTTTCAAAATATTCTTGTATAGTGTAATGGGCCAGTCGAGCCTCTTGAGTTTTGCTTTCTATAACAACAAGCGGCGCGCAAGCTTGAGTGATATGGTCAGCAGTTGGGAAGTTATCTTCATCTATCATACTTTTTTCGATATCGATTGCGAGTATTAATCGAAGTGTACCGATCGGAAGTGGTCTCTTGGATTTTACCACCCACGCAAGAATGGTCATTGCGTCTGCAGGCAAGTCGCCTTTCTGTTGCTGGATTCGTTCCATTGCCTTGTGGTAGGCTTTGCTTAGAACATCCGATCTATCTTTGCTTTCTTTTGGGTATGTCTTCAAACCCTCCAATGCCCTCTGGACACTGGCAATAGATCTCTTGCCAACAAGAGACTCGATATACATCTGAGCTAGGAGAAACCTGATATGGTAAGCTTATGAATCCGAAATTCCAAAGCTCACTATTTACTTACATCCCTTCAATAGCAGACTCTATGCATTTTTTGATCTCCTCTTGTAAAGGTATGTTGTTTTGCACAAAATCAGGCAGCTGGGACATGCGCCTATCAAGGAACGAAAAAATGTCGTTTTCGCTGGGGGTAACCTGCCACTTTATAGCGTCTTCAAATCTCTGTTCAATGACGTGGAAATTTCGAGATGTAGCGCAAATATTGAGCCCTTTCTTTTGTGCAGCAAATAGGCTATCAAGCAATCTTGTGCGGCTATAATCAGTGTCGTCACACTCGTCCAGAGCATCAATAACAACATAGGCTCTCGAGAACAATGATGTTATGACCTGCAGCAGATGGACGAGCTCTTCAATCAGTGGCCGGCTATCTTTCTTCTTATGACCTTCATAAAAACTTTGTATCCGTTCTCGCGAAGGCTGGTGATCTTGACCTAACTGCTTGATGAGATTTGCAATGAGTTGCTCTGGCTTCTGCGCGTCTTGGCGGTCGAACCGGTAATAGAAGAAAGCAAGGCCAATAGTATCATCGTGCCGAAATGCACGGCTCAAATAGTCTATTAGGATAGCCGTCTGAAAGGTCTTTCCGGCGCCGGGGATGCCGGGACAGAATAACGTCGTTCGTGGAATATTTATCCATTGCTGAAGTTCTTCAGAATTTAAGAGGTCTTGCCCTGTTCCAGGTTCGCATTTCTTGATGTAGTCATGATGCATGGACGCAGAGTCGATAGAACTCAGCCATGCCAGGGCCTTGTTTTGTTCTTGAACCTTATGAACTATTGAAACAGTAAGCAAGAGGTGCATCATCACCACAAACTTCCGGTCTCTTACCTTCAAGGAGGTTATCAAGACCTTTCTTCGTGTCCCCAAAACCGGCTTTGATATCCCAGTTCATTTGATTCAGTTCGCCTTTGACTAAGAAAATGACCCATTTTAGCTTATCATTAACTCATTCTCAAATACATAGTTAATCTAACTCACCATCGTTTAAGATATCTCTTATGGGCCTCTCTCCTTCAATATCGCCCGACTGCACGCAGCCCAAAAGCTCCTTTGCAAATGCTGCTGCTACTGCAGCCGCGTATTTGTGCCAAGTTCTGTTCCTGTGAGAATCTGCATAGTCGCAGATACCTCGTATGACAATGCATGGAAAACTGTTCATGAGGCCGGCAGCCTCCATTTCAACGCAAAGTACTTTCTTACCCAGTTCCTTATTTAGCCTGTCTCGAAATTCTGCATCCTCGATTGTCGTATTGCTAGATGCTATGAGACCGTAATGAACGCGCATAGGTCGCTGTTTTCTTCGAAAAATTTGAGATGAGTCACATGAAACGCAACCTTCCCCTTCCTGCTCCTCTTCCTGGTCTGACACTCCATCACAATCCTCTTTCATACTATCATCCACTCCATTGTTTTCGATGGGCTTTCCACGGACATGGGAATAGCCTGACTTGAATAATAGATCCCTAAGTGGAGTGGAATCAAGATATGTCTTTGCGGCTATTGGATACTTTTCTCCAAATTGCTTAAGAAAGTCGGATATCTTTGAACCTTCTAGTTCGTGTTTCGATTCTAGTTTGCCCAGTGCTGATAATAATGAGTTGGGTGGATTATTGAGAGAACCAGTCCTTTCGAACTTCCCCCCTTCCATTGACTTGCCGAGATCCCACTGAACAACTCCAGGAAACTGATCATCTGGTGTGCTCACAACTACATCGCCTAGTCGCACCTTTGGCGGGATTCCTCCTCCTATGCCGACCAGGAGACCGATTTTGATGGATGGAAATGTTTGAACCATTTGTGTAGCCACAGTGGCTGCTGAGTTCGGACCAGCATAGCCTTTGGGCAGACAAGCGATAACGATGTTATGCTGGCCTATAGAACCGAGTGTATAGGCGTTTGTGTCATTTGGCGGCTTAGATAGACTTTCATGCACTTCATCTAGCATGCCGATGGCTGCGGTTTGCTCTTCTAACCGCGCGCAGACCCATCCGACGTTGTAATCGGCATGGGATCTGGAGGAGTTGGCGGTCATTTTGAGCGTCTTCAATAGCGCCTTCTCGGCGGTTACTGCCTTTAACTTTGAAAGGTCCCATGCAAATCTACCCAAAGATGAGTGTTTTTCATATCCAATAGAAAGATTTCGGCGAAAGAGTAATGCGCAGGCTTGCCCTTTGCTCCAATACTAAAGAGTAGTGCCATATAAGGACGAAAGGCGGAGGGCGTTTAGGCAGCAATAAGTGAGGCTCAATTGGTACAGCCTTGAGATTTAATATATCTCGACCAATCAGCGTGGAGCATCCTTGAGCCAATCGAACGAAGTTCCTCATGCTGTGGCAGCATCCTTCTTACGACTCCTCTTGTCTACGCAATGAGAAATCTTAGCAGGCCGACGCTTAGTTCTGCCCTGGAAAGCGAGCGACTTGTCGTTATATAGAGGTACTACGAGTGTAGGGTGGATGTGTGTAACTAACGTCGGACTAATTCTCACCTTCACGATTTAGAAAGGAGCTATTTTGGCAATACCAGGTTTGATCAAGTGCGCAAGCAAGCAAAATTGCTAGGTCCTAGAGACAAAAAGCCTACTCAACTACGTGGACAAGTACGAGCTAGAAACGATCGACGTGCATAATCTTGACACAATGGACTATTTTGAAAAGCGGTATGTCGATGATGAGTAGGCGGTGGACTTGTTGGATCGGCTGCTTCAATGGGATCATCCATTTCGAGAAGAACAAGATAGAATAGCCAAGTTCGGCGTTGGGGGAAAAGCGCAGACCGCCGGCCACTCCCATCTTCCCATCGGCGTATCACTACCGACATAAGTCGGTCATCGGCGTACTGCTACCGAATTCGGTAGCCCATCGCCGGTGTATCGGACCTACATGTGTTTCGTAGATGGAAATGGAGGCAACTCCCCCGCATAATATGGGGTAACTCCCCTGCATAATATGGGGTTTGGCAAGCAGATCTGGGGTTAATGCCTGTTAGGTAGTCATTAAACAAACCATGAGGTGAGCTCCAAGCACAATATCACATCATTGTCCAGTAATGCTGCAACTGAGCATATATTGATAGTAAATAAGCGCATTGTAGATTATGGACATTGTGAAATGCAATTTTCTAATTGGTACATCATTTACAGCTTTCACACATCTTTCAAAGTTTTCGTCTTGTATAAAGCTTGCGCCTGTCACTCCCGTAGTTAATTAAGAAAGAAAGGGGAAAAGGCCATTTAAAGATCCATAATGCAGCTTGTATTCTAGTGTCATCGGCCTCGGCCGGGTCCGCCGATGGAACATCTTTTTGATCCATGTTGCAACGACAAGTTATAAGAAGCAACCACCATCGATATTTATCTTGTTCAATTCTCCATTAATGCTGCGTAATATCTTTCTTTAGCTTAAAACTACACTGCACACGTATCGATATGAAGCATTCTTTCTTTGGCAGTATCCTGCCCGTGTTGCCTATGGCCTTGGGGTCATCTCAACTCTCATTTGAGCAACTCTGCACAAGCGGATTAGAGGGATATGCCAAAACAACTAACCATGGGCAATTTACCATTACTAATGTAACCTATATTCCAACGGGGGCAATTTCGCTTTCAAATCTCTCACCGACCAATTTGACAAACACGGCTGCATTCTGCCGAGTCTTTGCGTCTGTTCCGTATCCAAAGGACAACCATGTCAGTTTTGAGGTTTGGCTACCTGACAAGGTGAATTATAACGACCGCTTCATATCTGTCGGTAAGGAACTGTCGCCCCCCCTGTGGAGCAGATTGTTCATCCCAAATCTTCCATACGGCATGATGTGTCTGATTTATTTTTCCTTAGGAAATGGTGGTTTTTCAAGCATCATCGACGAGATCTCTCTCACTAATGCAGTTAATTCCGGCTATGCTTGTGCAGGAGGAAACACTGGACATCTAGATAGCGACAACAATGGAGGCAGCGGAGCCCCGGGCGTTTATCTACCGTTTTTGCACGACAAAGAGCAGACCGAAGCTTGGATCCACAACTCCATCGCCATGTTCACTTCCGCAGCCAAGGAGATTGTGCAGAAAGTATATGGAGGTGCACCAAGATATTCCTACTATCAAGGATGTTCGACAGGAGGAGCGCAAGGCTTTGCTCTTGCCCAGTTTCATCCTACTCTATTTGATGGTATAGTCGCTGGATCTCCGGGGAACTGGTATTCACATCTTGCCTTATCATTTCTATGGAATAGCGTTGATAATACGGTGCGTCATCTTATTTTAAAAAAGGGATATACCTCGATTGTGCTAGAAGCTGACGATACTTCTCTCTTCGACGAATAAAACAGAGCACGTCCTACTTACCTCAAGAATCTCTGGATTTAATCACACAGCATGTCTTGGATAAATGCGACACTTTGGATGGCGTCAAAGATGGCGTCATTGAGAACCCACTGATTTGCGATTATGACATCTCGAGTCTTGAGTGTCAAAATTCTCACAGTTCTAACTGTCTTACAAAGCAGCAAATTGCCCAAGTCAAGAAAATCTACCAAGGCCCGAAGAATTCGCATACAGGCGCCAGCTTATATCCAGGCTTTTCTGTAGGCAGCGAAAAAGCATGGATACAGCAGGAGAGTGTTCTCGCAGACGCTTTCGCAATTCCCATCCTCCAAAACAGGGTGTTTAACAACTTGTCATATGATGCGACAACCTTTGATTGGAATCATGATGTCAAGGCGCTAGATGAGACCGTTGGCATTCTTATTGATGAGATCACCCCTGATCTCTCAACGTTTAAAGCTCACGGCGCTAAGATGGTGGTGACCCAGGCTTGGGCAGACCCTTATAATGCCGCACTTTGGCCAATAAAGCATCGTGAACAGCTCCAACAGGCCATGTCTGGGAATATTGATGATTGGTTTGGGCTATTCATGGTTCCTGGTGAGTACATAATCTTGTTTGAACGTTGTTGGATCACCTGCTGGGCACATATACTCATCAAATTTCTCAGGGGGCGGACACTGTGGCTCTAACCCAGCCTACCCTCAAGTACCAGGAACTTGGCATTCGCTCGATACCCTTGTTAGCTGGGTAGAGCACGGTCAGAAACCGACTCAGATGCTGAGCACTCAGCCTGCTGACGGAACTAATAGAACAAGGAAGCTGTGTAGGTGGCCAATGGTAGCACATTACAAAGGTGGCAACCCAGATGACTGGACATCATATTCTTGCCAGTGAGTGCTTTGAAAGCAGCGAAGTTGGAGACTCGATTCGAGAAGCAGCCATTGGGCTATGATCTATATATCCTTTGGCAATTGATTATGAATGTACTTTGTAAATACTATATGTAACGGTTTACTATGATGTTGAGTCAACGGGGTAAAGTATCAAGTCAATAATCTCCATTATAGCAGTTATTGTAGTGGAGCGCGCATACCCATCCAATGCTGAAGAACTCTGCCATATTGTGATGAAATGAGGAGGGCGCAAGGCAGCAACGCGTGAAGCTCAGGTGGCACAACCTTTACAATCGATATATCCCGAACAATCGATGTGGCGTATCCTTAGGCCAATGGAATAAAGTGCCTTCCTTATAAGCAGCATTATTTCTACGTCTCAACTCGTCTAGGCAACGAGAATGATAAAAACGCCATCGTTAACTCAAAAAAAGTAATTCTAGAGTTTATGCAAACGGGAAGACAGACAAAATTTATTTTGCATTAAGATATTTAATCACCTCGCTTAGTGTGTACGCAGGCGGACGATAGCCACGATGTGCCAAACACGAGACAGAAGTATATCGATCTATCATCAGCTGATACCTAATAGCACATTTAGACAGAAAGGTGGTATGGACTTCAATCTACCAATAAATAAATCTTCACGCATATCATTCCATGTCCCGTGTAATTGTCATTGTTGGGTACTATCTTGCTGACACTGGCACCGGTTCTGGTATACAAGCAAAATTATTACAGAGGACCTTGCAATCAACCACTCAATAATAATCAACTCACTGATCACCATATGTATCCTTCAGTCGATTACCCCAACGTGCTATCTATTATGCTGCATAGCTTATCATAAATCTCTTCACCTTAAAACATAAAACTCTTTGCCTTAAAACATAAAACTCTTCGCCTTAAAATATAACAGGACGCACTGGCCGAGAGGCGCATTCAAGCTTCAAGTAATCTGTACACGGCCACCACCCTGAGTATTCCAAGTTATCCATTGGTAGATCTTTGAACCAGAAAATAATTAATTATATCACTGACTTCCTAAACCGATCTGGTTGAACTTTCCCATCATGTGCCGATAGCAACTGTGCGACGCCACAAGGGAAACCGCAAAGTAACATTGCGATGCAATCATAACTGCAAAGTAAGATTGCGATAGAATCATTACCATCACTTAAAAAATTTGCATTCGGCGTATACAGACTTTGCATATTAGGAATACGTATAAATATGGCAGTCCTCTTGCTTCGACGTAGGTTCCTAGTCGTTTCCTCTTCAAACCCAACCAGCCCTCCTGAATAATGGTTTTGCAACTGCGTAAAAACCCTTCGACCTAAAATTTGCAACACTGGGAAATCCAGCGACGATCTGGATATCAAGAGCGATATTTGAAGGCTCCCGGTCGTTTCTCTCCAAACCCAACCAGCCATCTAGCACACGGGGTTTCTACTTGCGCAAAAAGGTGTCGACCAGAAATTTACGACACCGAATGTCAAGGGCAATACGCTCTCAGACTAGTCGAAACACACCAAACAAACACTCTGTCTTCAAAGGAAGTGGAATCTGGACACACAATACATCAAAATTAGTCGAATCATCACGCAACTCCTATCGACATGCCTTTTATTCACGATGAAGGGTATGATTGGCCTTACGATGTGTATGATCAGTCTGACGACGACGACTATTATGAGTCCACCATGGAAGTGATCCCTCAGGAAGATCCATTTGATCGGAACCGGCGGCTGATTAATATCGATTTGGGACCTGCGGTATCAAGAGCGGCGGAAGCGGGGCGCGAGATTAGAATTATCGTGGAGGAGCCTGTGGAGGGCGACGAGTCTGTTGCTGTACCATGGGAACTTCTTGACGGCTGGTTTTACAGCGTGGGGGATTCCTATGTTATATCTCTCGTTGTTGAGGATAAGCCGGATTTCGATCCTGATGCGGTATACCTGTATTACTTCCACAACACAGGACGCAGCTTCTCTTTTCTCTTCACCATTGATCCTTTGCTCATCAGGCTTCTGGATTAAAGCGGAACATGTTGCATATAGCTGTCATTCTCGCTGTTGCTGATGAGCTTGACTGCTTGACACATATATGTACTATAGCTGAATGACTATGTACCAACCGGGTGCGATGGAGGGGACTGGGTAATAGTTGGGCACAGGGAAGTTCTGTTCTGATTTATTTTTCATATTGCTATTGGAGGATGTGTTTTTGTGGGATATAATAACAAGGCACGGAAACTCTATTAATATTCGAATTTGATATATTCTTAACCCTAAGCCTGATTACACAATGTTTGCGTGAAAGGTGGCAGCTTGGTTCATAGTACGCTAAGACAAACAGTTGATTCGGGAATCTCACCTTTACAAATGTATTTCCTTGAAGAATCATTCTCATTCACTGCTGAATACAACTTGGCATGGGTTTCATTGGACTTAATGGATAGATACTCACTGAATTAGCCTACGATAGCATTCGGTGTAGTGAGGCCGCCCCGTCGGCCTTTCCTGCATGTGTCTAGCTCAGGCAGGCACCAAGACATCGGGTCGTGCATATGCATTTTCTCCAGCCAGATCTATCGTAGCACTAGTGATGGGTCGGCGTGCGGGTAGAGGGAGCGAGCGTTCAGCTAATGCTGGTGCAGTATGATGTATCCTATCCGTAAATGCACGGCGAGGCTATCCGACGATTCTAATATGACTTCAGCAGCGAAACAAGCATGTCCGTGGAGTTTTAGAGCAGCCAATACCAGGCCACCCAAACAGAAGAATGATACATGATTCCGAATGCAATTACTAATAATATCGAATCCTGAAGTCTACGGCTAGACCATCCGCCAATGTTCACACTGGTAGGATGACACGGCACAGACATCACATGTATTGGTAATACGGAATGGGTCTGTCCCGCACTGAAGCTCGAAAGGATAAAAAGAAAACGGTAATTATACCCGATGTTAGGCGAATTGTCTGACATGATCGAAAGGCGTACGGGTATGTGATGAGAAAGACAAAGGAGAGAAAAAAGTTCCTTGTAGTAATAGTGCGGTGATGAAGACTCTAAACCGAGTCTGCTCCCCACCAGGCCCGACGTTGAAGCTCCATCCATGGATGGAGTCGAGTTGTAAGTGAGTCTCTTTGTTATGCTCTAGTACCTAACTTCCAGTAAGTTTTATATATAAAGAGCTGAAACAACTTACATGTTTCGACAGCTCTCGTCATACCGAATTGATTGACACCCAACACGCAAAACCGCCTTACTTGAGCCACTCATCTAGAAACAAAAAATCGAAACTTCTTCATCATCTTCATCAAACAAAATTTTAAGCATCTCAATAACGATAGCTAGAGTCTCGGGTCCATTCCCACGTGGGTTTGCCCCCTTCAAGCTTAGCTCGCGATGACACCATCACCCTTGTTCCTGTCGTCTTTTTTTCTGCCGACGCTTAATGTTGAATTTTCCCCGAACAAGCCTCACCAAAACGGAACATTGAAAGCCTCATCGCGGCTTACTTGGGCCATGACGCATCGGCAAACCATTTCATTGGCGCTCTACGGAGGAAAAGACGGTTCGGGGATGCAAAAGATCCTTGGCCTTTGCTCTTTTCGGCCGAATGGCGGCGGCCGGCAGAGGATTGAAATAAGTGAGACAGTAAGCTTGAATTCTCCCTGGATAAATATTCGGGTAGATACTCTTTGAGAGAGAAAATGCCATGTAAAAGAGATTCAAGAAATATCAAGAGACATAGTCAATGATAGGAGAAGTAGGACATGTAAGTAAAGAATTGGAGAATACACCTAGAGATCCAGAACAAGAGTCCTTTCCGAGCATAACCACCACCAAATGTCTCCTTCATTTTTGTCCACTTTTTACGCCCAGCCGGCAGTGGTTGAACTTTTCAAGATGTGGCACTCGATGGCAATCCCGCTTTTAGGCCGAGTTTCAACGCCCCACCGTGTCTTAGCAGTAATACGAGTAGCCCTAGTTTTTACATCAGAACGAAGAGCTTGAACCACGGATTGTCATGCAATTGCTGTGTATTCCTCCGTACTGGTACCCGCGGATGGATCACCTCACACATATGATCGAGCACATGTCTGTACTGTATCGCCAATAGCATCGTGCTGATCCCCTGCCATTGCGTGCTGCCCCGGCCCTCCACTTCTCGGATATCTTGTGCCGCAAAACTTGGCCGCAGATTGCCACTGTCACTTCTTGATGCTACATTGTGTTGCCGGTTACATAGGTAGTAGTAGACTGAGACAAAGAGAAGCTACGAAGTACTGGTTGAGCCCCGCGATGTGGCGGAGATGGATGGGAAGTTTCTTTTACGTAGCATTTCTCCATTACCCAAGTTGTGTTAAATAGCCCCTTGCCTGCTCTCGACTTTATTTTATTTTTTTATTTTGATAGACATTCTCCTCAAGTGCAGATCTTTTCTGTATTCCGCAGGGCCTCTTCTTGTAGAGCTTCGGCTGGTTGCCAAGGCTTTTCACAATGGCATCTGCTCAGCTGGAAAAGACAGATGAACTGGTCTCTGCCGGGCCCATCATCACCGAAGAAGCTCTGAACCGAAAGGAACAGGCTGAAATCATCGGTGTTGATGAAAAGGGGGGCGCCAATCTCGATGTTGAATCGAAAGAGGACCTCACCGCCGGCAAGACTCTATACACCCTCACCAATGAGAACGG
Organism: Trichoderma endophyticum; assembly: GCA_035079535.1. Lineage (NCBI taxonomy): Eukaryota > Fungi > Ascomycota > Sordariomycetes > Hypocreales > Hypocreaceae > Trichoderma > Trichoderma endophyticum. The sequence continues at coordinate 691,112 of JAPMIQ010000011.1, forward strand.
CGAGGAGGAGGTTGTCGATGAAGATGATCCCAGAATCAAGGACATTCCTCCTTATGTGAGGCGCATCGTCAGCTTCACCAACGATCCTACCGAACCGACTTTGACCTTTCGATACTTCATCCTTACCATCCTTTTCGTCGCCCCGGGTGCTTTCTTGTCACAGATGGCCCACTACCGAACAACATATGCCCCCTACTCCGTCTTCTTCGTCCAGATTGCCTCCAACTATGTTGGTGTATGGCTTGCCAAGGTCCTCCCAGCCTGGTGGGTTGGCATCCCCGGTACCAAATGGGGATTCAACATGAACCCAGGCCCCTTCAGCACCAAAGAGCACGTCCTGGTCACCATTTCTGCAGCATCTGGTGCCACTTACAACCTGGGCTACACCCCCATCTCCATGTCTGAGCTCTACTTCAACCAGCCCGTCAACGGTGCCGTGGCCACCTTCTTCATGTTGGCCATCACCTGGACCGGCTACTCATACGCAGCACTGGCCCGCCAGTTCCTGATCTACGACCCTCAGTACCCCTGGTTCCAGTCTCTCTGCCAGACTGCCCTCTTCGAGACCCAGAAGAAGCAGCGTGAGAACCCAAGCCGCGCCTCTCGCAAGCAGATGATTGTCTTCTTCGCTGTCATGGGCGGTGTCATTCTGTGGCAATTCTTGCCCGAGTTCGTGTTTCCCTTTTTGGGCTCTCTTGCGTTCCTCTGCTGGGTTGCGCCGCATAACAAGACGGCCAACTTTGTTGGTGCTGGCTTCGGTGGTATGGGATTCTTGAACTTGTCGTTTGACTGGTCCAGTATTTCGACCAATGGAAGTTTGTTCTTGACTCCATGGTGGACGCAGGTTGTCCTCTTTGCCGCCTTTGTCGTCAACTGCTGGATTTTGATTCCTGCTGCCAAGTTCGGCAACCTTGGAAAATGGCACCACCAGTTGATGTCTAACCGTGTCTTCCTGGGTATGTATATATTATCAATCTTTACCATTCTTGACTTGTCTCTTAAACTAACTCAATCCATAGAAAACGGAACGAGCTATCCTTTGACCGATCTCCTGACTGCGGATGCCAAGCTGAACGAGACTGCGTATGAACAATACGGCGAGTTGTTTGTCGGTACTCAAAGTCTGTGGAGCATGTTCTTCGATTACGCCTCATACTCTTCAGCCCTCGTCTGGATGCTGCTCTTCGGCTGGCCCCAGATCAAGGAGAGCTTCAGGAAGCTCAAGGAGCGTTCGACCAAGAAGGACTCTGGCAAGATTACTGAGCAGTACAAGGATCAGATCAACATCCTGCAACGACCCTATGATGAGATTCCATTCTGGTGGTTCGCCGTCCTGTTTTTGGTCTCGTTTGTCATGCTCATTGCCATGGTTGGCAAGAACTTGCTGTTCATTCCCGTGTGGACCTACTTTGTGGCCATTGCGACAGGAGCTCTCGTTGTCGTGCCGCTGGGCTGGCTGTATGCCTTGTCCAACTTTCAACTGGTAAGAATATCCCTGTCAACCCCAATGTCAATGTTAATACTAATGACTCCTTTAGCCTATTGGAACAACAAACGAACTCTTGTACGGTGTCATGGTAAACGCCGTGTCTGGATTCAAGAATCCCTGCGGTGCTTCCACTTATGGTGCCATCGCCGGAGATGCCTGGTATCGTGCTCAGCTCAACCTCCAGGATATGAAGATTGGCCACTACATGCATGTTCCTCCCAAGGCCGTCTTCTTCTCTCAAGTCTTTGGCTCAGCCATCGGTATCCCCATCGACTATGCCGTCATTCGATGGGTCATCGACACCAAGAGAGATTATCTGTCTGGCGCCAAAGAAGATCCCACTCACCAGTGGACTGGTCAGTCTCTGGCCTCGTCTCTCACTTCTGGCGTCCAGTATGTGCTTGTCGGTCCCAGCCGCCTCTTCAAGCAGGATATTTACAAGCCTGTCCCTTATGGCTTCTTGGTTGGTGCCGTGTGCCCCATCATCATCTTCTTCCTGCACAAGATGTTCCCGCGAGCCAAGTTTCAGCTGTGGAACACCACCATCTTCTTCTCAGCCATGTCCATCTTCTACGGCAACATCAGCACGGGCTACACATCGAGCTTCATTGGAGGCTTCGTGGTCATGTTCCTTGCGTACCGATACCGCTATGACCTGTGGGCACGCTGGAACTATATTCTGGCGGCAGCTTTTGATGCTGGCTTCAACTTCAACATGCTGCTCATCTTCTTGTGCTTTGGCGCGGGCAAGATTATTGAGATGCCCAACTGGTGGGGAAACAATGCGGAGAGTAGCGAGCGCTGCTTTGCGCTGGATGACTGATTTACGTATTGATGAGATGATGTAGAATATGATACCTTTGTTGTTTTTAGAATTCGTTTGAGAAGGAGAGGGGGTTGTATGAGGAGAGTCTTACGCCTCCAATGGGGGGAAAACCTGATATAGATGTGAATACACACGACCTAATGGATTGATGCCACTCTCGGATGTTTATAATTCACAAATGCTTGGTGATGGTGACGTTGGGACTCCTAGAAGATTTCAGATCTATTGAACATTTGAAGTTTAAGTTACTGGAAGGTAAATGTTAGCCTCCAGTAAATTGATCCCGAATCCCGCAGCCTACAGCGCTGTTGGCCCCCCCGCAAGGCGCTGGAGCTGCCCTGTGGAGTCCGCGTGCCACCCAAAGTCGTCATATCCAGTGACTGCAGCTCCAACTTCCAGCCTTTTGTCCATCTCATGCCTCTCCAGCATCGCCACGATGCCTGTCCAACAGCATGTGCTCAACTGGCTCTACAGCGTCCTGACAAGTGTAAGTGACCCTAATCCTGATATCATTCATTCCCTGTATTTCTTCAGACGAGACTCTCCCGATCTTGCGCCGTGTCAAGCACCACAAAACACCCCGCATCTAACCATCTAACAGGAATATCACGATGTGAACCGCACCTACAACGACGTCGCCACCGTCCTCGCACGATACCCAACCCTCGCTCCACGAACCGATGTGCACAGTACGATTGCGCCCCTACGATCGTCTCTACTCCTTTTTGCGCCTCGGAACTGACCATCCAACTCACAGCCTTCCCCAATGGCGCCAGCGCCCTCCTGGTGCACTTGACGGGCACGATCCCGGTCCTCTTCCGAGGCACCACGTACAGGTTTCCAGTTTCAATATGGGTGCCACATGCGTATCCGCGCGAGGCACCGCTGGTGTATGTGACGCCGACGGAGACGATGATGGTTCGCCCAGGCCAGCATGTCGATCCCCAGGGCCAGGTCTATCACCCATATCTCGCTGGCTGGGTCGACTTTTGGGATGTAGGTCACATGCTCATACAATACTATTGTTCACAGAGACATATCTGACTTTTGGTACACACAGAAATCAAGCCTAAACGACTTTCTTTCCGTCTTGAGCGACGTCTTCGCAAAGGAGCCGCCAGTTATCTCGCGCCAGCAGCCTCGAGCAACAACTCAAAGCCCGCCTCCGGCCCAAGAGCCACCTCCGATCACGCCTCATCCTCCAGAAAGGCCTCCTGCCTCGACATCTTCGCCTGCTCAGCCGTATCCCGGCCAAGCGGAATCTCGTCCACCACCCCCACCCCCGAAACCTCACCAAGAAGCCCCTCGCCAGGAAGCTTTTCGTCAGGAAGCTCTTCATCAGGATGTTCGCTCACCCCCGCCAATTCCACCCCATCCCCATCTCTCTTCTCCCAGTCCTCCTAGCTCTGGAGTACCATCCAGATATGAATCAGCCCCTCCTCTGCCACCTCAACCTCAAACATCTAGACCACCATATCAAAATCATGCTCAGTCTCTACCCCAGTATTCAAATGCTCAAGGGCCTGTCCCCCCTCAGTCTCCTTCTCATGGCCACCCGCAACCCACGCCACAATTCCAACCTTTGGGAGCAACCCCTGGATACAATGGTCAATTTAATACACAGGGCCAACTACCACCACAAGCACAATGGCAACCACCGCAGCAGCAGCAGCAGCAACACCCGCAGCAGCAGGCATGGGACAGATATCCCCCCCCACAGCACCAGCAGCAACAACAACCCCCTCAGCCTCAGCCTCAACCTCCTTATCAGAAATCGCCACCACCTCCGAACCTTCTTGATGACGGTTTGAGTTTGGAAATCAAGCCACAAACAATTGAAGCCCCCCCTATCCCCCCGAACCCCGAAAAGGATGCTCTTCTGAGGCAGCTTGCCCAGACGCTGGCCTCTATCCGCCAACGCAGCCGACAACAGAATGAATCCAGCATGGCCGGATTAGAGGCACAGCAGGCAGCGATGCTCTCTGCCATGTCCGCCATGCAGGCTGAGATGGGCCAGCTTACACAGTTCTCAAGTATTATCACTTCCAACGCGAATATCCTTCATGATGCTCTGCGCAAAGCAGATGCTGTTATTGAAGGATCGAGGAACCACGTGGTTCCAGATATCGATGAGCTATTAGTAGCCCCGACAGTGGTGTCGAATCAACTGTACAGGGTAGTGGCAGAAGAAAGGGCACTGGGCGACGCCATCTTTATGCTTGGCCGTGCAGTTGAGAGGGGTCGCATTTCCCCCGCTGCGTTTGCGAAGATGACGCGATCTCTAGCGAGAGAATGGTACCTAAAGAAAGCTCTAGCACGCAAAATTGCGCAGGGAATGGGGCTCATGGTATGACAGCGCTTTGATGGTAACATGCCTCAAGCTGGATAACGGCGGCATAGTTGAAACATGTTTGGTACATTGTTGGTTAGGATATAGAAAGATGTTGGTTGTAGTAGTATAGAGAGCGAATATAGCTGCAAGAGCGAAATTAATAAATGGCTACCTGTACTCAGCTCTTGTAAATTTCTTTGAACGAACTGAATACCAATTAGACATGCTGTACGACTCTTCTCTGATATTGATTACTTTTTTGTATCCAGGGTTGGACTGAATTAAGAGCATCTACTATACGGCCAGATTGGGGTCATCAGCACATAAGAAGAAATTACACACAACAACCTGAACCTGATAGGAGTGCAATCACAAGTGTTAAAAGCTATATCATGCCCTCTCATCACTACACGTCTATATGCATTCAGCTACCTTTCCTCCCATCTACGTCAACGGCATATTCACAGAGCACTGCTTGCTGCCATCGAATCTTGCTTATGTAACCTTTTTGTGATTACAAAGTCTCCATTGTTTTACCGGGGCGCTAGTCCTGATCGGCACTGGCCCCAAGGCTTCACTAAGCACGTCGCGCGCCGCAGCATCTGGCGGGATCCCTTTTGCCTTGAAAGATTCATCACGACGAAAAAAAGTTGCTGCCTTCCGCCATCAACCTTCATCGTGCGCAACCGCCAGTTCCGCAAGGGCTCTTTGTGTGTGAGGGAGACTCTTTTTGCCGGGATCGCTCGCGGATGCTCGTTTGGTGACAGGCATTAGGATCGCTGCCGATTCGTCTGAGCTTCCTGGATCGAGCGGTCCCTCCGCGGCGTGAGGACGAGGCTGCATTCACGACAGCTGCCTTGAGTTGAGCTGGGACATTGGCCCAGGGGAGGATCTGGATAGACCGAATTTTACTTATTACCAATCTTAATTCCATCTTATCTCATCTATTACCGCCACCATGGCTGACTACGAGGACGACTACGACTACGAGAACTACGGCGACGAGGATGAAGGCATCACTCCCGAGGATTGCTGGACCGTCATCTCCTCCTTCTTCGAAACCAAGGGTCTTGTATCACAGCAGACGGATTCCTTTGACGAATTCACCCAGACGACGATCCAGGATCTCGTAAACGAATACTCCACCATCACACTCGACCAGCCAAACCCTCCTTCGCCACCCGGCCGAACAATAGCCCTTCGTCGATATGAGATCAAGTTTGGAAGCGTCATGGTGTCACGTCCCACCATCAGTGAGACGGACGGAACCGTGACTTCTCTGCTCCCTTACGAGTGCCGAGACCGCAACTTGACGTACGCCAGTCCCCTCTACATCAAAATTACTAAAAAGGTGTCGGCTGCTGTTGAGAGGGAGGTTCCCCTGCACGAAATGGACGATGCCCAGCAGGAAGAATACGCAAGAACCGGCGAACACCCTACAAAGCTTGAGTGGGAAGAGGAGGAGAACGGCGAGGATGACAACATCGGCAAGTCTGATGACTGGAAGGACATGGTCTTCGTTGGCAAGCTGCCCATCATGGTCAAATCCAAGATCTGTCATCTGAGCCGTGAACAGGATGATAGCCTGTTCCTTGTCAACGAATGTCCCTACGATCAGGGTGGCTACTTTGTTATCAACGGCAGTGAAAAGGTTCTCATCGCCCAAGAGAGGTCTGCCGCCAACATTGTCCAAGTCTTCAAGAAGGCCCAGCCCAGTGCCTATACCTATACGGCTGAAATCCGAAGTGCGTTGGAAAAGGGATCACGGCTCATCTCCAGCATGATGCTCAAGCTGTATGGCAAGGGAGACTCTGCTCGTGGTGGCTTTGGCCAGACTATCCACACCACTCTACCCTTTGTCAAGTCAGATCTTCCCGTCGCCATTGTCTTCCGTGCCCTGGGTGTCGTTTCTGACGAAGATATCCTCAACCACATTTGCTACGACCGCAACGACAGCCAGATGCTGGAGATGCTTCGACCTTGTATTGAGGAGGCCTTCTGTGTCCAGGACCGAGAGGTTGCTCTCGATTTCATCGGAAAGCGTGGAAACCGAGACCAAGCTGGTCTCGGACGTGAGAAGCGTGTCCGCGTGGCCAAGGATATCCTTCAGAAGGAGACTCTTCCCCACATTTCGCAGACAGAGGGAAGTGAAACCAGAAAGGCATTCTTCCTGGGATACATGGTGCACAAGCTGTTGCAATGTGCGCTCGGAAGAAGAGAGCCCGACGATCGTGACCACTTTGGAAAGAAGCGTCTGGATCTGGCGGGTCCCCTGCTGGCCAAGCTGTTCCGTGGTATCATGCGGAGGATGAACACTGAATTGGCCAACTACCTGAGACGGTGTGTTGAGGGTAACCGACACTTCAACCTTGCTGTTGGTATCAAGCCCGGCACGCTCTCAAACGGATTGAAGTATTCGCTTGCCACAGGAAACTGGGGTGATCAGAAGAAGGCCATGAGCTCGACTGCAGGTGTGTCACAGGTGCTTAACCGTTACACGTTTGCTTCGACCTTGTCACATTTGCGTCGTACCAATACTCCTATCGGAAGAGATGGTAAGCTGGCAAAGCCTCGACAGCTTCACAACACGCATTGGGGTTTGGTCTGTCCTGCCGAGACACCCGAAGGACAGGCCTGTGGTCTGGTCAAGAACTTGTCTTTGATGTGTTACGTCAGTGTCGGTTCTCCCTCCGAGCCTCTGATTGAATTCATGATCAACAGAGGTATGGAGGTCGTCGAAGAGTATGAGCCGCTGCGGTATCCTCATGCTACAAAGATTTTTGTGAACGGTGTCTGGGTTGGAGTTCACCAAGACCCTAAGCACTTGGTGAACCAGGTTCTGGATACTCGTCGCAAGTCCTATCTGCAATACGAAGTCTCTCTCGTGAGAGAAATTCGAGACCAGGAATTCAAAATCTTTTCCGACGCAGGCCGTGTCATGCGACCAGTCTTTACCGTTCAGCAGGAAGATGACCCGGAAACGGGCATCAACAAGGGCCACCTGGTTTTGACCAAGGAGCTCGTCAATAGATTGGCCAAGGAGCAAGCTGAGCCTCCGGAAGACCCCAGCATGAAGATCGGATGGGAGGGACTGATTAGGGCTGGTGCGGTTGAATATCTCGACGCCGAGGAAGAGGAGACGTCCATGATCTGCATGACGCCTGAGGATCTCGAGCTGTATCGCCTTCAGAAGGCCGGTATTAACACTGAGGAAGACATGGGAGATGATCCGAACAAGCGACTAAAGACGAAGACGAACCCGACAACTCATATGTACACCCACTGCGAGATTCACCCAAGTATGATCTTAGGTATCTGTGCTAGTATCATTCCTTTCCCCGATCACAACCAGGTATGTCATCCACCCTTTTAGTCTTATCAACGAAGTAAATACTGATGGCGCGTGCAGTCCCCCCGTAACACTTACCAATCTGCCATGGGTAAGCAAGCTATGGGTTTCTTCCTCACAAACTACTCCAGGCGCATGGACACCATGGCCAATATTCTTTACTACCCCCAGAAGCCGCTGGGCACCACTCGATCCATGGAGTTTTTGAAATTCCGAGAGTTGCCTGCTGGACAGAACGCCATTGTAGCCATTGCCTGTTACTCTGGTTACAACCAGGAAGATTCCGTCATTATGAACCAGAGTAGTATTGACAGAGGTCTGTTCCGAAGTCTCTTCTTCCGATCATACTCGGATCAGGAGAAGAAGGTTGGATTGAACTACACCGAAGTGTTCGAGAAGCCCTTCCACCAAAACACTCTTCGCATGAAGCACGGTACATACGACAAGCTGGATGAAGACGGTATCGTCGCTCCTGGTGTCCGTGTCTCTGGTGAAGATATCATTATTGGCAAGACGGCGCCGATTGACGCCGAGACACAAGATCTCGGTACCAGAACGACTATGCACCAGAGGCGAGATATTTCGACTCCTCTGCGTAGCACAGAGAACGGTATCGTTGACTCCGTCATTGTGACAGTGAACGCGGACAATGTCAAGTATGTCAAGGTCCGTGTCCGAACGACCAAGATTCCCCAGATTGGAGACAAGTTCGCCTCTCGTCACGGTCAAAAGGGCACTATTGGTGTTACTTACCGACAAGAGGACATGCCCTTCACAAGAGAAGGTGTCACTCCAGACATCATCATCAACCCTCACGCCATTCCGTCCCGTATGACAATCGCTCACTTGATTGAGTGTCTCCTAAGTAAGGTCTCTACGCTGGAAGGTATGGAGGGTGATGCCACCCCCTTTACGGACGTCACGGTCGACTCAGTCTCAGAGCTGCTGCGAAAGCACGGCTACCAGTCACGAGGCTTTGAGATTATGTACAATGGCCATACAGGCCGCAAGCTGAGAGCCCAGGTGTTCTTCGGACCGACATACTACCAGCGACTTCGTCACATGGTGGATGACAAGATCCACGCTCGTGCTCGTGGTCCCGTGCAGATCATGACAAGACAGCCTGTGGAGGGTCGTGCCAGAGACGGTGGTCTCCGATTCGGAGAAATGGAACGTGATTGCATGATTGCTCACGGCGCCGCGTCCTTCCTCAAGGAGCGATTGTTTGAGGTGTCAGACGCCTTCCGAGTTCACATTTGCGAGATTTGTGGACTCATGACGCCCATTGCGTACGTATTCTCTTTTCTTTTTATTGTCTGTCTAATTGCAATGATGCTAACTCATGTCACTAGCAACCTTTCTAAGCAATCGTTCGAGTGTCGACCTTGTAAGAACAAGACCAAGATTGCTCAGATTCACATCCCTTATGCTGCCAAGCTTCTGTTCCAGGAACTCCAGTCCATGAACATTGCGGCTCGCATGTTCACAAACCGTTCTGGCGCATCCATTAGGTAGACGTTGGAGAGCATTGGCTTATACAAGCCGCATTTTATTATTGCCGCAAGATTCACAAAAGATTGATTTGCGGATCTCAATTCTTTTTTGCTTTATGCTTTGTTTCTTGGAGAATGGAAGATGGTGGAAATTGCTCTATGACAAAAATGGATACGGGACGTCTCGCTCCCATTGCTGCGCCAGCGAGATAAATGCTGAGCGGAGAGTATGATTGTACATGTAGAAAAAAAATAATACAACGAAGAAAGTTAAAAAAGGAAAGGAAAAGAGACGTCTATCTATCGTTGGACTTGCTCATATCGTGTAATATGTAGTGATTGCAAGGTATTAAATGTATTACCTCGAGCCCGCAGAAGCTTTGTTCAGAGGTTCTAATGAGCTGTGAACGCTCTGCTCGCGCTTGTACTCCTCCTCCAGGGCCTTCTGCATGTCAAAGTCCAGTTGGCGTTCTCTCTTGATACGCTGTTGCTCAATGTCACGGACAACGCCGGCATGCATCGCCTTTGTAATTGCGTTAGCAGGGTAGATGTCAAGGGGTTAAAGTGGTAGCGAGAAGAGGTAGAAGAGAGGCAGAGGTAAAGACATACGGTTTGTTCGGCTTTTTGCTGAAAGTGGACGAATACAATTACGCCGGCGGCGAAGAGAGATGTGGCGGCGAGGGAGAATTTCGATGCGGAAGACATGATGATTTATATGAGAGGTGGGTTGTTGAGTTTTTGTAGGAAATTGCTCTTCTGTACGGTAGATTGGCGGTGAGAAGATATTATCTTGAGAGATTGATGATAATTTCTGGAATTTTTTTTAAAGGAATAGCTGGTGATGTGTGGCTGGATGTATGAGCGTGGGTGATTGATATTATACGGATATAGCATGAGGATGAGAATGAAGATTTCAGAGCTGTGTCGTGAGTGGTCAGATTGTTCGATTTGACTAGAGGCAAAGTACCTCTACTGGAATGCACTAACAGTTTAACCCTAGAGTATTGGCGTGCTACTGTTAGCACAACTGGAAAAAGCTACTTTAGGAACACACTTCTAACGCCGAGCCACGCCGAGCTGTGACGACAGCGGGCATTACCTAAGATCGATGCCTCTATCCTCTTGTATCGGAGCTGCACCAACCCACTGTACAATCAACCACCTTTAACTTGCGACATACCACCTCTGCGCCTTTGCCACAACACCTTGACTGAATTGCATTCACCCTTTTTGTCTGTTCCTTTTTCTTCTAATCTGAGCGAGTCCTTTCAATCTACATCTAGCAATCATGGTGAGTGCGCAAGCCGTTGCGTGAGGGAGCATTTGAGCTTCGGAATAGCTGACGGTTGGGAAATTGGTACACAGTCTGCACAGAACTCGGCCGGTATCCAGACTCTCCTCGATGTACGTTTGACGAAGACGATCCGAAATGAAACTGCGCGCCTTTTTGGGCTACTATCTCGATGGGGGGCTACGTGATGCTGATTTGTGTTTTCTGGGTAGGCTGAGAGGGAGGCATCCAAGATTGTACAGAGGGGTATGTTGGACACTGCTTGCTTGCTCGCTTTTACCGCAACAAAGGAACTACCTAACTAACGATCGCGTGTGTGCACAGCTCGAGAATGTGAGTAATCCGCGCACCGACAGATCCAACCATACAGCCGAAACGAACAATGACGGAAGCTGACGGTTCCTTCGAACGCTCGCAGTCCGCACCAAGCGCGTCAAGGAGGCTCGTGACGAGGCCAAGAAGGAAATCGCCGACTACAAAGCCAACAAGGAGGACGAGTTCAAGAAGTTCGAGGCCGAGGTACGACAAAGAAGACCCCACAGCTTTCTTTCAACCTTTCCCCGCTAACATATCGGTTGCAGCATAGCAAGGGCAACGAGGCCGCCGAGCAGGAGGCGAACAAGGAGGCTGAGAAGCAGATCGAGGTGATCAAGGAGGCGGGCAAGAAGAACCAGGACGCCGTTGTTAAGCACCTCCTGGATGCTGTGTTCGAGGTGAAGCCCGTGGCTGCGTGAAGTCTGAGTCGAGAATACCGATAGATTGGCGAAGGAGGGGGTGTATAGGTACTAAGATGGATGGACGCAATTGACATTCGATACAAGCGATTGGAGGAGGGTTTTGCTGGAACATATCATATGATACTTTGTCGAGATCGTTCACTCGGTCGGGTTTGCACATTAATTTATACTTGAAAACATTTGAAAAAAGACTACATTTTGCTCATTATTACTTGTGCGTTTTCCCTTCTGTTTGCTGGCTGACGCAACTCAACCCTCGATTCATTAGTTGAGGAAATCTATCAGAGTGCTCAGCATCTCACCCATATCCTTGCTCTCTTCCTCGGTGGTATCCAACTCGTTCAATTGCTCCTTGAGCGTCTTCTGGATCGACTTAAATGTATCGTCTGTCTCTGCCAACAGCCGCTTAATCTTCTGATTCGCGCCGCCATCCTCCGCAATGAGCCATGCCAAGATGACATCTACGAGCTGCAGGTTGAATAAGCCGGCGTCCATTTTCTTGGAGAGGAGCTGTATCTCGCGGTCCTCCTCCGCATCTCTAGAGCGCGCTGATTCTTGCCTATGCTCTTCCTCGGCGGCTTTTATGCGCGTGGTATAATCTCTGTGTAGTTTTACTAATTTCGCAGTCTTTTCGTACTCTTTCTCAACAAACTTTGCCAACAGGCGTATTCGCTCCGGAGAATCGGCAGGCAGGAAGCGCAACATGGAGGAAAATATCGAGAGCAAGGGCCCGATGAGACGCTGATCGTGGCTCTTGTTAAACATGGTAAATGTCGTTTTCAAGCCTCCCGCCTCGACAATCCGCTGGCATATTTCGGCGCTGGTGGTGCCACCTGTCGCGTGGTCTAGCAGGCGTAATGAGGGGTGCTTTGCCACCTTGCTCTCTTTGATTAAGATAAGACAGAGCTCAGTTCCTTCGGCCTCGAGGAATTTGACTCTCCCTGCTGGGGTATCGACGAGACACGTCAAGCTCTCAAATAAATTCTCTACGAATTCCTCCTCTGGGCCGCCCTTTTCTGGGTCGCGTCGGCGGTACGGAGCCACAAGCTGCAGCATGATGTCGATTATGTCCAGACTGACGAGCTTTTCCCGGTTTTCGGGAGCTGCCTGCGAAAGAATCGCCAGCACCTCGGCGGCATATTGCTTGTTCTGAGTTACGGATGATTCGGTGCGCTGGATGCGCTGCAACAGCCACTTGAGCAGAGCTTCCTCCTCGCACATTCGGGTCGCGACGGTTTTCTGGGAGCTGAGGTTCTCCAATACACTGAGAGAATGATATACGCCATTGCGATCGGACTCGTCGTCTTCGTTGAAGCGTGACAGGTTGGAGACTAGCAGACTCAAGAGATCACTGTCTATCAACGCGCCAACCAAAGTATCCCATTGCTCAGTCTCCGTGACAACATCGTCGTCCGTGAGCTCCCCGATGATCTCAATCGCATCAATGGCAATGTCCGAGTTCTCGTGCGTCAGCAGACTGACTAAGCTTCCCGCGGTTCCCAGCTTCACAAACTCGCCATACAGCTCGGAGGATTCGGCCAAGAGCGAGAGGTTCTTGATTTCGGCGTCAAGGTCAGCCTCGCTGTCGATGAATTTGTGCGGCTGGTCCTCGAACCTGGAGCGCAGCTCTGAGTTCTTGGTGATGAGCTTTTCGAGATTGAGCGCCGTCCTTCTGAGCCAGGCGCTGTCGATCTTGTCCAAATCGCCGCCCGCGTCGGCCTTGTCGACGAAATCGAGGATTTCTGATTCTTGCTTGGTGATGCCGCTGCCAAAGAAGCGACCCTCTTCGTCGTCGCCTACGTCGTCTTCTGGTGGCATCTCGGGTCCGAATTCGTCGTCATCGGCGGGGTTCTCTGCATCATCTTCGACTTGGGCATGGCGATTGGTGGTTCTGTCAGTCAACTTGGTCGCCTTGTAAATTTCGTCTGATTGAAGAAATCACGGCCTGTTAGCATTGACTTGAGAGCTAGCTTACAGGTTTCATGTCGACTTACTGGGGTCACGAATTGGCTGGTCGAGTTTCCGCTTGCCGAGGGAGCCAGATGCCTGGATAACCAGTTAAAATATCTGCCTAATTGGTCCTTGGGATGTACCCAGCGATTTCGGCGAATCCGTTTCATACCTTGAAAAGATCATCAACGTTCGCCATTCTGTTGTCGTTTCGTGTTTTCGTCGAGCCTCCAAAAGTCGTGTCGCAGCTCGCACTCGGCATAGCTCAGCTCGCAGCCCCTGTCCTTCAATTACGGCATTCTAGCAATTCTAGCAAACGATAAGCTTCTATGGGGAATTCTTCCCGTAAGCGGGGCATTACGACACTAACGGGGTGCTAAGCCGAAACAAAGCTGTTCAAACAGGTCGAGCGGCATTGACCAATTGGGGAGGGAAGAGCCTTGCATTTCCTACTTTTACGAACAAGTACTAGTACCCACACCAGCGGCCAGGGGTCGAAAAAGGGGACGCTCCATGTAGCGGCACTGGCCTGTCGTGATTGATTGCGCGCCTAGCTTCTGGCACTAGCCATCTGATGCAGCTTCAAGCGAACTGGCCATCCACCATCCAGGGGGTTTTCGGTTTTCCAGGCCTGGCAGCGGGCCTGACAGCGGTAATACCAAATCAACGTTAGGTACTGTAGCACGATACAGTTGAGGTCTGTACGAGTACGGTACAGGTACGGGTACGGTAACACCGCAGTTTGCAGGCCGCGGGTACCTCCGTTGGGCGGTGAGAGCGCAACTGCAACTCCAAAGTGGTCAGTGGGCGGTTCGCTGAGCACCGCACCGTACCGGGCCCTGATCATCGCCAGGTACCGGTACTTGCCTATGCACAGCACAACCACTGACCTTGCCGCAACCTCCCAAACTGGCCTCCCCACGATCCACAGCACAGGGAACCTCCAAATCCCCGATTTTCTTCGTCCCCGGAGCGACTTCTGGATAGGACAAAGCGGTCGTGGGAGCAGATCTGCGAGCCTCTCCTTCTCTGGCATCCTCCCGAGAGATCTGGCGATATACGATATAGTACCTAGTGATCAGCCTCGCCTCGCCGCGGACAAAGAGCGTTTCGACTGTGATTCTGTCTGTGGTCATGGCCATCTGCCAAACACGCGCGATAACCACTTTGATCTCCATATCCAAGCCCGACCCACGTTGTACGAGTAAGATTGGCCGGAAGAGGCGACTATTGGCTGAGACGGGAGCCCGCACCAGTCCAGCAACTCGCAGAGCATGCAGCAATCGCACTCCTTTGGCTCCTTTGGCGACAGCATCATCACCGGCCTGGTAGACGCACCCAGCCGAGCAAATCTCTCTAGACCACCGTCGTCGCCGCCGCCGCCGCCACCACTGCCGCCAATATCAATATCGCATAATCCTAATCTTACGAGCAACCCGCCATCGCGAGACCCTCCAGCTCCAGGCCTTGACAGCGTCACGCCAGTCCCACGCTCCGTCTTCTCGTCCGTCCGCCTGCCGCGAAGCTCGTCGCTGATCCATCCGTCGCACGTGTCGCAGTCGCCCACTCGTGCCACTCATACTGCTACTGCTACCACTGCCGCTACTGCTACTCATACTACTACAATTGCCGCTACTCATACGCTTCCTCCTGCTAGTATTGGCAACAATAGCGGCAATCCACTCCATCAGACGCATCGCGACACCGTGCACCCCCCCGTTAGCCTCAAGCGGCCCTCAACTCCGTCGTCGCATCCCAGCAGGGGCACAAGCACCACCACCGGAGCATCGCCGCAGCAAGGCTCCCGTTCCCGAAACCGCTGGTCGACTTCGTCCGTTTCGTCTTCTTCGAGTCGCACGTCCCCTTATGCCTCTCACCAGGCGTCTGGCTCCCATTCACACAACCATTCCAACTCCAACTCGTCATATACCCGTCGCGCCAGTATCGAGGCTGTAGTGGGTGCTTCGCACGGTTCGTCCGCTCTTGCTGCCGCTCAGGCGCCGCACAACCTGCACCGAACCGATCGGAGCCACTTCGCCTCTTCAGATCGCAGCGCAACTCCCACGCGAGCGTATCCAATGAGGTCCGAGTCGAGCATGTCCATGAGGCATTACGAGAGCAGCCACCTACGCTCCATGTCGCCCAATCCGTACGCAAATCCTGCTGTCACGACACAATCTACCGCCAGAATGCCCCACGAGCAAAACCACGATCCTTACGCCCCTCGGGGCCACTCGAGGGACCATTCGGGCAAAAGCAGCAGAGACATGGGCAAGCCCCGCGCTCAGAAAAATCCTTCGCAAAAGGCAATGCTTTCTCGAGCGCTGCAAAAGGCCAACACGGCAGTGCAGCTCGACAATGCCCAAAATTTCGAAGGCGCTCGAGAAGCCTACTCTGAGGCATGTGACTTATTGCAGCAGGTGCTAGACCGAACGTCAGGGGATGAGGACAAGAGGAAGCTTGAAGCTATTGTAAGTCTTAAGTTATAGGAACTAGAACTCATACGACCTTTAACTAACATCGAATGCGCAGCGCCAAACATACACCAGCCGTATCGATGAACTGGATCAGATGGGCCCGTGGCAGGACGAGACTGTCAAGGCTCTGCCCGCTAGGCCAGAGAGTGAGGACTACAGCGCGTCTATATACATGCACCAGGACTACGAGATGATGGAGGAAGCTCCCAGAATCGAGACGGCACGAATTGTTAGCTACATTGGGGGAGACAGTTCGCCCATTTCAGGAGGAGCACCGCCACACCAATGGCAGCAGACCACGGGTTATGCAACAATGGATAGACTGCAGCCTTCTCAGCCCGGACTGTTGCAATCATCGTTTTCTCGGGCGCCCAGGCGGCTACGCTCTACTGAAGATCTTCGCGCACAGCACCAAGAGGGCCAATATGCGCCGCCCCCTCTATCGCCTCGCTCGAAATCGCCAGTCAAGACGAACAATGACGACATGTTTGCGGAGCTACCACCACACGAACCCTATCAGTATCAGCAGCACACTCAGCATCACGGCCATCAGCGACAACCTAGCGATACCGTCCTATCTCCGTATGACCAGGAAGTTGTGGATGGAGTCCAGAGTTCATGGCTGGATCCAATTGATGAGTCGGGAGCATCAACAGCATCATCTGTGCACTCACGCACCTCGTCGCTTGGCTACCGTCGACGCCACATCAGGGCTGCCAGCGGAAACACCGAGGCTGAGTTTGACACGGCTCTGGACGCTGCCATCGAAGCTGCCTACGACGACGGTTTCGAGCCCATGGGTCCCGTAGACTATGAACCCATAGACACCCACGAGGATGCCATGGCAAGCGTGCTGCAAAAGGTGGAAAAGGCACGTGAAAGAGTGAGGCAGACCGAACAGGAAGCCTATGATGAGCTGGCGAACCTCCGACAAGCACAGCAGCAGAACCTACAGCAGCTGCAGGAGGAGGACAAATATACCGCCGACGGGTTCTACGAGGATGATTCATCTGAAGAGGAAGAGAGACTGCTGGATGAGATTACACGCGACTTTGCAATCGAGGACTTTACCATGGAACAACCATATGGTACGACGGTGTCGGCAAAACAGCAGGAAGCTTGGAACGAGGATGAGACACAGGCGGACTTCATCTCAGGCGTCCGGTCCTTCTCTGCCTTGTCGCAGAGACCGCCTATTCCTAACACTACCAATACCATACAGCCATCAGCACCAGCAGCTCCGCCTCCAACTTCAGCATTGCCAAACTTACCGCCCCCGACTTCGGCATTGCCAGACTTACCACCAGCAGGCTCGGCTTCTCCATCAGGTGGGGTGCGGAATCGTCGACTCTCTGGACAGAATCCAAAGCAGCTCAAGATTGAAACCTCAAATCTCGGACAACCCCCAAGCAGGTCGATTTACGATGATGACGAAATATCCCCAAGCACTCAGGAGCCGCCTACAGAGGTGCTGGCCCGAACAGACAGCGCTCAACCCGTCAGGCCGCCGATACCAGAAGGCTTTGCATCTGACTCAAAGATTCCTGCATCTCCAACCGCCAAGAGAAGGTTGCTAGAAGGAGAAGAAGCGCCCAGTGCCTCACCTTCCATCCACAGACTGCGGAAGAACTTTTCGTCCTCTAGTTTGAGAAGCATGAAGAGCAGAAACATGTCAGTATCGCATCTTGACGACAGCTCCGACGTGTCTCCTGGCACTCCCAATCCTTATGGCAAGGCGCCTGCTGTACCTGCACTGCCGACACCTCTCATCACGTCTTTCAAAGAAAACATGGAGATGGGAGCCGGTGGTGCAGGATTGCATCTGTTTGACGACAATTTCCACGTAGCAGCCACTCCCGGCCCTCAAAGCCCTATTGTTTCCGTGGACGTCCCCTTGCCTCTGGAATCCTGTCCAAACGACTTCATGCTGCGCCCTTTTTGGCTGATGCGATGCCTCTACCAAACACTTGTGCACCCCAAGGGAGGATACGTCAGCACAAAGCTGTTTGTGCCGCGAGATGTTTGGCGGGTTAAGGGAGTCAAGATTAAGAATGTGGAAGACAAGATTGCAAACTGCGACTTTTTGACTGCGGCTCTCCTAAAGCTAGCCAAAGTTGACACTTTTGATGCAGACGCCGTGTTGGAAGAAATGCAAGCCCTCGAGGGCGTTTTAGAGCAGGTACAGTCGACTCTAGCACGAAAGCTAGGGAGCGAAGTAGGCGTCCAAGGCTCCGGCCTTTTATTCAAAGATGCCTCTCTCGCGGATGGAGATAATGGGTCAAATGTGCCACGATCAGGCAGCGTGTCTGGTAAAGCCTCTGCATTCTCATGGCGAAGGCTTCGACCAAAGACATCGGGTGTTGGGTTGGGAGGATCATACAGCAACCGGAATGCCAGTGCTGAAGTCAAGGAGGTGACAACACTGGCGAGTATTCCCATGACACCAAAACCGGCAAGTCGTCCGGCCAAGCGAGATGTAAGCCAAGCTCAGTTCATCGGCCCCAATGCCAGTTATATGGGCTCGCTTGCGCGCTTGTTTGACGCTGCCCAGGCAGTTGGTAAGTGATACAGAGATAACCTATCGGATATAATGACAACGAACTAACGGAAATGATGTAGATCAAATCGCAAGGCAGGTTGACGACCCCGGTCTACGACATGCGGACAAGACCCAAGTCGGGTTGGAGCTGTGCACACGACACGCAGCCGAGTTTTTCGGCTTCTACATCTGCCGGTTTGTGCTAGCTGACCTCGGTCTTTTACTGGATAAATTCATCAAGAGAGGAAGCGAATGGGTTCTAGCCTGAAGAGGGGAGGGGTTGTGAGAGGGTTGCTGTCTGTGTTTTATACAATGTGATACCTAATGATTAAGAGACGGAAATAATTCACCGCTGAAACTTGGAATAATGTTCATAATGACGGAACGATTAGAAACAGAAACAGCAACGGCACGTTTATATGGGATATTCGTCAGACAAGTGGCAGATGGATGTCATGTTTGAGAATCTTGATACAAGGAAAGAAGAGCAGGCGACTGTTTTTGATGGTTCAGTCATTGACGATATAGCCATTCTGTGTATATATATTATTAGTACATTTGCAGCATTTTGTTGCGAAAGAGCGAGATAGAACGCGCGCATACCTGAGCGAATTAAAAGAAGCGATCACGAATGGAAGCTTCGTTACAGCCATCAAGTTGCAAATCATGGTTGAATGTGGTTCATGGTGTGATTAGATGCTTTCGGTGTCAGTTTGTAGTTGAATTGGCAGTATTTTGACCAAGGAGGGGCAGGTTGTCACAAGTGCGGAAATAATCCGCCCACCTTTTGAGCACAGTTTTTGTCTACCTAGCTTCCGTTTATTCTACTCTAGCAATCCAACCAGCGACATCGCAGAGTCGCCCAATGCAAGCTTCGTGGATGCCCAGATGAGCCTGGCTGGGAGAGCCGGACGAGCCTGGACTCGAGAATGGCTGCGGAATTCCAGCAGTCATGGCCTCAACCTCAACGCATCTGGAACTGGATGGTCCAGTCATGGCTTCGACGCATCCAGATCTAGATGGTCTCTGCTTCTGCGCACGACAGCTCCGTGCCGGCATCGCAACTACGCCTCGCAGACGAAGCCGACGCCTGCGCAGCTCGAGGCGCGAATAGCAGCGATTCCCATTGAGCGGTACAGAAACTTTTGCATCGTGGCGCACATTGACCATGGCAAGAGCACGCTGAGCGACCGGCTGCTGGAGCTGACGGGGACCATTTCGGCCAGCGATGCGAACAAGCAGATTCTTGTAGGTGCAGCAGCAGAATCCAATCAACTGCTGGAGAGGGCTGTGAAAACTGAACAATGGGGAAATATCTATAGGACAAACTTGATGTCGAACGAGAACGAGGAATCACAGTTAAGGCACAGACGTGCACCATGATATACAAGCACAATGGCGACGATTACCTGCTGCATCTCGTCGACACGCCAGGCCACGTCGATTTCCGCGCCGAAGTCACCCGTTCATACGCCAGCTGCGGCGGCGCTCTTCTTCTGATCGACGCCAGCCAGGGCATCCAGGCACAGACGGTGTCCAACTTTCATCTAGCCTTTGCGCAGGATCTGGCGCTGGTCCCCGTCATCAACAAGATCGATATGCCGTCGGCCGATGTGCCCCGCGTTCTGGACCAGATGGAGACAAGCTTTGAGTTGGATCCCAAAAAGGCTGTGCTGGTGAGCGCAAAGACGGGTAAAGGTGTTGGAGCTCTTCTGCCGGCGGTGGTGGAGGGGATTCCGCACCCTATTGGCGACGAGAACAAGCCGTTGAAGATGCTCCTGGTTGATTCTTGGTACGACACTTTCAAGGGTGTGGTTTTGCTGGTGAGGCTGTTTGATGGATCTATCAAGACGGGGGACAATGTCGTGTCACTTGGCACAGGCATGAAGTACACCGTTGGCCAGGTCGGCATTCAGTATCCCAACGCAACGCCGCAGACGGTACTTCGCGCAGGCCAGGTCGGTTATGTCTACTTTAATCCGGGCATGAAACGGATTCAGGACGCCAAGCTGGGCGACACCTTCACCACGGTTGGAGACGAAGATATCGTCGAGCCGTGTCCAGGCTTCGAGGAGCCCAAACCCATGGTGTTTGTTGCGGCGTTTCCTACCGACCAGAGTGACTACACCCGTCTCGCTGACAGCATCAATCAGCTCGTGCTCAATGATCGCAGTGTGACGCTGCAAAAGGACTTTTCCGAGGCTCTTGGATCGGGATGGCGTCTTGGATTTCTGGGCAGTCTTCATTGCTCGGTATTTCAAGATCGGTTGAGACAGGAGCATGGCAAGAGCATTATCATCACGGAACCTACCGTGCCTACCAAGATTGTGTATGCCGACGAGTCAGAGGAGGTTGTGCAGAACCCAGCCTTGTTTCCAGATTCGAGCGATCACCGGATTAGAGCTGCCACATTATACGAGCCGTAAGCTTCATTAAGTCGAAGATATATAGTATGATGACTAACTGTCTTGGTAGCTATGTCAAAGCGACAATCACGGTTCCTGAAGAGTACCTCGGCCGCGTCATTGAGCTTTGCGAGGGCAATCGCGGAGAGCAAAAGAGCCTAGAGTTTTTCCACACCGACCAGGTTATTCTCTCATACGACATTCCCGCCTCCCAGTTGGTCGACGATTTATTTGGAAAACTCAAAGGCGTCTCGTAAGTTCTAGCTACGTGGTTACTTTTATTGTGGGTTGGATCTAATTCTCCGTGTAGAAAAGGTTATGCGACTCTTGATTACGAGGACGCAGGGTGGCGCCAGAGCAAATTGGTGAAGCTCCAGCTTCTTGTTAATCGACAGCCCGTCGACGCCATTTGTCGAGTGATACATTCGACGCAGGTTGACCGCCTAGGGCGCCAATGGGTCACAAAGTTCAAAGAGCATGTCGATCGACAAATGTTCGGTTAGTCTTCAAAAGGCCACCTTTGTCTTTTTATTGTTCCTTCTGTTAACTCTAATTTGTCTTTCAGAGGTCGTCATCCAAGCCGTTGTGGGCAACAAGGTTATTGCTCGAGAAACCATCAAACCTTTCCGAAAAGACGTTCTCGCAAAGCTGCACGCGAGTGATATTACTAGACGAAGAAAACTGCTAGAGAAGCAGAAGGAGGGAAGAAAGAGACTGAGGGCAGTGGGCAACGTGGTGATTGACCAATCAGCATTCCAGAGCTTTTTGTCAAAATAGAGTCACCACAGAAATGGAGGTTATTTGTATTATAGAGTACATCGACATGTACGTATTTTCTCAAAGTTTATATGTATACAACTGTATAGGTATATAACATCTATCTCATCATCTACTTACAATGGACATGTGTATCGATCGCTCTGACGCTGAGGGAAAATCACTAGTCTACTACCTAAGGTATCCAATGCCATCTTGCTCAATTCTTGTCCTCATGAATCTCCTCTTCCGTCACATCCTCCGGCACCTCACTACCCAACTCAGCCCTCTTATTCCACGACCACCCCATCCCCCCCTCCAGCGTAGACTCATCAATCTTCAACTCCAGCTTCTCATCCAAAGTAAAAATGCGGTAATCCGCATTATAATACCACCACCCAGACACGCCCGACCTCAAAAACGCCGAGTGCGAAAACACAAAGATCAAGTCCTCGGGTCTCTTGCTCAACTTCTCGAGACAGCGGCGGCCACGGCGTAGGACTGCAGTCCGGGTGTATCCGAAGAGACTTTTCGCCAATGCATCTTCTGTTTTGTCGGGCCAGACTGATGGGATGGCGGAGAAGTCGTAGCAGGGGGATGAGAATTGGTGCTTGGTCTGGTTGTCTTTGATGAGGGGCAGGAGAGAGAGGGGAGACCCGGTGTCGCAGGGCTTGGCCGAGAGTTCTGTAGTTTTTGTAAGCTTTTTGCCCTGTATTACCTATATATTTTTCATCTGGTACATGGGGTATTTAAAAGAGGTTGGGAGTGAGTAGCAGATAGGTATGTGATACATAGAGAAAGCATGGTATAAGTCAGATTTTCACATACCCTGCCAATCAGCATCCGCCTCAATCTTCACACCTCGCTCAACGAGCCAATCGGCGGCCAAACTCGCCGTCTGCAGCGTGCGCACCATGGGGCTCGCAATGACGGCGATGCGGCCCTCGTAGGAGGAGAAGCGCTGGAAGAGGTTGTAGCGGAGCTGGCCGCATTGCTTGATGCCGTGGTCGGTGAGGCCGGGGTCGGGGATGAGGTAGTCCTGTGGAGAGTGACTTGTTAGTTTTATTTATTTAAACTCTTGATTTTGGTGGATTATATGGGGGGGGGGGAACTTATGGGTTTCGTTGTGGAGGGCTTGGGCGTGGCGGATGAGGACGATTGTGGGAGACATGATGTTGCTGGTTAGTGTTTTTGGTGTGAATGAGATTGAGTGAGTTGGTATAAGTTGGTTTGAGTGAGTCAGTAACAAATACACACTGTAGCAATAATGTCGATCATGTAATCATGTGTTGGCATTAGCATACTTATGGGGAATTAGTATATTTCCTAATTCGAATAAATCGGAATCGACTCTATTTTATACGCGTAATTGGTGTTCTGATTAAGAGTTTCAATAATATCGGATTCACGTATTTTTAGATTATGAGGCTTCTGAAAAGAGCAAGGCACGGCAAAAATAAATTAATTCGTTGGAGCGCCACACATGCACGATCTGTGATATGGATGCAACCTTCAGCATTGTACCTCGATTTCCCTGTGTGGTCTTCTCCAAAAGGTACGTCCTACGACAGTCCATCAAGGTTCCCCAGCAAGGGGAGGTCAGAAAAAGCAAGACCGCAAAGTAAATAAGTACATACATTCAGTAATATAAGCACCTTGTTAACTCATTAAGTAGTACTTTTGTATAGCAGAAGAACACCTACTAGTATTCAGCTGGCATATATATTTTATGATGTAAATATAGCAGCAGTTACTAAAGAAATATAGATATAGTAGCAGTTATTAGGGAAATGTAAATATAGCAGCTACTCCCCTTGTAGGCGTATGATTTATCTCGTGGGTGTTCGAATTCTTGTCGGCCTCGGTTTTTCTGTCATCCGCTTGCCCAGGTATTTAATACATCGACCACAGCTTTAGTCATAAAACTACTTCTATATCTTCAACCCTTAATCAGCCTCATCTTAACTTTTCCACATCTCTCCTAAACAGCAGCACCTCTGCAATGTCCCCGCGAATATCGAAGCCGCAGAGAACACCATCTTACCAGACTCCCAAAGTGAAAACCCCATATGTGGAGGCTTATATGGCCACGAAAATGGATACTTCAGCCTCACTCGTCGAAACTTCATGCCTTTACTCTCCAGCAGAGTTTTCTCTTGTCAGGGAAGTATAAGGTTCTATATGTGTGCCCATATAAACCCAGGTCCAGGTCTCTGATTCAAAATGATGTTTGGCTCCTGAAAACTAAACAGTGAGTCCAAGTGACGCAAAGCAATACTTGGCCTCTCATTCATCTCCATCCCCAGACACTGACACTTACACACAAATACAGCAACCATGTTGTTGTCACTGCTGTTTCCTGCAGCCGCCGCTCTAGTTGCTGCAAATACTGCAGTTGCAGAGACTGCCAATCTAGCCCCTTCATTCGATTGGTTCGCCATTGTCCCCAGCGAGCAGCTCAAGTATCAAAACTGCTACGATGGCTTCAAGTGTGCTCGCCTGGTTGTCCCTCTCGACTGGAAAAATCCCGAGGATAACAAAACCGTCGCCATTGCCATGATCAAGCTGCCAGCTGTTGTTCCAGACAACGACCCGACCTTTGGCGGCACCATCATCTTCAACCCCGGCGGCCCCGGCATCTCTGGCGTCGATGCCGCCCTCCAGGGAGCCAGGACTATCCAGCAGAACCTCGCCGACAAGCCTGGTGTTCGTCACTATGAGATCTTGTCCTTTGATCCTCGCGGCGTTGGGAGAACAACCCCAGCCAGCGACTGTTTCCGCTCCGATCCCCTTGGTCGCATTACTTGGATCGTCGACGACCGTGCCAACGGTCCGCTCGTCTACCTCAAGCCCGCACAATCCTACGGCCTGGGTCTCGCGAAAAACTTCGCCGAGCAATGCAGACTCAATGAGGAGTTCAAGGGGAGCATGGAGTACGTCAACACTCCAAGCGTGGCCCGCGACATGGTGGCGATGATTGACCAAATCGACGAGCTGAGGCAGCGCGAGGCTGCTCAGAAGCAGCCCAAGCCACCAGGCCCCCAAGGAGGCACCAAGAGAGATGAAGATGAAGAAGCTCAGGAGAGCCCCAAGACACAGCTTCATCAAAGAGGCAAGGCAGAGAATCATGAAGAAGATGAGAACAACCCCGTACCACGGCTTCAGTATATCGGCTTCTCGTATGGCACGATCCTGGGCAACACTTTTGCATCCATGTTCCCAGGCCGTGTTGGACGCATGGTCCTCGACGGCGTGCACAGCGCCAAGGATTACTACTTTGAAGACACAAGCACCGCCCTTGAAAACACTGATGAGATGTTTGATACGTTCTTGCGGGGCTGCTTCGATGCCAATTACGCCAAGTGCCCCTTCCGCATATCCTACAAAGACGCCGACGATGTCAAGAAGAAATTCTGGGATTGGATCTTGCACCTAAATTATAACCCCGTCGAGGTGAACCCAGTCAAAGGCGGCATCAAGGTCGTCAGAGGATCCGACGTTCTCGCGGCTGTTGGCAGCGCCCTGTACAGCCCTATGGAGAAGTTTCAGCCCCTTGCCTTGGGCCTCTACGATGGCATGGGCATCGGTGACTTGAACCGCCTCGCAGCCATCATCGACGATGACAGCCCCAAGATTACGATAGACGCCAGCTCGAACCCATTGCAGCCCAAGTCCGAGCAAACATGGGGCGTCACCTGCAGCGACGGCCCGGACTGGCGCGGCAGAGACGTCAACTTTTGGAACAAGCACCTCCAGAAGCTGGAGATGAAATCGAGGCTCTTTGGCCCC
This sequence comes from Trichoderma endophyticum, assembly GCA_035079535.1. Taxonomy (NCBI): domain Eukaryota; kingdom Fungi; phylum Ascomycota; class Sordariomycetes; order Hypocreales; family Hypocreaceae; genus Trichoderma; species Trichoderma endophyticum. Next base: position 716,545 of record JAPMIQ010000011.1, read on the forward strand.
TTCTGGGCCAGCGTACGCTCCGCCTGCGCGAGCTGGCCGTACCGCCCCAACTGGGTGTTTGGCGGGCCCTTCAAGACGCCCACCCCCAGCTCCGAGCCGCTGTACACCTCGAAGCCCGCCGCGCCGATACTCTTCCTCAGCAGCCGCTACGATCCGGTCGCGCCCCTCCATGTCGCCCGCGCCATGGCCAAGGAACATCCCGACTCGGGCGTCCTGATCCATTGGTCCATGGGACACACCACGGTGGGCGGCGGGCCGAGCCCGTGCACCTGGAATGCCGTCCGCGAGTACTTTTACGGGGGCAAGGTCCAGGGGAAAGAATTCTCTTGTCCCGCCGAGTGTGACCCGTGGGATGATGAGTGCAAAGTCACGCTTGACAAGAGAGCCGATGGAAAGGGGGATAGCTGGGATGTGTGGAAGAATATGACTGTGGCGCTTCGACAGACTCTTCGACCAAGACCTTGGGCGATTGGAGGGCCATAAGTGGCAGGTTGTTGCAATTTTTTTAATGTAAACCAGAATGTAATGATAGTTGGTGGGATAGGAGTTTACGGTGTAATAGTTTGTTGAGAGTAGGGTTACTAGTTAGATCATGAATTGAATATGTATTACAAGTGTTTTTGAATTGATATCAAGTACGGTTATATACAAAAGTCTCGTTATATCAACATTGTTATGCAAGGTAGCAAAAGATGCACCCATGTATCATTCTAGTGTATCCCAATAACACTTGAAAGTTTTTCAACTTTTTTTTTTTTTCATCTTGGTCTTTTGTTTATTTCTCTTTTTTTTACCGTTGGCTTAACCAGACTTAGGCATTGGCATACTTCTTGTTAAAGGCGCGTCCAATGACCATTCTGCGAATCTCCGAGGTACCAGCTCCAATCTCGTACAGCTTGGCACTAAAGCAAACCAGTTAGCAAAATATTCAAAAGAAGGAAGAAAATCGAAACAAAGAAACTTACTCTCTCAGTATTCTAGACGCGGGCATCTCCTCGGTGTAGCCCATGCCGCCCAGCAACTGAATGCAGTCAAGCGCAACCTCCGTCGCCCTCTCAGCAGCGTAAAGAATAGCACCAGCACAGTCCTCGGTGCGAATAACGCCCTGCTCATCCACCATGCGGGCAGTGTTGTAAGTGTAAGCACGCGAAGCCTGCAACTTGGTGTACATGTCGGCAAGACGGCCCTGGATCAGCTGGTTGTGAGCAATGGGCTGGCCAAACTGCTTGCGCTGGTGAGAGAACGGCAGGGCGACGTCGAGAGAGGCCTGCATGAGACCCAAGGGACCGGCACTGAGGACAAGACGCTCGAGGTCGAGACCCTCCATGAGGACGCGGACACCCCCGTTGACCTTTCCGAGGATGTTCTCGGTGGGCACAAAGACGTTCTCAAAGACGAGCTCGCCCGTGTTTGAACCGCGCATGCCCATCTTGTCGAGCTTGCGGGCGCAGGAGAAGCCCTCGGCCTTGGTGTCGACCAGGAAGGCGGTGATGCCCTTGGAGCCCTTCTCCGGCTCCGTCTTGGCGTAGACGACAATAACGTGAGCGTCAGGGCCGTTGGTGATCCACATCTTGGTGCCGTTGAGCACGTAGCCGCCGTCAACAGCCTTGGCCGAAGTGCGCATGCTCACGACGTCGGAGCCGGAGCCGGACTCGGACATGGCCAGAGCACCGACGCTGGTTCCCGCAATGAGGCCGGGCAAGTACTTCTGCTTCTGCTCAGGGCTGCCGTTGAGCGAGATCTGGTTGACGCACAGCTGCGAGTGCGCGGCGTAGCTCAAGGCAATAGAGCCCGAGGCGCGCGACATCTCCTCCAGCACGATGCAGTGCGCCTGATAGCCCATACCTAGACCGCCGTAGTCCTCATCAGCAGTTACGCCCAGGAAGCCAGCCTCGCCCATCTTCTCCCACATCTCCATGGGGAAGGCATTCGACTTGTCCGTCTTGGCGGCGAGCTCCTCGGGGATCTCGCGGCGGGTGAAGTCGTAGACACGCTCGCGCAGCTCGTCCAGCTCCTCTTGTGATGGCGGAGCGAAGCCCTTGGGGTGCTTCTGGGAGTGCAGTCGCTTCTGGCATGAGATGGAGGAGGCTGGAGAGAAGGCGGCAGGGCGGAGGGAGATGGATGGCCGCACGGGGCGGGCGAGTCTGGAGAAGGATCTGAGGCTGGCCATGGTGAATTGATGGTTGTGGATGAGAGAAGGTGAGAGAGTGAGAGTGAGACGGAGAGAGAAGAAGTGAAGCTGGCTAGCAGCGGCGTATGATTAGAGAGCCGTGTGGATTCTGGTGAGAGGCTGTACCGGCCGGGTTGATGTCACAGCGAGAAAGAAGAAAGATGAATCTATGCACTCTGCACTCTGTACGCTACAGACTCGGTGAGATTGATGAAAAGATGACAAGCAACAATAAGCGAAATGAAGAAGAGAAGTCAGAAAGAAATGGAAAAAAGGGATGATGACGGACGAGCTAAGCAAAAAGAAAGCTGCATGGTTCCCAAGAGCCGTCCAAGCAGCAGAAGCGCGACTAAGCCGAGGTGCCTGCACCAACCAAATTGATCCAGTGGCCAGTCGGTCCTTCGGCTCCCCGGCTTCAGGCGGCTTGTGGCGGCTCGGGTTCGCTGTAACAGCCGAACAACGTCAACAGTATTGGGCTTCGGCTGCAGGAAAAGGGCAATCCAAGAAAAACATCAAGCTGCAGCGTCGAGGGAAGCATCTTTGCATTCTTTTCTTCTTCTTTTGTTTGTATTCTCCAGTTGCTTCAACGCTGCCAATTAATTGCCATGTCTCTCTCCCGGCCCTGTCGCCAGGCCCTGCGCCTCTCCCACCAGCTGCGGCCCTCAGCCAAAGCATCATCACCATCATCACAGTTGCTTCGTCGCAGCGCCGCAACGCTCACGCCTCCTCACCAAGCCGCCGCCATCTCGCGCCTGCAAACAAACGTCGATGCCTCGTCCGAGGAATTCAAAGAAAACGAGCGCCAAATGGCCGACGTCACCGCACGCCTGCAGGAGCTGACGGCCACCATCCAAAAGGGCGGCCCGCAAAAGGCTCGCGACAAGCACATTGCCCGCAACAAGATGCTGCCGCGAGACCGAGTCGCCGCCCTGATTGACCCGGGCACCACGTTCCTCGAGCTGTCGCCAATGGCCGGCCACGAGCTGTATCCAGAGGCTGAAGTGCCTGCGGGTGGCATCATTACTGGTGTGGGCGTTGTCGAGGGCGTCACTTGCGTCATTGTTGCCAACGACAGCACCGTCAAGGGCGGCACGTATTATCCCATTACCGTCAAGAAGCACCTGCGAGCCCAGGCCGTGGCTCAGGAGAACAAGCTGCCGTGAGTACCCAATATCCAGCATTCCTCTATGAACTTCAATTGACCCTCGTTCAACAGCTGCATCTACCTCGTCGACAGCGGCGGCGCCAACCTCCCCCACCAGGCCGACGTCTTCCCCGACCAGAACCACTTTGGCCGCATCTTCTACAACCAGGCCCGCATGTCCTCCCAGGGCATCCCCCAGATCGCCGTCGTCATGGGCCCCTGCACCGCCGGCGGCGCCTACGTCCCCGCCATGAGCGACGAGAGCATCATCGTCCAGGAGCAGGGCCACATCTTCCTCGCCGGCCCCCCCTTGGTGAAAGCCGCCACCGGTGAGGTCGTCAGCCACGAAGACCTGGGCGGCGGCAAGATGCACTCGTCTGTCTCTGGTGTCACGGATTACCTAGCTGTGGATGACGCTCACGCCATCACCCTCGCTCGTCGCAGCATCTCCAACCTCAACTGGCCCGCGAGAGCAGCCTCTACTAACCCCCCCGCGGCCACCTACGCCGAGCCCCTCTACGACCCCAACGAGCTCCTGGGCATCGCGACGACCAACCTGCGCAAGCCCATGCCCATCCGCGAGATCATCGCCCGCATCGTCGACGGCTCCGAGTTCGCAGAGTTCAAGCGCGACTTCGGCACCACCCTCGTCACGGGCTTCGCCTCCATCTACGGCCAGAAAGTAGGCATCGTCGCCAACGACGGCATCCTCTTCGCCTCCTCCTCCGTAAAGGGCGCCCACTTCATCGAGCTCTGCGCCCAGCGCGGCATCCCCCTCGTCTTTTTACAAAACATCTCCGGCTTCATGGTCGGCTCCGCCTCCGAGCGCGACGGCATCGCAAAGCACGGCGCGAAGCTCGTCACCGCCGTCGCTTGTGCTGACGTGCCCAAGTTCACCGTCGTCGTTGGTGGGAGCTACGGTGCGGGCAACTACGGCATGTGCGGCCGCGCATACAGCCCGCGGTTCCTGTGGATGTGGCCCAATGCCCGCGTCGGCGTCATGGGCGGCGAGCAGCTCGCCTCCGTCATGGAGACGGTCGGCAAGTCGGTCGACCCGGAGCTCAAGGAGCGCATTGAGAAGGAGAGCGAGGCTACTTACTCCTCGGCCCGTCTTTGGGTAAGTCACAAACCATCAATATCATCATGTAATCACGTATAGACACATCCAGCTAACAAATCATGACTAAAAACAGGACGACGGCATCATCCCTCCCCAGCACACCCGCCAATATCTCGGTCTCGGTCTGAGAGCCGCCATGGGAGGCCGCAACGAGGTCAAGGCCGGAGACACCAAATTCGGCGTCTTCCGAATGTAGACAAACAAAGAAAAGAAAAGAGAAACAAGAAAAAAAGTATCAAAAAAAGATGTAAAAGTAATATATACTACAACACTCATGTAAACATGCAAACAACCCCGTGTTTTTTGGTTATTCCATTCCCTTTTCAGAATTAGACACATCTATGTACATTTCACGACCAGCAACACACACAATTCATCAAGCTCGCCCGACTGCTGTCCATCCGAAAAGGTCGTAGCAGCAATAAAGCCGCCGTGATATTTGATATCGGGTTAAATCTAGTCTGCCTCTGATGAAAACGCCAGCGCTAATCTCGCCTTACCACCCCGTTCTTCGCATATGTAAATGCACATGATAAAGAGAAAGAAAGAAAAAAGTGAAGAATATAAAGGAAGAAAAGGTGCCAAAAATGAAAGAAAGACCATGACATGCTTATACAAGATTTCCCAATCGTATTGCCCTTTTTGCTTCTTACGTCTCATTGCCTCAAATAACCCCCCGCCTAATTTCAACTGATATTAATGTCATGTCCCAAAGTTTGTGCAAAGAGGTTTTGCCAACCCCTATCGGCAGCCGTATAGATTGGCTGAGATTTTTCCACGCTTGTATCCGTTTTGACTGGTATCTGTTTTAAGAGTTGCCAAACAGCATCTCCCTCAAAAGTCAAAGAGACTGCGCCTGGACGCCGCTTTGCCTCCCACGGGGCCTTGGCCAATGTTGACCTTGGTATCGACTAGATCAACTGTCCTGTTTCCTCCGATAGAGATGCTGGATGCCTCCTTTACAGTCACCTGGGAACCGAGTTGGGTGATGGACTGAGTGGCTTCGGTGAAGAATTGCTGAAGTTGAGTCTGTGCCGTGTTGGCAGCGTCAACACTGTCTTCTTGTAAGACGTACAGAACCGCTGTGCGAGCAAAATCGAGGACTTCTTGTGTAACTGTGAATAGACCGGTTTGCTTGGGAGAGGGGGACGAGCTCGATGCTGAGGGGCTGCTTCGAGCCAATACGGGCGCCTCGCCCTCAACGACTTCAAACTGTCGGGAAGTGAGCACGGGCGATGGCCCAGAGCCCTGACTGGTTCCTTTCTTGTTTTTAGTCGAGTCAGTAGTATCTTGCACTTGAGCATTAGCCAAGCCGGTTCTCGTTGACTGGCCGTCAAAAGTAACAAGGGCGTTTTGCGCGATGCAAGAGAGGTTTGCCGAGTTGAACTTGGCCAGGATGCTCGTTCCCACAAGGGGAATAGAGAAATTCTTGGTAGAGTCGGCAATGATGCGTGGAATAGCCAGGCCGAGGGTGACATTGTTAATGTGAGAAGAGCCGTCCGTGGGAATCAAGTTTGTCGTGGTGCAACCCGCGGAGCCGCTTGAACCGCAGTTGGCGCCGGTGAACCCATTGGTACAGATGCACGAACATGTGTTGTTGACGACAACGCCGCTACCGCCATTCAAGCAGGGCAGAGTCTTTGCACAGGTGGCGAGGTTCACACCCGTCGACTTATCGTGGTTGCCCAGGTTCTTGAACACAAAATACTCCAGGGGAACAACGACAGCTGCCGCAATGATGCACAGCATGAGCAGGATGATCAAAATGAACCCCCACAAGGGCAGGCCGCAGCACCGACGACCTTTTGGCTTGGCTGGCGCCGGGTCCTCGGGAGTCACAGAGAACTTTTCACGACCCGTCACGTAGTTGTTGTTTCCTGGCACAATGGGCCAAGAGCCCATGGGGCCGCGGCCAGTATGCTGAGGAGTCTGTACGGGAGGAGGAAAAGCAGCCAACATATCAGAAAGACCTGACTGATAGCGCTCATCTAAATTTCAGTAAGGTCAGCCGCAAGCGAAATTTCAAACGAAGGAATATACGAGTGATAAAACATACCATACGATCGCTTCATTCCATCGCCGCCCTTTTCGCTAAAAAAGTCGAGTTCGTCGAGGCGGCTTGATGGGCGTTTGCCCTTGTCGATCATCGAGGCTAATCGGGTGGCACGTCGGATCAGGTCTGGTAAGCTGGTGAGACTTCCTCTTGACTCCGCCTCTCGCACGGCGTCTATATCCAGCCTCGGCGGGCGTCGAATTGCTGATAGGCGGCTCGTCGGCTGTGGGGATCCGGCAGCTTTGCGTAAATCTGTTGGACTCATTGCGTTGCCTCTGTTAAGAGCAACGCCCGCAATGTGACTCGCCATGCCAGGGGTAGTTGCTGGAGTTTGTCTGTTGGTAAAGGAGTTGTTGGTGGAAGAGTCGGTGGATTCGTCCACAAGGCCTGTTCCCCCAAGGAACGGGTTGGCAGAAGCTGATTTGTTTCCACCAGACTTGTTGGGGTTGGAGAGGGTCTGCATGGCATATTCATCCTGGCCAGACACAAGGCCACTCTCGTCGCTGTAATCGTCTGCTCCAGAATTCCTAGTCTTGTCGGTCAATGACTCTTCGTAGAATGCTCCATGCATACTCGGGCTGGCACCCGCAGAATCGACTCTCCACGCATCTGGCATGACCGCGCTCGAGGCGAAAGAGTTGTGGGACTTGTAGGCTGAATCTTCTTCGGGAATCGGGGAAACAAAGGACGCTGCGGAGTAGAAAGACGACTGTCCTCTTCTGCTGGAAGGTGGCGGCCCCAGGTTTGCACTTCTCCTCGGGGGCCCTGAGGTTTCTGAGGAGGGACTATCAACTTGCTCCAGCGGGCTCTCGGGTCCTCCTGGGACACGAAATGAGGGAGTCGGTTGCTGCTGGCGGGATTGGTCTACCATTGATGGGATTAGACTTGGGCGCTGCGGTCTTTGAGGGGCTGCTCGAGGTCGGTCAGGTGGAGAGCGGTATGATTCAGCATCTGGAGGTGATGCTGGGGGGCTTTGAAGTGGCCACTGGGGAGCTGGTGCTGGTCGTGGAATTGTGCTTGAAGAGCTGCCATTCTGGCCATTTGATGGTCTTGATCTAGTCGAACTGGGCGGTACTACATCCTGAGGTGGTGCATCGTAACCCGGACTCGTGTCGTGTCTCAGCCGCTGCTCGCGCGTATTGGACTCGCTGCTGAATGGAAATACCAAGGCCTTGTTTCGCGGGTTTTGAGAGGATGGTGGAGATTGTGCCGGCCAATCCCTGCCTCCATTATACTCCTGACTCATATCGTCGTCGAATCCAGTCGCCAATCATTCAGAGTGCTGTTGTTGGATAGTGTACCGATGGTTCAACGGTAATGTCCAAGGTGCGAGGTGCATAAACGGGGGTCCTGCTGGTAACCGATCTAGCTGAAACAAACTTGGTTGCACTGGCAGAGGTGGAACCAGTCACGAACTGGTTGAGATGAGGTTGAAACGATTGAAACGAATGAATAGGCGCAAAGCATTGAGGATGAAGTCAACAGTTGCGCTGGTGGTTCTGTGGGCGTGTTTGATGACAGCCGCACAGGGAGGTATAACGAGTGGAATCTGCAAACAAAAAATATTAGACATGAGCAAAGTCGTTGCATTAAAGACACAAGTCTTGACGACGACTATAGCAAATCGGAGCCCATGGTAGAAAGGCCATGAAAGGAATGGTAGGGTGAAGCAAGGAGGGACAAGACGCTTCCAAGATTAACGGCTAGTTCGTACCTTGACGACTAGGTGAAATGCCCAATCTCAGATGTAATGAAATGACTGTTGGTGAAATTGGAAAAAGTCCTGCTCAACGGCTGAATCGACGCACGGTCCTGCTGTGCAACATGCAAGTGTGGTGGGAGGATAACAAGATCGACACGGCGGTTGTCTTGTGTCCCGGTTTCTCGAAGACGCTGCAAAGGGCTAAAAGGACGAGGCAGAGTGTCTGTGATGGGTGAGTCGGTGGCCGGGGCAGCTTTGGGCATTTGAGCTGGTGTAGAGCAGGAATTTTGAGGTTTCAGGGTTCGCATGAAACATGTAGATCGAAAGAGTGTTCTTGAAAATCGAACGATGTGTAGGTATCTGGGAAAGACGGTGGTCGTGAATGAACAGCAGAAACGTACCTACGAGAGAGAAATGGCGAGTATTCACCGGGAACAGAACAGGCACAACGGCAAAGAGAGAAGAGAAAAAAAAAGTATAAAAAAATAAATCAACAAGGGAAAAGAAAAGTTAAGGAAAGCGGGGAATCGAATAGTTAGCAGCAACTGCAGCAATTTGCAGCTGGTGATGAGAGAAAGAAAGAAAGAGTGAAGGTTAACGCAAGCGAGAAAACAAGAACTGGGGGGGAAACGGAGGGGAGGAGGATTTGGCGAGCGAGGGCGCTCAAGGGCTGGGATGGGGGGAGAGAGATGATACGAGCAGCTTGCACTGCTGTGTGCTCTGTGCCGTGTGCTCTGTGCTGTGCCTTGTTGTCGGACGATGGCCCAGCCAGACGCTTCTCAACCAGGAGGACTCTCGATATTGAGGAGGCAGAAGAGGAGTCGAGAGGAGAAGGACAATGCGGCAGTTTGGGTGCGTCAAGGTCCGGGTTTCCAGGTCCGGGTACAGGTACAGGCCAACCCAGGCACGCATGAAGCAGCACAGGGAGCCAGGCGGTCGGTCGCAGGTGCTGTTCCTGGCCTGGTGGCACGTTGTTTGGGGGGGCCTGAGCTGCGGCCGTACCGGTACATGCAGCAGCTGCAGGGATATCCACGGCAAAAACTGGGCTCTTTTTCATCACAGCGGGTCAATTGAAGCTGCATCAATGATGCGCAGTCGGCCGCATCGCTGGAGTTATCTGCCAATCAATTTCCGCAGTCTGCAAACACGGGTTCTTTCTTGTTTTGATGCTGGTTCTGCCAAGCCATGAGTCTTTTTGAGGTTCATCATCCAGGAGCAGCATCGTACTCGTAAGAGGGGCGCTCAGTTAGTATACGCGTACTATCAGAAGAGCAAAGCAATGCAAAGCAAGTATACGAGTACATGACACTGAAGCACTTGTAAGATGAAACCATTCAATGGGAAAGAAACGAAAAGTAAAACTCCCAATAGCTTCATCACCAGATTCTGTACCAACGTCGCCGCGCAGCCAATAGCGCAGCCACAGGTACCTGTACCTGTACCTTCCCCTAGTTCCCCGTTACCCAAAAACCCCTGAAAGGACTAAAGGCAAAACACTAGCTCCGCCGTTCCTGCAGCACCCGCAGCTGCACTCGGCCTTTTCATTCGCCTGCTTCGTCGTCCGTCTCTTTTACCTTCTATATTGCGAATGCAGGGCAATTGAGTTCATCTTCTTTTGCTATTTGTTGCTTGGTGTTCGTACTGAGACATACATGGCCGCCCAACAGGCTTGCCTTAGACAATGCAAGCCACGCATACACTGAGACATACGTGCATGCGTACACTCTCACGTGGAAAGGTACCAGGTACAGTATTTCAGGCAGCCCGTTCTAAAAGAACTGGCGCAGCCACTTCACATTCGATTCATCATCGCTCAGCTCCAAGCCTCAAATTCGCATGGATCCGGGCAATTATACCTAGCCAAATGAATATATTCGCCGAGACGACGCTTTATCAGGTTTCGAGCTACGAGTTCTCCGATGGCGCTATTTTCCGCTACAACTGCACTGCTGCTCAGCTTTGAGCTTTGAGCGGTCCAGCAACAGCGCCATCTGCCATGCCATGCCATTTGATGTCTTAGATTCAATTCACGCATCTCGGCCGATCCACATGGCTTCCAGAAGGGAGACATTCCACCACTGCTAGCTGCCAGCCCGGTGCCACAGCTATTATTAGTCCTTATTCACGTGTTGTGTTGTTTTGCGTGTGTGTTGGATATCGGACCAACAGATCTTGGCAGCGCATTCATGTAACAGCTTGAGCCCTTGAATACGTCACCCCTCGTGACACCAAAGTGCCTACGAGTATAATACCGAGTGCCGTTTGGTACCTAGATTTTATCCATGTACTCGTACGGTGCGATGGGGGCTTCAGAATACGGGACGCTGATTTGTGAACAGCACTGGAGGCGCTTGCGTGTAATTTCCATCTCCATTTCACATCCTTTCACAGCGCAAGGTTCTCCCTGGAACCATGGCGCGATCTGCACCAGAACAAAGGAAAAAAAGACGACACGAGACATTATTCGCTGATTGAGTGTGTTGATTAACACCAACGAGAGCCATGTCTCAGACACGCACAACATACTCGTACTAGTACCGTTATACCTGTACGTGGTGGAACCAGCCTCCAAGATGCATCACAGGCACCAACCGACAACAACACCAAGAGGAAACATCAATCACATGTATTGCTTATATTCGCTCACGACGGCACGGCAGAGTGAGAGCACCTACACACAACCTCTTGCCTAATAAATACGACGGGCTGGCATGAACATATCCCTCATGAGTTGATTTTATGGCATGACGCTTACATATCCCTTGGCACCAGCAATCTGTTTAAAACGCTCCGACCTTGCGGCAGAAATCCACAACCCTGCCTCTCATCACCCAGCGAGATCCACAGCGGCCGGCTCCCTGGAACAAGCAGATGCTTCAAACCCCTAACCCCTGCTAGGCCGAAAATAGAAAACCTGGAAAGAAAAAAAAAATCGATAAGACTCATGTACAGAGCGGCATTCAAGAGAAACAAAGAAACAGGGTGTGCTCTATTAAAACATGTCACGAGGAGGCAATGGGATCTTCGCCAGGGCCCATAGAAAGACGCAGTGACTTGATCGATCTGCCACTATAAATTGGAGCCCAGATGTGAGTGTATCTTGTGGAAACGACAAGGCTGAAGACGTTATAGATGGACAATACGAGTATGCAGATATGAAGTGAGCTAGATGGTGGTGTTAGAGATGCCATCGGATCTAGCTAGTCTTGGCAAGAGTCGCGAAGCTAAGAAAGAAGAAATTCTCCTATGGTCCTCAAAGCACTTGAGTCCAACAATTATATTACTAGGTACCTATTAATCTGAGATGACTAACTACGTAGCAACGTCAAGGCTGGTGGTACATCATATGCCAATAATAGCTTCTTCCATAGGCTCCCTCTCTTTCCATGTGCCTAGCCATGACAAGTCCTATCCGCCGTGTCTAGATGCCGGTGCACTTGAGCGAGATAATCTTGTCGTTGAACGCGGGGTGAATCGAGACAATGTCGCTGACTCCGGGATAAGTTGAGATAAAGCTATTGCCCTAGCAATTGAAATCACTAAATTTCCCACTGTTAGTCACCATCTTCTGCTTGACAAGCCTTCTGCAAGAGCCGCTCTAGGAAGAACTCACTCGTAGAAGCGGCATACGCCAGCTGCCAGATTGGGCCGAACGGAAGCGAGTCTGTGATTGAGATCCGCTGGGACGTTCTCTTCGCAAGTTGTCAGTAAACAATGATATGAAATCGTACTGCTATGCCAAGGAGACAAAGAAGGGACGTACGGCACGAGTCTAGAGGAGCGCCGAGGTGTCTGCACAGTCCTCCAAACCCAACATGTTCGCAGACGTAAACGGAGGGCGAGGCCTTGGGAGTCTTGTCGTCAGCGCCGGCCATCGCAGTGGTGGCGAGACAAGCGACCAAGGTGAAGATCTCAGAGAACCGCATTGTGAACGGGGTAAAAATAAGATGGGCTGAGTGGTTTGTTTGTGAGTGTGTGAGTGTTGTGTTGTTGCTAGAGTGTTTGTTGTCGAGAGTGCAGATTGAAATGTCGTTGAAGACGGAAGATGCGTCTCTTCTTATACTTTGCTTGGCTGCTTGTTATAGCCATTCCTTGCGACCTGGATGTCCATCATACAGGACCAAGATTAAAGCAAGGAAAATGTTTCTCTGAGAGAAATCTCCTTCCTCCCGACATATAGTCCCACAAGATCCACAAGACTCAATGTCAAATGTTACCTTATTATTCCGACTTTGCATGGCGTCCTACATGTATGAGAGCCGAACGGGGCATTCTTACTACGACTTGGACATCGGCTTACTAGATCTAGGGCCACCCAGCGAGTCAAAACTCCAGAAACTATATTACGATATGGTTCCATGTTACGCCTACAGGGACGCGGAGGATACAGGCAAGCGAAGGTCAGAAAAAGCGAGACCGCAAAATGAATACGCATATACATTTAGTAATATAAGCACCTGAGTAACTCAGCACTCGAGCTTTAGTATAAACATAGTAGCAGTTACTAACAAAACATAAATATCATAGCAGTTACTAAATATATATATATATATATATAATACTAGTTACTAGAAAATTATAGATATAGTAGCAGTTATTAAAAAATTTAAATATAGTAGTACTAACTAGAGAAATATAAATATAGTAGGGAAATGTAAATAAATATAGCAGATACTCCTTTTGTAGGCGTATGGTTTGACTCATGGGTGTTCGAAATCTTCCTGGTCTTGGTTTTTCTGTCCTCCGCTTGACAGGCTACATGTTGGGCCTCGTACAAGTTTACAGTAAACAGGTTGATGTGATACGGGCGCATAGAATGTTATATTTGCCATGACTCGGTTTTCGCCAATACGTAATGCCAATATATTCATTCTCGTGCTTGTACGCCGACTATATAGTAAAGAGTATGGGCAGAGTTGATAGGAGAAGCCATCATTGGCCGACGTTCCGAGATATCTGATGCAGGCATGTCTAAATCAAGAACATTGCATATAAGTGACAACTTAGCATATCGTATATCCGATACATGGTACTTATATTACTCTAAATATTATCGAGGCACAAAAGGACACATTAGTATAGGCGATTAGGCCGTCGTTTATGCATTGTATAAACTCAGTCTCCATGTAGAGCATCACAGGGCATAAGATTTATGAACGAGAGTACTATTGATGGCAAGAGAGATCCATTATTCTTCCTCAGACAAGAATCTCTTCCTATCCGCCCACGATTAGTCTATCCCACCGTGCCTAGAACTTGGCATACTCGAGTTTTCCATAGGAATACTCATTGGAATACTTGAGTCTGGAAAACTTGTGCCGAAACGAAGGATCTTCTTTTGCCTTCTCGCCAAGGTCAGGAAACGCCGCCAGGTAGACACTGTATTTCCTCACGTCAGTCATCATCTCATTCCTAGAAGACATCGAGTAGTGCAAACCCACTTCCAAAAGTCACATGCGTCTGAAGGGTCAGGCTGGAGCGAGGGAACGCCATTGCTGGGATACGCAGGAACATCCCCCGGACGCCTGTTGGAGAGAAAGAATGCACATTTTGTCATTTGCATGAGAATGGGATAAAACGAGGCTGGGCATGTGCCGCGAGGGGTGCGGAGGGTCTCGTGGGCCTTGAATGCAGGGTTGTCGCAGTCTCCCTTGAAGCGGTCCGAGAGATTATGAGTTCTGGCCATGACGGCTGGTGAGAGGCAGGCGATGAAAGTGATGAGCTCGATGAACCGCATATTTTAGATGTTTAAACGTGTTGTTTTGTTTTGCATATAGTAAGCCGGACGTTGCTAGTTGAAGTGCTGCCGTCAACATAAAGGCTGAAGGGGAAGGTGCGTCTCTTATATCGCTGCGTCTTTTACTACCATCGTGGAGCTGATCACTTTTCCAGATTTGAAAGGCGATATCGATTCTCCTATCAGTTCTACTTGTGAAACTTTACTATGTCGCTGAGTTCAATGTTTGCTTCCCACTCAGTGCGTCCGTATGCAAGTGACAGTATAACATCTCGTTTGCCTCTCATTCGACGTTGGAACCGCCAACATTTATATGGAATAGGAGGGAGGAAACGATGTTCAACGCTGGAATCTCTGAAACGTCAAACAACTGCCGATATTCCGAGATTTTGATAGGCTGCGTCTGGCCTGGGGTAATGACATCTTAGGCCGAATATCCAACATGTCGCACCAACTGCCCCTATTCGCGGAGTAGAGCAACGGCACATCAGTACGATGGTCTTTTTGTATACAATGCAATAACAGACACAATTCCGATTCAAAATACCACATTGTGGCATGACACTTTGTAATAGCAGTAATGTATTCAATGGAGCAACTCTAGCGGCTAGGGTAGTGGATAGACAGAGTGTGAAGCCTGTAATGTTGAACGTGCTTTGCATCTAGATATGCTGCATTAATATTCTTCAAGCTCGTACATAAGACGAAGGAAATCTTTGATCCACCACCGTGAGAGTACGTTAAATAAGAAGGGGATACAAAGGTTATGCGTTGAATATGTATTTCTCTGAATATCTCTCCAATATTGCATCCAGATATCTATATCTTAATGGATGTACCTTCTCTAGGCGGTATGTCTACGTAAACACGATAGGGAACATGGCAAAACTATAGCATAATACGAGAAAGATGCACCTAGTATACAAAGTAACTCAATGTGAATGCTAGATGTTCACAGAAGAGTCGCAATGCCGGGATACGGAGCTATTCACGATTACAGGGTATGCATCTACAGGAGCGCTCAGCCACGAAGTATTGCTTGACTGTGGAATGATAACAGAGATGTGAGATAAGATTCTACGTAGTTTAAGCATGATTTCATGCCGGATTTCCAGATATATTGGGACACTATTGAACCTTGTGGCCATATTATCCAACAGTTGCAATTTGGTCTTGTCTTATCTCAAGGGGGTGCATTGATGTAACTCTCGCACAATTCGACCGTGAGTCATCGTTGAGAAGTAAAAAGAGATTGAACTCTAATATTAAACATGAGTAATGAAATAAAATAGTATAGAATGCTCTGATTGAGCTGTAAAGATTGTAAACGGCGATTCCGTAGAGACGCCGGGATAGAGCCGTCGTCGGCCATGTCCGTCTCGTCTATTCGTGTAAGTCTAATAGCCAAGCTCATAATGTAGGTTTGGTTCAATCCAATCCAAGAGGGTTCTTTGAGCTAACTGAATCGATTTAGCAACTATAGTTCGCCAGCTTTCTTCGGTCCCGACGATTTGGAAGATGTTGATTGCGGCGAACAGCCTAGTGAAGCCACTCAAAGGGTCACAAAATACCATGAAAATCTTTCCGCTGTGCATTCCACAAGCTTTAAAAGTTCTCTAACAAAACCCCTCGATTCATCATTGGCCATGGAAAGAAATAGGCGTCACATGAGCTCCTTGAATGGCTGCTTGTTCACTGTTACGGCAGTTGTCAACAAAGCCCATGCGCACGAGCTGAACCTACCTCGAGCTCCATGACTCGCTCGCATCCTACAGCTACGATTGAAGCTTGTGAAACCCCTCATTCATCTTCCTTTAGACCCAAATCGTGCCATCATCTCGTTAAGCTACACCGATACGCTTGCTGCACCGTATGGCCCGCCAATCAACAGAATGAGGCGTTCCCCTCTGCCAAGGACCAACAACCACAGCAAAGGCTACGCCCAAGTTATCGAAGCCACAAGGGGCCTCAGCTGAAGAAGGCTTGTCGCCGTTTCTCCTGGCTACTACCCCGCAAAGTATGCTGCCAGCTGCCCTTTGAAGGTCGCCGCAGCCTCGCCCCCGAGGTTCCATCACACGATCTGGATCGCGCTCCGTCGCAGCGGTGGCTCTCCTTTAGTCGATGCCACCTTATTGCCAACGCAGCGCCGGTGTCGAGTTTGTCACACGTGCGCATCTCGAAGCACGTTTTGGGCTCGTGCGAGTGACGTTTGGGCGATGGAACTAAGGCGCTGGGCTGGTGGGAGGATCATGACTAGCAACATTTGTAAACGCCGCCTCCTCCTCTCTTTCGCGTAACGTTTGTTTGCTGTCTATGTTTGAAGCGAGATCTACCGGATACACGGCAATGGAGCAACTTGGCTAGACGCTCCTTTGACTATATGCTTACTTTGCAGAGCGGGATGTACAGGTGTCTCATTATCACGGCTCGGGGTCTCTACGCCACACCTGCTGGAGCTCTTTATCAGATTCGCCGACGGGGACTGTAGTACTGTACCTGGCTGAGAAAGGAGTGATGTCAGGGTCCGATAATTCGGCGTTCAATGGAAGCGGAAGAAAGGGCCAGACGCGTTCGAATACGCCGCATTTACACCCAAAGAAGCGCCTCATGAGGCCACAGTAGATATTCGAGAAAGCGGGCGTCGAGGGGAAACGAAGGCGAGAGAAGAGGAGGGGAGTGAATCGAAGCAAGATATGAAAATGAAATAGATAAATTAAAAAAACAAATAAATAAATGAGAAGCTTAATAAAATAAAGAATAAATTCAAGGGGGAATGATGGCAAATGGCAATGGCAAACGAGTTTTCGTCTAGCCGTATAGTAGTCCCAATACTAACTGATTGCAAACTCGAGTGTAATGTGTTTTTTTCGGTCCCGACCAAGTTCACAAAAGTTGGAAGAGGTTTTGCTTGCTGATTGAGCGAAGGATAGGGCTGAGTGAGGAGAAGCTTGGGGCGTGGTGTTGTCTTGAAAGTTGACGCTTTTTGGCGCTGAGTCGAGCAGTTAGGGTGAAGCCACAACAAGAGCTGATTGCATGATGGCTTGCGAGCGGGGACGGGCGATTGGGCACAGATACATGTATTTAATCTGGTATCTTTATTCAAGGTTTGGCTAGCACATGCTTTGAATGATCTTCAGCCCGCGCTTCCTGACTCAGTGTAAGTCAGTCAACTGGGTCGAGTGCTGTCAATTGCGTGTAGGTAAGGTATGATAAGCGCTTGAGCTCCAATTATAGTATTGCTAGACGAAGATCTGGGGGCAAACCGTGCCGCTTGGCTGTGCTGCCACCCGCGTGAGAATCTCATCTATCATAGCGAGACGGCATGTCATGTTGAATACATGTATTACCAATGACTCAAAAAGAAACCAAAAATAAACAAGACACGTCTTACTCAAGCAAGTTATGTAAAAGAGCAAACAAAGTTGGGCTCGACCCAGGGTCTGTCTCGGCATCGGCATCTTGACTGTCCTCCCCCACCTCTAGGTAGCTATTCGGAATAAACTCTTTTAACTCTATGCACCTCCATCACTCAAAGAGTTGCCTTCTAACCCCATTGGCAAGGCTGAGAGATTGACTTGACACCGCCCGGTCGGTACTCAATTGTGCCACGACGGCAAAACGGGTGGCCGAGTGGGATTGATTCGGCTGAAGATGCTGTCCGTAGTACTCGTACGACTCGTACAACAAACGCCAGTGGAGGAGGGCCAAGCTAAAAGGAAGGGAAGAGGAAGTGGAGAGAGGAGGGGGGAGGGGGACCTTGATGTCGAAGGAAGATGGTGAACGATAACGAACTGGAGTAGTGACAAGAGCTATTAGCTATGTATTACGGCGGATTGATTTTCATTCCATCAGCCCCCTCCCCCTCTGAAGGATCGTTTCGTCCGTTGGGTACATGTACCGTAGTGTAGGTGTAGCTTAGCATCGCGGCAAAAGGATTCCGATGGCAGCCTATCACCACTCAGGGGCGCCACCGCCATGGCACCAGCTAGGAAAGTTTGCAACTGCCGCAATTCATTCGCTCGCTTGGGTGGTCGGCGATGAGTCTTGTAAGACGCCACAGGTGTTTTGGATTTGTGCCCGGCTGCTGGGTGCCGTGTGGCATTTTGGGCCTAAAACGAAAATGCTGCCTTTTTTTTTTGCTGGTTCAGGGAGGGGGGTGAGAGTCTCTGTCTTGTCTTGTCATCAGCGGAGCAACTTTGGAGCCCCTGGGAGGGTGTGTTGATTTTATTTATTTTTGCTTTTTTTGTTTAATTGGTGTTTGCATGCTATATCTGACCTTGATAGAATACTATTGATTCCCGCCTGAATGCATAAGATAATCCGAATAGGCGAAGCGATAGAGAAATGAGGCCTTGATGACATGAGTGTTGACCGCAAGGGAATAGCCTCAATAGGTATTTATTGGTACCCGCTCCCCACGTTTTGCTGCGTCTGGCCTGTCAGCGCCGTGCTGATACGCGTATCCACTTTTGATACGTGCCGATAACCAGGCCAGGTACCCAATAATGTACTCTGTAGCTGTTGAAGGTGTGTGGATGTACACGTAGAGTACCGCATGTAATCAGATCATGGCATAATATTGAATTGGGTTGCCCCCTCCAGCCATGGAGAGCACGCACATGCAATTTACTGTACTGTACGGTACTGTCTGGAGCATGTATCCATGGCGTGTCACTCTTCTATGGCAACAATGTGATTTTTACCTGATATAAGGATGACAGTTTTATTCTTCTTTCAGCTACTACAAAATCGCGGAGTTAACGAACCCTTCCCCCAGCATTCACACACACACAGAGCGGCCCCAAACTCCGCTGAGTCAAAGACGCAATCCACGTGCCAACCATGGCCGAAAAGCAGGGGTCCCGTCCAGTAAGCTTCAAAAGCTTATGGAATCTCCAAATCGTAAGGGAGGGCATGATTTTAATCGCCGACTCAGACGCCACAAGGAAGCCATTTCCAAGAATGGCAGCGCGTATCAACGCCCAGATGGAGATAAAACCGAAAATAATAATGGAATTAAAAAATAAATAAAAAAGAGGGAAAAAACGATGGATGACACACAGACCGCTGTTTATTTGCGATTCGATTTACAACCCATTACAAACGGGGCCTCTTATTTGCCCGGCCCTCCATTTCTCAGCAGCTTTTCAGGGTTCATTGCTTTTTAGCTCACAATGAATTGAGTGTCGGTCTTTGCTACCGGTGACTAACAAGGCGGAACTCCGTTTGCTAGTAGCGTTTTTATCTGGGAGAGCTTTCCGTTGCTTATGCACAAGCTAGCAACTTTCAAACTTCAGGCCGTAGTCTAAAAGCGGACATTTGATTTGATTTGAATTGATTACAGCAGCAGGGCGGCAAGTGGATGACAAAACCTTGAAGTTTTCGGCCACTTTTTTTTTTTTCTTGTTGGAGCGGAAAGTGGCCCTGTAGATCAGAAATCCAATGGATCTAATCCAATACAAGAAAATGGAAGATGACAAGAGACAAGGAAGTCAACCCAGCACGCTAAAAGCACACACGGAGGCGAGGCAGGCGATACGCCCTGTGAAACAAGGCAATTCGAATATAGCTGGCGTACTTCGTGTGGGCTATACGGGGCCCAGGAATTGGAGACGGACAGCAGCTCTTTTTCGGTGTAATATTGGAGTAGCACTCGATGGTTATGTACATGTGCCGATGCAAATGCCTTTTGGGGGCCTCATGCGGCGATGCGGACTTTGATTCGTTTTTTGGCCAGCGCAGTTCCGTCTCCCTGTTCTTGAGGGGGTTGCACCGGCCGCTTGTAGCATGCCGAGCCGTTGGAACATGGAAGCTACAAGCACAAGAAGCACACGGGGTTCATGTTAGTATGGATGCCAAGCAAGCATCGCCAGGCACAGCGTCGGGTGACGGCCGCACAGACACAAGCAGTTTGTGCTCCCCTCTCTCTGTCCGATCCTGTGAGATTGAGATGGAAGGCGGATTGTAGATACGACAGCGCGAATTCGACGTGACACACATGAGAGATAGAGACGCAGATGGAGACAGAGAGACAAAGCTGTGGCCACGAGCCCATATTTCGAGTAAATTCGGCGCACTTCGTGCTCCGTCCTGCAGGGCTCCGCGATCCATGGCGTCTGATAGACGCATATGCAAGAATGTACGAGCTGTATACGCAGAAGGGAAAAAAGGGTTACGTGTATTCCTGCTACTAGCGGGGCTAGACGAGAAGCCCAGAAAACCATCCCCATCCTCTGCATTACATGAAGTGCGTACGAGTAATAGCAAAGCAGCCTTTGGTTTGGGTCTGTGTTCTTCCCGTCTTACATGTGCCGAGTGTGTGTTTGCAGAGTGGGAATCTTTCCGCTTGCCCTGCTTGCTTTTGCACTTTCTATCCACTCCAGCTGGGGCCTGGGTGGGCTAAATCCAAACCTTTTTTTTCGTTTTCTGACTGTTTTTCTTTTTAAAGAGTCATAATTATAAATCTTGTAATAAATGATGATTCCAGTGGTTTAGATAGCGTGCGCTCTGTAGCTGTGCTGTACCTGTACCCATGTTCTATGCATTGCTGTATGCCTCTTCTGCATTAAGGACATGTATCTTGACCAAGGCTCTACCAAATCTCATGCTCTTTTACCCAAAACTCACACAAACAAATATCCCACTCTCCTCAAGATATTAATCATGATTATTTAGTCTTTAGTTTGTCAAATTTCCAATTACTGTACTCGGCATTCCGTGTCACGTCCCCAAAATCCCACTCTGGATCCCATTCCCAATCCCACCCATCCCAAAGCTCATCCCATCCCATGTACACGTCGAAACCCGCCATGCAGCAATTCTCTACATGAGCTGATCCCCTTCAAAGTAACCCACCCCGCAACCGAAAGAAAAAAGGAATAAAATACAGAAAAAAAGAAAAAGGGGCATTGGATCAAAACAACCAAAATCACACACCCCGGCGTTCGGAGTCTTGCGAAGGTCCGGGCCCCGGGCGTTGATGCCGCCCGTTTTTTGGGCTGGCGCAATCTGCGTTTACTGCGGACGGTCTACGGGCCACTCACTGTACTGGGTCCAGTAGCTCTAGGCCCTGTAGCTCAGCAGGTACAGGTACTGTAAGTAGCTCGGGGGTGTTTGGTTCCATGGATTGATGGTAAAAGCGCCCCAGCCCCTTGGAGAGAGTTTGCATACGCGGGCTTTCGCGCCCTTTTCTTGCTGAATTCAGCGATTTCACCTCGGAGTTGGCAAAGCCCGTGGTTTGCGTATGTATGTACACAAAAGGCACAACACGAAGAATGGATATTGAAAGGATCTCAGGGGCGTCGTATTAGCAAAGAAGAAAACGACAAGATAAATTACAAGGCAAAAACAGGGAACGGGGGAAAAATCCTTGAGTGGATTTTGTCCGCTCCTTTTTCCTTTTGCTCTTTTCTGTTTCCATTGTGCGCACCGCACCCAAGACACCCCGATCGTCCTTTTTGTTTCTTTACTCCGAACAGAGTGCGATTATCCAGCTGTCCAAGTCCGTCTGTCCTGTCAAAAGACCGCGGATATTGCGGGCCTGGCGGGTCGCAGTCGAGCTGGCTGTCGGACATATTGACAGCACATTTGATGTGTACCGTCCGCTCGGCCAGATCAGGCCAGGCAGACGCAGTAGGATCGCCGCAGGCTATCTATCATTCGATATGGATCTCTTCTTTAATTTCGTTTGTTTCTCTCGAATTTTGGTAAGAATTTTTTGTTCGCGATAGCTAGCCCAGTCTACGCTGTTGTCTTACTCTTATCTTCGCCCGGCAACTTGAGCTGTCCCAACTGCCGGGAAACCAAAAGGTTCATGTCATCAATCCAGGCAAGGGGCCGGACCCAAAAAGCCAATATTAGCATTTTCCTGTTTTGACCAAACCACGTTACCTGCCAAAGCTGTCAACCAGGAACCTTCATCTCCAGTAAAAACACCCCAAAAATCTCCAATTCACCAAGAAGAAAAGAGAAGAAACGCCAGACTCCACAGGACACGCAGCAAGCCAGTCTGCATCGTGGAAATATTTCCGATTCGGGGGGAAGAGGGGCTCCATATCAAAATATTTCCTTACTCCGTGACCGAACGCTGGTAAATAGTTTGTCAGCGCAGATGAATCACTTGACAAAGCCGTCCGCCGCCGCGGGCCCCTCTTCTCTCCGTTCCTCCTAACTGCTTGCTTCCATGGAGATTTTCTGGAGCTTCGTTGGTTAATAATTTTTTAATTGTTCTTCTGCTTTTTTATCTCCGATGGGTCACATCGTGGCTCTCCGGAGTTGAAATGGGTATAACGGACGGACGGGGATAGTAGCCTAGACTTCTTGGTGCCGTGCATACTCCGTGCTCCTCTTTCTTTTTTGTTAATCCCCCCCCCGTGCCATGATTATACACGTAATTCATGTACAGAAATGTCTCGAATGACTCTATATGCAGGGCGTGTGTCGATGCTAGCTAGCTAGAGTCACTGTAGAGGAGCGGGAGGGGGTGGGATAAAACCCTTTCTTTTTCTTGTTGCTCTTGTGTCCAGTCCTTGTCCTTGCTCCATGGATGACAAACCCTGCCAATATGTGTTGACAAACTCCGATACCATTTCCCTAAAGCGGCTGATGATGCGAGCAAACTGGACAAGGGAGCGCCCGTCTGGTATTCTGGTGGAAAGGAAACACCTAATGAGGTCCGCCTTCAAAAAAAAAAAAAAAAAAAAAAAGAATAAAATGAAATAAAATGAAAATAAAATAGTGAAAATAAAAATCCATAAGATATGTAAACGCGTATCGTGTTCAGCCAATGTAATTAAAAATAAACATAAACGACCCCAGCCTAATGCATGTAGGAAGTCATCCGTGCGTTGTACGAGAACGAAACCGAGAAAAGCGTTCCAAGAAAAATCACGGGCGTATTGCAATAGATTGGATTTGACGACGACGGCATAGTGGCTGAGGGGGGGCTTGGCTTTTCCTTGGCTACATGTTATACGCACGTCTCTGGCGATGCAATCGGCAGGGGGGAGGGAACGGGGAGGGATACCATGACGTGTCGGCGATTTGGGGACCTTGTGAGATGAGTTCGAATGGTAGGTAGGATTGGATCGAAGAAGAAGGGGGGGCTAGCTAGTTGGTCCCGACATCTCAGCAATGGCTGGGGGGGCTAATGAAGCTGTTGCATCTCGCGTGTAAGCCCTATGGCCGCTTTGCGTTTGAGACGGCGGTGATGATGACCAACCTAGGATGGAATCAAATGTGCTAGTTGGACACGACTGGAGTATGTGATTTTTATTGGAATTAGGTCACATTCACCGAAGATGTCAAATCAAATCAGATCAAGTAGAGGTAGCCAACTTTTGTGAATTACTTCAAGCGTGGCATTGGTATTGCCATCATTCTATTTCAAAAGCTCTGTTTGCTTGCTTCGGTTCCGTTTCCGTAACTTCGTCACGCTCCCATTATCAATTGATCCCCGACCCAAGGTCCACCCCACCGCCCCTTTCCAGAGTATGTACCACATATACAGAAATAAACAAATGATGGTAAAAATAATAAAAAGCAAAGTCTATCAGTGCACCGCGCTTGTAGTGTGTCCCGTAACGCCCATTAAATCCCAAAGTGATGATTGATTGAACCACCCATGAATGTAGAGAGAGAAGGTAAAAAGAGGAAGAGAAGGAATGAAGAGTGAAGGTAGAAAAAAAAGAAAGAATGCCGAGAATCGAAATGTGTCGCATGGCCATGGATGGCTCATGATGAATCAAAGTCGCAACCAGACGACCCCTCCTCTTACATCCCGGTATGACTATTACACCGGCCCGGTCAAACACAGTTTGCCTCGCATTATGTCCGAATTGTTTTTGTATTTTCTTCTTTTTTTGCTTTGGTTCCCTGTTGGTCCATCTTATATCGGGACCAGGTCGATATCGTAGCCGTTATACAAAGTCGGGTCGTTGATGCCCATCATGACGCCGTGATTGGAATTTGAAAGAATCTGAGGCTTGATCGTCTCGTAGCCGCCCTCCATCAAGGTAGGTCCCATACCGCTGAGGTCCTGCATCGCGCTCTGCTGGAAGAACTGCATCGCGGCCATGTCGTTGGACGTCTTCATGGCCCAGTCGGGGAACACGTTCATCGAGGGGGACTGCGAGGCGAAGAGCGAGGCGGTGGCGTCGAGGTCTGGCTGGCCGGACTGGCTGAACTCGAATTCGGTGCTGCCCGCGTAGCTCTGCGGCGACATGGTGACCGGGTGGTTGTGGCTGCCAAAGGCGGCTCGTCGGTAGTCGATCTCGATATCGGAGTGGTCCAGCTCCGAGGAGGAGGCGCGGTCGGTGCGTCTGTAAGGCATGGGAGACTCGCGCTCCATCTCGACGTCGCGGTCCTTGTTCTGCGCATCGGTGCTGTTGTGGTGGTCGTGCAGCTGCTGGGCGAGCTCCTTCAGGTCACGCTCGTTCTCGGGGAAGACGGAGTGGACGGGCAGGTCGATGTCGCTGTTGGGTCGGATACAGCCCAGCTTCTGAGCAATATTGTGGATCACGGGCTGGCCACGGTCGTTGAGCTCGGGCTCGCCAAGGTCCCACTGCTGGTTGGTCCTGACCATCTGGTAAAGCTTGTGGACGGTGGAGATGAGGGCGAACTGGGTGTTCTCGAGAACCTCTGCATATCTGTGTGTGACACCCGTGTTAGTCAAGTTGGGGACAGGGCTATGGGATTTTAGAAGAGCTTACCCTCGAGGCAGCTGCTTGTACTCCATCTTCTTGCGAACGCCAGCCGTGCAGACAAGGCCGTCATCCTTACATCTCTTACAAGGGAATTCACCGTCGCACTATTGGTAAGTCAGCAAAAGAAGCTACTTCCTTGAGCCTCGTTGTAGAGCGTACCTTTGTCTTCTTCATTCGACACCTCTCACAGGCCTTCCAGACGCGCTTATGTCTTCCATCCATGCCGTGTGTTACTTGCTCGTGGTGGTGCAGAGAAGCCGCATTGGATCCGGCACGCTTAGACGTTCGGTGGTTGGCCTTGATAGCCTTTGTACTTGAGCCACTGGCTTTTCTTGATAGTGTGGAGGGTGATGTGGAAGTGGATGATTTGTTATCCTCCGCAGGAGGGGAGGGCAGGCTATGGGCAACCATTGTGAATGTGAATGTGAATGTGCAAATGAAGCTATCCCACAGAGACTGTTTTACTCTTGATGGGGTTGGCTATACGAGTATGGTATATATAACCGTTCAATGTGGATGGATGGTTTGTGTGATGATGTGAATTAACCCCAAGGTCCAGACAGCTTATGCTTTGCTTTGACCAGGTCCCTTTTTCTTGGTCAAGATGAAGATGAATAATATCGGAAGAGTGAATAAGAGAAGGAGGTGAGGTCCCGACCCAGCGCAACGGGACCCGAGAGATTATATAAATACCAGATAGGGTGGTGTAGCAGGTTGTCTCGATGGAGATGGACGGTGGTGCTGAATAATGGGCACCGGTGGGGCTTACAGTGGGTTAATCTGGCCTGTGAGCTGACTGAGAAGCAAGCTGATGAGCATCATGGCCCTCGGAGGCTTTATGAACCAAGACCAAACTAACGTCGTTGTGAAAAAGCCAAACGGTAGCTTTTGATCATGGCGCACTCCTGTGGGATGGGCTTCCAAAGTCACCATGTACATGCACATGTATTTCCGGCTGCGGATCGAAACAGGGTCTCGGGGGGTGTCGTTAGGACTCGGCAACGCCATTATGTCCGAGGGCGCGAGAGTAGACGGACGGCCACTAAGCCGCAGGGGGCGAGTTGGACGTAAGCCCGATCGGGATATTTAAGTACTGTAACGGGAATAGCGACACTTTTCCCACGGGCAAGGTCCCAGGGCGTCCTTTGCGCTACCGCAAAAGGCGTGGGCTTAGTCGAAGCATATGTGCAGTTGCAGGTACATGTTACAGGCGCGCCAACGCTTGGCCGGGCGAGACTGCAGGTATCGTCGACGAAGATGACAGAATCATGGCATCAAAAGCGAGGACGGGCTGCGCGACCCGATTGTTTTTTTGTGTGTGCTTGTGTCTTGTTTGCCGCGGTCTTTGTCGGCAATGGCCTTGCAGCACGTTTTTGACTTGTTCCTTTGGTCCTGGAAGATGACAGGTCCGGTCACGGCCAAATGACGAAAGTGAACGCTCAAGTCAAAGCATAACGATGGATGAAATGATCGGCGTGATGGTAAATGGTTATGGTGATGGTGATGGCAGAAGCGAAATCCCAAGGTATGATGATTACACACAACTGCCGTCAACATTAACGAGCAACAGTCATCTTGGGCAAAAGCCTAAGCAAAAATCCATGCTTCGTAATTCGTAAACGCAGCCCAGCGTCTGCGCTTGCTAGCAAGCATCCCATAGCACTTTAAGCCCAGCCCAGCCAGCCAGCCAGAGCCAGCCAGCAAGGCGCTACACGAAAAAGCGCTGGGCAAGGGTTTGTTTGGTTTCAATCCCGTTATCCTCTTTTCTGGGCGCTGAGCTAGGCGATTTGCCCATTCCAAAGTCCGCGCCGACGCGGGCGGACATGAATGGGCGAAGTTCCGTCATGACGCTGGGCAAGCATCACCTCCGCGAAATGAAGGATGTGTGTGTGCGTGTGTGTGTGCGAAGGTACTGTACCTACGACTGACTGACTGGACTACCTGTGCTTTTCTGTGGGAGTCATCAGGCTGCCTACCTAAGAGTAGGACGCTCAGATATTACCGCTTGTAGCATGTGTAGAGTTGCAGAGTAGTGTGTGCGAGTAGTACTCGTACGGATGGAGACAGCATGCCTGATGATTGCCGCTGGGTCTTCTTGGCTTTGGAGGGGGTGGTTCATTCATTTCCCCTTTGGACCAGAGTGAATTGGTAATTTGTCAGTGCGACGTGGTGATCACAAAACACATGGCATGGCATCACGACAAGGCGCAAAAGATTGTCAAACCTTCGGCTCATTGCCGAACTGGGCGTTTAGCCTTACAAGCGAGTTTCTCGCCCGCTGCCAATTCAATTTCCACATCAGGCTGCCCCGGAAGGATTACCGCGTTGGCTTAGGTGATGAGGCCCGACTGGCGTCTATATTGAATGGTAAGCGGGAGTAAACTAAGAGGAAGAAGCCGTCGATGGAAGAAGCCGCATCCTCGAAATAGTCGGCACCTTCCAGTCTGTTGATCAGTTGGCACGCTTGAGTCAAAAGCCCTGCCTCTTCTAACTTCATATCTCGTCATAGCTCTTGGGTGCGAATGAGAACGAGATAGTGCCATAGTTACAAAGCATCATCGGAATGCTGTCGTCTGCTGAATATACAAAACAACAGCAAGCAATTCGAAGCTTCACCCCTCCCCCTCCCCCCACCGTTCTCTCGAAACGGCAATTAATAACCATTTCCCCAATAGCATTTATTTATTCCTCAACATGTTACCTTGATGGGGGGCCCCGTTGAAAAGGCTCGCGGCTCGGGCAAAGATGCCATGACAAGACAATATGCCAAGCGAAGCACAAGAAAAAATCGGTCTGGTGCTGATTAATTGTTCGCCAAAGGGAGCAATTGCCTTTACGGCGATCGCTTCGATGCCCCAGTAAAAGCTCTTTCGTTTCCATTCTACAGCGGTGCGGGTAGCATTGAAATCTGCAAGCTCTGATTGGAGGCGCCGTGTCTAAGCCCTATCAGAGGCGGCACCTTTTTGCGTCAATCCCACCTGGCATTCTCTTTTGCCCGACACGGCAAAAGGTCCCCATCGCCGGCAGTTTTTTTTGCTTGTATGTTGCTATATTTGCCCTTTCTCCCACACCTTGGCCGGGAAATGGAAGCTGCCAAGGCCTGCACGGAACACGCCAAGCGAGTGGGAATTGCCCGCAGATCAACAGGTGAGTGAGGAGAAGGGATTGGGATTTGTGGACAAGAAATTGCGAGATACGCTGGCGATACGACGGCGGGTTAGATCGAGTATGTACAGTACACACTCTAAATAGAGGTCGTATCAATACTACATGTACAGTAAAGGATCGTGTAATATGGACCACCCCTGATTTGGGCGAGCGCGCGCTACAGCGCCTGGCGTGGCTCCCGATGGATCAGAATGTCAATTTTTGTGCCGCGCGCGAAAGCGAATATACAGTTCAAGTTATCGCTAGTACCTGGGCAAATGGGCGAAACAGCTCCCATCGATGACAGCGAATTCGATGCCAGCAGCCAGGCCACAGCAACGCCAGCACTGATTAGTTAGCGCCTCGTGCCCCATCCGCCTCTCACTGGACTGGCCAGATGTGATGCGTCGAAATCCAAATTTCTGATCCAAAATCCTTTAGCATGCAGTGCCCGCTTCCTTCGTCTCGACAATGAGAATAAGCTGATGTCAAAATCCCCCAAGAGACTTTCTGTGCCCAGCTACACGTAGCCACCCCCGCCTCTCTCTCCTCTTTTTCGAGGTCTCTCTTATTTTCGCCCGGCCGCCCAGCGGGGCTCCCAGAAGCAGCAAAACCAAACTGACGGGCTCGCAGAGACCCTCTTTTTCCCTGGTTGCTTTTTTTTGCTTTCGGCCGTCGGTGGCGCTGGTGTCGCCCGAGCGGTGGGAGCAAGTCGCAGGGACCGGCCGCGAGACTTGGGGCGGCGCTGGGGGGCAGCGTTTCAGCCCGGGTATCGCAGAGGTAGCCGCTACGGCATCGGGCTGGCAAAGTGACCACCCGCACTAACAGGTTTGATGGTAGGTATGGAGACCTGATTGACCTTACCGTAGGTACCACGGCTCACACTCGCGGACCTGAACTCACTTCTCACTCGCTCAACTCAGCTCAACTCACTTCTTACTTGTCATGATCCGAGATAAGTCTAATCGTAACACGAACCAGCCATTGAATTCAACTCGTCGCCGGCTGGAGCAAGAGGGCTGCGCTCGTGACGTAAATGTCGACAATGGACTCGTCGCTGACGCCGAAGGTTACCAAGAATTTTAGTTTTGCTTGACTCAAACTTGAGCAAAAAGCTTCAATAGGGTCGTCTCTCTTTTGTCTGCGGAGCCCCTGCATCCATAGCTTCTAGGCATTCGTCGTCTAGCGGCTGGGGAATCCATCCGCAAACAACAGGTCGAAAAAACGCTTCTGCATGTCGGCAGATACATCGCGCACAACAGGCGTATTTTCTTGAGGCTCTCGTCGCTAGCTACTGGTAGCGCGGGCTAGTTGCGTTGTGGTTGTTAATTCCGATT
Organism: Trichoderma endophyticum; assembly: GCA_035079535.1. Taxonomy (NCBI): domain Eukaryota; kingdom Fungi; phylum Ascomycota; class Sordariomycetes; order Hypocreales; family Hypocreaceae; genus Trichoderma; species Trichoderma endophyticum. The sequence goes on from JAPMIQ010000011.1 coordinate 745,658, forward strand.
CCCGTGGCGCCATCAGGTGAATCACGCCTCCTCGATCCCTTTCTGCATAAGCCTCTTCAATGATGTGTGTGTGTGTTTGTGTGTGTGTATGGCATAAAACGGGATAAACCCGGTGAAGCTTGGTGGTGCATGCAAGGCACTTTGCTGGCCACACTGTTGGCACAGATAACAGCTCGCACTCGCTACCATTCCCGACGCCAGCCAGTCCACGGACGAGAGAAGGTCCAATATCCGGGCCCTGGGTGCCTAGATTTGCTAGTTTTTGGTTGACAGGCAAATCCCTTGCTGATTGTTTAAACTTGGGGGGTGTCAATTGACGGAGCACGGAGCGTAGGAGCGTCTCCTCTGATCCTTCGGCCTGATGATGCAGCTCGATAGCAATTCCGTCTCCTTGCGACGTCAAATAAGAGCACAGACACATCCGGAATCACAGCAGTGAACAGGATCAATCACACACTGCTGGCATGCCCGTCCTACAATGAAACAAGGCGCAAAGACCCAAAGAACTGCCAAAGGAAGCAATCTTTCCGCGCCCTTTTCTTCCCAATTCCGCTGGAGCATCTGGCAGCACCACCTTAGTTACTGTGCCGTGGAACTTGGCCCGGAACCCCATTATAGCCGAGTCCGATCGGATATCTTGCAGCCGGCAATTCTTCCCCCTTCCCACCCTCCAAGAACCAAAAGCCTCAAATCAACTCTTTCGTTTCGTTGAAGCGTGCGGACCGCTTTTACCGCCCACCTTTCCTGTACGAGCGGTCCTTGTCCGTTCGTAGGGCTCACGGAAAGAAGCCGGCTGAAAGACGAGGTGACGCTATGCCCTGCCCTTGCTTTTTGGACCTTGAATTGTGTCGACCTGGGTAGGATTACATACTGCACTGTTGCTACCGTTGTCCTGGTGACTCATTTCGGCCTCCGCTTACCAAACTTGACGTTCCCAGAACGGCGATTCATTTTACGATTTTATCTAATTGCGTTTTATTTTATTTTTTTCATTTTGCCCAGGATATACCGGCAATCAGAATTAGTACTCCGTATTTCATCAATTAAACACAAGCGCAGTAATAGAACTACACCGTGCTTATCTACCGAACTGCCAACCGTCAAAAGTAAACACTTATGGACTCTCTGATGTCATTGATAGATAACCTCGGGTTCGCTCTCGAACGAAATAGAGCGAAGCTTTTTGACACACTTCACGTTTATGAGAGAGTTTTCGCAGGGCACGTGTCCAGCTCCAGCCCTAACAACCTTCCACCCACTTTGCCTGCCAATACGACATGACAAAGTTGGTGTTTTGGCATGCAAAATGAGGGGGGGCTGGCCTGCAAGTTGGACAATGAAGCATAAACTTCAAACTCTCATACCCACAGCGGCAGGTTGCGTTGTGGCAAAAGCTGTATGTATGGAGGCTTTCCAGCCACAACCAATTTTAAGATTTGCTGGATTCCAGAACCCTGTTTTCGGTTCTCGTTTGCTTACAGGCACGGGAGAAAACATGTTCGGCACATGTCTGCGCCAAAAAGGTCGATCGCTCTCTATCTTTCGTTTGAACCATGGTGGTGTGTGTGTGTGTGTGTGTCTCATCTCAGCTCATACACTATCATGGCATGGCGCCTGTCCGCAACTCAAAAAAACAAAGAATGCGGGGATGCTGATGAGACTCTTTCGAGCTGGAACTTGCGATGGCGCAGGCCAAGGTTCTGATTCGTGCTGACATTTTCACCAATTAGGTGAGCCCTGGACGGGCGTTGCATTCATTCAAATTCTCATCACACTGCAGCGGGAATACGTGCGCAAACGCTGGTGGGAAGTCCGCAAATGTGCGCACCTTTGCGGCCAATGACAGGCCGTACACCCTCCTTTTTTCTTGAGCACTTTCCAATAACGTGCAATGGTCGTTAATGTAATACATTTGGTGTAGTAATAATCGCATATCTCCTAGGAGGCGGGAATAGCAAAAGGCGCGCGGAATCGTCCAGACTCTCTCTCTCCCTGGGGGCTCGGCCGTATGTCTGAACAGGAAACGGGCCTTTCTCCAGAGTCATCTGGCCTTGTGCAGACGACCATCTATTTGCTGGCAATGTCTCCGGTAGCCTATGGCCCTTCGTTAGCCTATGAATGCCGTCATGCAGCTCCCGTTGTTGCGAGAACCCCTGATTCTTTGGATAAATTGGCTGGGCACAAGTCCAAGTACGAGTAGCTTATCGGGTTGGATAGCCGGGGCCGAGAGACTGAAAAAAGCCCCCTTTGAAGCCCCGATACGCCGTCTCGTGGCCTTGACATTTCCCGGGCGTCCTTTTGTGTAATTGCACGTTTCGGCAGCGAAAATGGGCCGCTTACCTCACCCTCACTCACCCCCTCGGCATTGCGAAAATTACACAAGTTTCTCGGACTGCGGAATTTCGAACTAATGAATAAAATCCCACGGAGCTTTACGTATTACTTTTTGTGCACTTGTAGGACGAGGTATAATAATAACCATGTAAGAAACAGTAAAAGGTTCGTGCGTGCTCCCAAGTAACTGTACTTTGCTACTGGGTCCCTTGAGCCTTGACCTTGATCGCACACGCCCCCCTCCAGGCACTTCGATTCCGGGAATGAGAATTATTATCGCGATTAACCAGGCGGGTCCCCATCGCTCTTACTGCAATGGAATCCGACGAAATGGATTCAGGAGCATTTTCTAGCCTGCAGCGTGATGACTCGCGTTGCACAGAATGGGGACTCTGGAAACTTGCCAACTTTCTTTTTCTTATTCCCTTGAATTCTTTTTTTTTTTCGGGTCTTGTGCTGCTCCCCCCTTCTCCATCGACCCAATTGCGTATCAAGTGATTCGTCGAAATGGTGCTCGCCAAAGTTCTTCCATTTTTCTTTTCTTCTTCTCTTGCAGACTAAACGATTCAGTAAATGATGGGCCCGCGGAATATGCCGCAAGCCGAGCCAAGGCTAATGCTAATCAATCCTCAAGGCTGCTGTAATGCTGAATAAAGACGTCCTGAGTGCTGCGTCCCGAGGCTGAGATGATGTTTATTAAACCAGAATCCCCACAGAAAATGTGTTTATGTGAACCTCCCAAGGGTGATTACCAATCGTTGATTCACGCTCCAGGCTCTCTCTTCACGCTGGCTAGTACACAAACTGCTTGCAGCCTAGCACCTGTGGAATCACCTCAATCGCATCGCGTCGGCACTAGGAAACCTGCCCCTTCGACGAGTCCCATGATCCTGATCCTTGCCGGGTGGGTTCTCCGATTTCCACGGTCCATGTCCATGGATGGGGGGCAGCCCTGCAGGAGGCGAAAAGAACGCAACCCTCATTCAGAAAAACAGAGTTTCCATCCGTCCTTCTAGAAGCATTCCCCACAGCGGACGCTTGTCGGGACCAGCTCGGCCCAAGCTAGACATTTCTTCGTAGGTTTTGAGTTGAGAAAAAAGAAATGGAGTACCGAAGGGGGCACTTGAAATTTCCTTGTATGGAAAGAAGTCTCTTACAAAACAGCTTCCGGTCCGCTTGAGCCGCTTTTGCCGCTCCGACTTCCAGCACCAGAACGGCATGATATCATTGCCAGCGCAAAAACAAACCTTGGGGTTCGTCTAAAATCTGAAAAGGGCATTTTTCGTCGAAGGCGTGTGAGATGTTGATTGATTAATTTCCAAGCGGTTGCATCATGGGTCGGCGAAGCGAGGCGAGAGAGAGAAAAAAGCGGGCATTGCTTGCTTTACGATGCGCGAAATTCTGCGCTGCAACTTGGGTAAAATAAAAAAAACCCCGAGCTGTAATGCCGAGTTGCAGGTAGCATTGAGCAAGCGCATTGAGACGAGTGAGTTATGCTTGTCAATGTAGCTTTTTGTTTTACGCGTGGAAACGGAGTCGCTGTTTCGTCGATTTTTTTGTCGTGTGCCGGCGCCGAGGACTTACAAGTTCCGCGGGGTGTCGACAAAACAATGGAAACGATAACCGCGAGGCTAGCGTGCGATATTTACAAGGTGTATACGGATTATACAGTGAACCTCAAGGGGATGGGGTAGGGGGGGTGTCGCTGGATGGATGCAGAAGGAGATGATTAATGAATTTAACGATAAAATCGAAAAATATGATACATCTTCAAACTAACATATACAATATAACTAATAGAAAAGAAAAAAAGAACTCAATCTAGTTTGCACTTCATCCAGCATGAAGCTAAAAAGGGGGTCCCTGTTTTCTCGCTCTTTTCACGTAGCCTCGCCGCGGGGGAAACGGGAGATCGGTCGCCGACCCTGCGGCTGGAGACCACAAGACCCTTACCGAGGAGAATTGCCAAACTGGTGTTGGTATTGTATTTATGGAGACCTTCTTTCTTTGCGTTGTTTGTGCGGTGCGGACGAATTGCAATCCAGACGGAGCTGAGCCCGCAAAAAGAGAGAAGACCTTACAGTACGAGTACAGAATCGAGGAGTCAGGAAGCTCCGGTGCTAGGCCTAAAGAGAACAACGCAGGCCTTGTCCGGGCTACGTCACCGAGCCCGAGTCGGACCTCGCGTTATTAATCCCATGGTCATGCTTTTGCCTTACATCTTGATTGAGCTTTTCGATGATTCTCATGACCTCTGGGGAAGTTCTAGATGACGAGGCTAGGGAATCTTCCGGGTTTGCAAGTTTGGTTCTGTTTGGGAGAGGTGGGCTGCATCACGATTCGTCCGAATTGATTCGGGGATTGAGATGGGATGTGAGATGAGTGCTTGTAAATCCGATTCCCATGATGCGATTTGCCTGGGGGTCGATTTACCCCGAGTTTTCTCGTCTTATGATTCTACAAAGCAAGAGGACAAGGTATCTCTCTATGGAAGGGTTGAGCCGGTGCATGTAAATGCAGACAAGGCTGGGTCACGACCTGGTTGTTCTCGGGGGTTCTAGCCTCTTTCCAGCCCGCCACGAAGAAGACAAAACTCCATACTCGTACGGCTTTGGTGATGTTATTCGGTGTTATATCCGTTCACTAGGGACATATTGTTTGGTTTCATTTGGGACGAAATAAACCAATTGAGCGTTCCCAGCTGTCACTTTTTTTCTTTTTTTCTTTGTTCTTTTGCCCTGCCATTGAATGCACACCCCCTCCCACGCCCCCCTTTGTGTCCAGGCCCCCTTCATCATGATTGATCGTCGATCGTGGCTCTCTCGTCCTTGGGTACCCCCCCTGGTCCGTTCCCCCTTCTGCCCGTTCTCCGGCACGGCTTCAAGAAGCGCTCCGTTGGGCGGTGTTCGACACTTACACACAGGACGCGAAGGGTGTGGCTTACTCACAGGTACATGGCACGAGCGCATGGAAAAGCGGGAGCGCAAGGTCGTTCGAGGTGGCGCGACATTTCATGGCTTATTTTACTCCACCATCCCGACAGGCCCCCGATTTGCTTCTCTCTGGCCTTGTGCTTGTTCGGTTTCGTGCTCCACCGTGCCGAGGAGACGTGCTGACTGGTCAATTGGCCCTCGGGGAGTCGGAGTCTCCGCGGAAACATGGCTGGCAAGCTGGACCCTCGCGTGACTTTTTGTGTGGCCCATTTCTCGTTATGCTCATATCCTCCCATTGATGTCTTGTGCCTCCTTAGGAGTTGAGCTTGTGGTGCTTAGAGTCATATCCCGCGGCTTTTGGCCTTTGGGGGAGAAGGGGATCTCGCTTCAGGAGAGCAATCGTTCGGTTGGCCTTGTTTTGCGCTCTTTTCTGGTGAACCTCCCAACTCCTGCATGAAAGAAAACAAATAGTCTCAACTCCTAACTCCGATTTCCCCTCGTAGCTGTGCCGTGCTCGTACGTGTGCCGTGCTCGTACGAGTGAGTATGCCGCTCCGGCACCGATAGCCATCTATCTGCATGCTCTCTCTCTGCCCCTTCTCCTGGCTTCCATTTTGCTTGTGCCCGGTTCGAGTACACACGCTGTGCCGTCTTCCAGAGTCCCTCGCTGAATCTTGCCGAGTTTGACGACCGGCGTCCTTCAGCCGACAGCCTTGCCGCCCGTCCTTTTGACAAATCCGGGGTGGGTCTGATGCAACTTCAGTCCTGGCCCGTTTCTCAAGTGCCGATGTCAATTCTTAGTCTAGGGGCTTGCGACTAAAGTTAGGTCTTGTAATTTCTGACTGTGTTTTTTATCCAATCTCGAGCCATGACGACATTGCCGTGTGCCGGTCCGTCTAGGTTCAATGCAAACGAAGCTGCAGGAATGGAAAGAAAAGAAGACGAAATATCTCCGTATCTACGCACATCCCCCATCTCAAAAACTACTCTTTAACCGATGCGCATCTCCGAGACCGGGGCCCTCATTGCCGGCCGGAGGTTCGCCGTCTTTTTTCGGTATCCACATGGGGGTTCACACCTCTAACGCCCAGGGCTTTGGAATTTTTTATGTAGATGCGGTTTGACGTACATGTAACCTCATGCAGGCTCCGTATATCGATGATTCTTTGGTGTATTCTTTTCGCCCGGAGATTGGAATCGGGTATGCATGAGCCTCGGTTGGCGCCATGGCTTGTGTTCGAGACCCTGAACTAAAACATTCGATGTATACATCATCGTGTTCCACATGCTTGCTGGGCGTGTGCATGGGAATCGGAATCCAGAAGCCATGGCTTGGATTCTTTGGTCCACTATATCGATGATTTTATTCATTTATCTATCTATTTATCGATTAAAATTGTTTTTTTATGATTTCAGCTTGGTTTCATTGCCGATTGCCGGTGCCCGTGTCATGTTGCAAACACTCCCAAGAACTAGCGATGCGCCTTCGCACTCAGTTCGGGGCAACCGTTATCTACCTATGTAATATGAAGTCATTACATGACTCTAGTTGCGGAAAATTCCGCGTATCTTTATTATATGGACTGCTTCCAAGGCCCTAATGTATGGCAGTCGCTGTAAATCACGAACTAGCCTCGGCAATTACTTTCACTATGGCGACCTTGATAGATTAGAAGATTGATGAGATGACTTGTGTCTTTTTTCCTATTCGTCGTACAAGTCCCCGGCCCTATAAGTCGTGTAAGTTAAGTTGTGTGTATTCTCATGCGTCTAGTCTTCTAGTGTGGCTGAAATTCAGAGGCAGAACGAATATTGGCAACTCTATTATTTTGGGGTGGTTAGCAGGTACGTCGAGGATTCGTCAGTACACGTATCACATGCCATTGAGCCATCAATATCAGTCATGTATCTATATACTCATTCCATATAAAAGTGGTCTAGAACACTTAAAATATCTACATGAAGCTCCTATTTGACTAAATAAACTCAACAACATAGCCACATAGCCTGCGCCTCGTATGTGGGGGAAAGTAACACTGCAATAACCTTTGAGGGGAATTTCACATGTACGTATAAAGTAGCCAGGTTCATGTAGAAGTCGAGGGAGTTGGGTAATTCAGTGGCTTAAAATAAAACCGGCCGCATGCCCATTCTCGTCCAAGGATGCCGTTTTGTTTTCATTCCTCCTCCACATACAAATCCACAACCAGCAAACAATTCAGCCTCATGACCCGGTGACTCAAACAAATCTTGAAACACGTTGGTGGAAAAGATATAAATAATTATTCAAACTGTGTTATATGATTCATAGCGGCGCTTTATACGCCATCGCTTTCCAGTAGATTATCAACCGGCGGCCTCAGCCCCTTGATGCAAACTCGAATACTCAAGCGGGCCCATTCACAGCATCGATTAACACATCCAACAGCAGACTTGATCTTTTGCAAGTATCAAACATCTGTGTACACAGGCATTGGCGGATTTTCCCACTCACAAACAGCCCAGGTCCAAGCTGCACCAGAGTGATACTTGAAGAACAGCGACATGTCATATCCATAATCAGCGGGCTGGAACAATTCAGGATCAGCACTTTTGGCCTTGTCCATTGCCCCGACTGTCGCAAGAGAGAGAAAGTGTTCTCTGCGGGGCCCACGAGGTAGATTACTGCCGACATGTCAATAGCTACGAGAGAGAAAGGGAGCGGACCATCTTACAGAGCGTTTCCAAGAAGACCGTGACAGAGGCTCGGCTCCTTTCTGAGCAATCCCAGCTCCCAAATGGCTTCTTGGCCCTTGCTTATTGCGGCATCGATTTCATCATGAAGCTCGGGAAAGTGTGGCCGGATAGCACGAAGAGAGAAGATAAAACCAGGGGCTCCATGACACCACTGCATGAGGCTTGGGTGGCGGGTTTCGTCAATCTCCTTGGCAATAGGCCAGTTTCCATCTTTTTGCAGATTTAGCAAAGCACGAAGCTTAGGGGTAAGTTTTGGCGCAAGAGCAGGAGTAGTGAGAACCAGCTGCGTAATGATGCCAATATCGCCGTGGCCAGCACCAATGTATTTGTGCTTGTGGAAAGTCCACCCCCCTTCATCTTGGTCTAAGCTGTCTGCCAGAATCTTTTGGGAGACCTGAGCGATTGGATCCTCAAGAAGAGCGGCGCTGTCTGGGACGTGGTGGCGTATCAGCCTTAAGAAGTAGAGCGTGCCAGCTCTTCCCTGCCATATTTCTGACTCGAATGGATCCTTTTCTAAATCCGGATAAGGTCCTACAATGGTGGGCATGTTGGACAAGAAAGCCCTGACATGGTCGGTGTCTTTGCTGATACAGGCTTTGAGTGCTTCGTAGGCCAACTTCTCGCAGCTTATCCCGACTCTGGTGGTGAGTGCAAGCTCTCCACGGTCAGCGTTGAGGTATTGCTCCGCCCAGTGCAAGAGGGTGTGGCCTGCAACTTGGACATCAGGGTAGATTGTGGCGAGTCGAAAGAAGAGAAAGGCAATGCTGGTTGGGCCTCGTATGAAGCCACCAAGTTGCGCCGGATCAGGGTAAGCGGGCAGGGGAGGAGTCGTCTTGAGAATGTGCTCCAGGGACGACTTCATTAGCTGCAGAGGGTCATGATCTAGCGACTGTAGCGGGAGGTCATTTGGTATGTACTTGAGCGCCATGGCGACTGCAATCTTGGTTGGATCTTGAGGCTTGGATCTGGAGTTACTGTCGTCTAGTCCCTGTGGAATGTTGATGGTTGATGATCGAGCTGAGGCGGCTGTTCCTTATTCTTACCCTGGAGATATCAGGTGGAGGGTCAGTTTAGCACGATGCGGCTAGATCCTGCTAGGCGGCACCTCGGTGGCATCCTCTGGATTCCATTGACATCCAGTTGCTTGTTTGGTAAAGTCAATAAATTCATTCAAGTGGTTAATTATTGGAAATTCGAGGTGCAAATGGTGGATCAAGATCAAATGTTAATGCTCCAACATGTCTGTCCGTTTTTGGTGCTGAAAGCTGGCGGTGATACAAGTTGCAAGTAGCTTCAGAGCTTTAGAAGCTCGCCCCACACCACATGCCAATGACGACACCATTTCGCCTGTCATCGCCTCAGCCAAAAAGCTCCTCGCGACACGACTTTTGAAGCTATCAAACAGCATCTCGAACCAACTGCACGCCATAGACTATAAGCTTATCCAACATTCCATTGCGTCTCCAGTCTTCAGCTCAATCCAAGTTTCTGTCTTTCTCCACAGGACGAGGCGAGCACCGGTGGCGGCTCAATGGCTGAATCACCGCACAGAGAAGAGAAGCTGCGCAATCGCGTCGTCGACTCCATCAGCAGGAGGGCCGAGAATGCTCTGTAAGCGTGTCCAGCACTGGTCAATCACTCAATCATCATGGGCACTGAGAGGCTGACGGCCATTAGCAAGGAGGACTACGGGAAAGCGAGGGTCATGGCCTCTGATGCCGTCCAGAGCCAGGCATACCTCTATCCCATCAAGGTACACATCAGATCGTCACCAGCTTCAGCAGCAGTCGATCCTAACTAATGGCCTTGGCAGGGCATCTTCTACTTCCTCGCTCATCGGAGCTTATGGCAGCCGCTGATTGACCGAATTATCCCTTATGGCACACTTACAATCTCCGTCATTGCTGCCATGTTTACCTTTACGTACCTACCACAGCTTGCAGTTCTGTTGCTCTTTAATGGCCCATTGGCTGTGTATTCTACAGTTCTGCTCACGCTCAACGAGAGTTCCATCCTTATTCACATGATTTCCCGCACTTGGATACTCCAGGAAGCACTCATGGACACCTTTGACGGAACATTGGTTTCGAGGAACGCAACGGCCGTTGTCCAACAAGGTCGAGAGGTGAAACCTGGTAGTGATCCCATGAAGAAACTAGGCAAGGTGTTCAAGAAGCGGTTCGATAAAATGAGCCTCACTTCAATGGTCCGATATTTCATGTACCTGCCTCTCAACTTTATCCCCGTCGTGGGCACTATTACGTTTATTTTTCTGCATGGTAGGTTTTCAAAATCTAATGGTACGGAGATTGGCTTGCTGATGATTTAAACAGGTAAACACAGAGGCAAGGTCGTACACAGTCGAGTATGTTGTTACCACCCCGGATGCTACCAACGAGGTCTTTGTGCTAATAATGTAAAGTACTTCACACTCAAGAACTGGTCCGAGTCACAGAGGACACAGTGGCTCAATAATCACACCGGAGCTTATGCATCGTATGTTTTATCTCATTGATGTCATGCATTCCATAGAAGAAATAACCTGCTGATTGTCATTTCCTTACAGCTTTGGCGTCGTTGCGACTCTTTTGGAGATGATACCGGTGGCGTCCATCTTCTTCTCCTACACTAACACCGGTATGAACGCATCACTGCAAGTCCTTTGATCTGATGCTAACTCGTTTAGTCGGTGCTGCCCTTTGGGCTGCTGATATTGAATCGCAAAACAACGCCATGGTCAAAGAGACTGCCCCAAATCTCAGGCAGGCAGCCGAGAACGCGAAGGAACTTTAGATTCATCGCCAGCCGGCCAGGAGTTTTGTCAAACAGAGCGCTCAAGATGCATCGTATGAGTGACGGAGCAACAGCCACTGCAATGTTTGCTACCGGATGTTCAGCCGCTGCTAGGATTTTGGCGGCCAACAGATTGAAAGCGCGGTTGAATCGTCTATTTATGGAGTTTCCGCGCGCACACGTACACCCGAATGGATTGATATCTTGAGATGCTTTGCATCTGTGATAGCTTGAAATTGTGCAAGTTTTCACAAAAACAGGACGAAAACGCTGCGTTATAACAATAGGTAGTTAGCATAGAACAAAAACGGCCAGATCTCGGTTTCTCGTGAGACAGTTTCATACAAGCAACATTGTCCAGGAACATTCTCAGCCAGGGCCGAATCTCCTTTGTGGCAAATCAGGCACCTCGTCTCATACTGTCTTATCCTGATGCATGCTAACATGGTGTCTTACTGGGCGGAGGCATTCTTCGTCTCTACTCTTCAGCTTCCCTTCAAGCATTTGTCTGCACCCGTCGAGTCGGTACGGACACCAGCCCAAGCCGCCGCGGTCTAAATTAAGTTGAAACACGGAAGGCATAGCTGAACAGGGGGAGCATGGGAAGCAGATTGAAAGAGATAGAATTGAGCTTCCGGCCTCCCTTCCGCGGCTGACCTGTTTACGGATGTTACACTCGTCTATACCTGCAGGTAGGCTCTTGGAGTGACACGGCCTCATTGTTGCGATGACACGACTTCATTGTAGCGATGACACGGCCCCCATTGTTGTGAAAGGACACAAGACATCCTGTCATAATGCGAGAAGGCGTTGTGCGAGGGAGATGGCGGGAGGCAAACGACCGAGTCTAACAGCCCATCTTGGCGAGATATGGATACTCCCGGTGCATCGTTCGGCCAAAATGAAGGGGGATGGAGGAGCACCTAATATCCGACGATACGAACGTGGGAACAATGTTATCAGCATGGGTTGCTTGTGCTACGATGGCGTACTCGCGGAATCGACGATCCGATGTCTCCTCTGCGTACGATGGTCAGCTGTGTTGTGCTGTTGGAGATAACCATGTTGTTCCAAGTCTGCGTACGAACAAGGTATGATATGTTGACAGCCACTCACTATTCGATCGTCATATTTAGGCAGTCATGGTGGAAGCAGATATTGATACCCATTGGCCTCTTATATCAGATATTTAATGTTCTCTTTCAGTTTACCACCTCGACAATGCGCAACGACAAGCGTGACGGTTCTGTCAAGACAAACGCTTACTCCTACTCACTCTCGACAATTCATGGTTTCATACCGAGTCCAGGATACGGGGAGATGCCCCCTTCGTCAACAAACTAGTTAGTTCCTCACCGTGTGTCTTCGGCACGGATGCCTTGACCTCGAACCGTCACACAAGGACGGTTGGACTGCGGTGTTTGCAACCGTGCATGGAGAGTTGCCCCAGATCTCGGTGCACCCCATCTGCCTCCAGCTGCAGGATCTTGCTGCGCGTTGCCGATCATGCACACGAGTTCTAGCCGTGGCGAGTTTGAGCGGTTGTATCTGTATCCACGACAGGGAACCCTGTTCGGCAGCTCGCTCATCAACATGCTACTCTCTCCTGGCTACAACGTCCGGCTTCCCATATGAGCCAGTATGACCGAGACATGGGCTCGCGAGCCATTTCGGAGAGGACTCGGAACAGCTTCTTGTAACCCGTGGCGATTGCACAGCCTGAGCCGGTACCGACATGGGATTCGGGAGGGAGTAGCCGGGAAGAAGAGGCTCAGCGCAGTTATCTCTCTCTCAGCTTGGGAAGATGTGTGACCAGCTTCAATTCGTTGACGGACGTGTCTCGAGGGAATAGGGGATACCTCGCAGCTGGCAGCTGGCAGACGAGTGTCCTCCATTTATTGGCCGGTCCCGGGCCAGATGTGCCTGTACCCTCCTCTCTCTCTCCTCTTTCAAAGGGCGTCGTTCACTTTTCTCTCACTTCTGGGCTGACAGCTGCCAAGTTGGAAACGTTCGCGTTGGTTCTTTTCTTTTCTACGGCGCGTCACTTCGCGTTGTTTCTACTCTTCCTTTTTCTTCTTCACATTGCATTTCGAAGGAATCATTATTTCTTTTCGAGCACCACTTCGTTCCATTCATTAACCTTGTTATCTACTTTGCAACTCTGCGACAGTTCACTCTGCATCTGCGTTTCCTGCATCATATTGTTTGTGAGAAGTTGAATTAGGCATTTCTGTCCAGTCTATTCATTGAAGGAAAAGGTGAGCCTTTGGTGACTGAACGCGTCACAGAGAACCTATTGTTTCTAACAATGAATAGCTCCCGTGCCCCCACTCACGATGAGAGCGTCCATCCTGTCTGCTGGCCTCGTGCCAGTGGTGGTGATCCTTCTCGCTAGCATCTCTGCAACCGTGGCTCAACTTGGAGGCGTGAATCATCGCAATGATGGTGATGCTGGCCATTTCAAGGTCTTGGGTCCTCGAGCGGCCAACTATGGTGAGCCCAGCGACTATGGCTACTATCCTCCTCCTCCCTATGGAGAAGAGACTTCGACAACTTCTGTTACCACGACAACTAAATCTGGCCCTTGTGAGTATGGCTTCGCCTTTTGTTATCTTCTTGAGCTAATGGATTGCTAGACTCTCCTCCTGCTGAGTCTTCCTCGGGCACGGCGTCTAATGTGACCACCAAGACCAAAACGGAGACCTTTTCGACTACTCTGTCTGCTCATTCAGCCAATTCAACTAGCACAAGAGTCTCTTCCGAGAATGGATCATCTACCTTCGCGGGAACGGTGACTTCTTCCACCACGGACAAGCATCACTCGTCAACAGAGACTGAGGTGACATCAACCACGGAGTCTTCTGTTGGCCAAACGGTCCTGACAATTACCGTGTCGTTGCCTACTACCACTTTCGTTACTGCACAGACTATTCCGGTTGAATCTAGTCATACCGGCAGTTCATTCTCCTCAGCTGAAGTGACATCGGCTTCGAGCACTTCATCGGTGACTTTTACCAATTCGACCAAATCCTCAACTGGTGAGGAATCTGGCACTGTTCGGCCTACATCTTCTACATCTTCGTCCTCCTCTAGCTCTTCATCAGCTGAGTCTACGGCCGTGTTTACGACTTCTCTGCTGCCCTCAACGCTTTCATCGAGCACATCAACAGGAAGGTCATCGTCCATTCAGCTGACTGAGAATGGAACCGTGACGATAACGACGATTGGAATAACAGTGACTAAGCCAGCATCTGAATCAACCACTCAGTCAACCTCGTTGGGATCCAATTTGACTTCTTCTATTAGTTCATCTGGTTCAACTGCTTCAGAGAGTTCATCCTCTGGCTCTTTGATGGCCACTCCTTCAAATGGGACACTGACCTTGACATCTGTGGTTACTTTACCTGCCGGTACTACAACATCGGACCAAGGTATCACAAGTGTCGTGAATGGAACTGTCATCACAGTCACCATCTCTGAGGCACCGACCAGTACCACCTCGTCGACAGCCCTGTCCAACACATCGTCCTCTCTTATTAGCGGTTGGCCCTCCTCAAGCGGCCCATCAGTTGCTACTTCGACCTACCATTTCACCAACTCGACTGTGACCGTATCTCCCTCGAGCGCAAGTGGCACCGGATCTCCATCAACTAGCGTTACCGAAGCTACACTGTCATTGACACTGACTTTGTCAGGTACCGTATCACCGTCGGCATCTACTGCTCAATCAGGGACGTCAACTCTGCCTGTTACGGGTAACGAGACGTCAGTTACTCTGAGCACCACCACTGGTGTCACAGTAGTTCAGTCAAACGTAACAACAATCTTGTCTGCCACATCGGTTTCGTTAAACTCGTCTGTGGCAGCATCGGTTACATCTGTGCCTGAGAGTGCGTCGACATCACAAATTGGTAACAGCACTGTTGTCTCTACCGTCATCTCGACTATCCAGACGAATGGTTCCGTGGAAACCACCTCATCTTTCTCGATTCGTCCAACCGGCACTGGGCAGACGTCTCAAACACTTTCTGGCGAGATCGGGTCGTCTTCAACAGAGACATGGAGTAAGTCTGCATCATGGACTAACACAACATCTACTGTGACTGCGACAGAGGCACCATCGAGCCCCAAGTTTACCGTATCTACTCTTCCATTTACGCTCAACTTTACCACCATTGTCCAGACGCTGACAGGCACTGCTCCCTCTGGCTCGTCTGCCTTTTCTTCAAGTTCCGGCATCCCCAATGCAACCTTGACTTTATCAAATGTTGTGTCCACTACAGGGTCTCAGTTCCCTGGGAACACAACTTCTGCGGACCAGACATTTTTCAGCACTCTCACTGCCACCATTTCTGGCTCAGGCTCCGCCAATTCGACGGCGGCTGCTCAGCCTTCAGGAACTGTCGTGATCATTACTGTTACTACAGGCGTTTCTTCAACTGGTAATTACTCTGCCAGTTCAACCGAAGCCTCGCAAACAAGTCTCAATGCCACCACAAAGACGGTAACCCAGAGCCAGCCGCCCTTTGGCAATACAACTTTGTCATCCGGCGGGCAAGTCGTGACTACAACAGTCTGGAACACCGCACCGACAGTGTCGCAATCAATAATCTCAAGCCATTCGGTGTCCTCCACCTGGAACTTTAGCCAAACGGGCACCCATGAAACATCTCGCCCATCTGTCACACAGTTCAACACGACTTGGATATCATGGACTGGCGTGCCCACAGAGACACCTGGTTCCAGCAACCCGCCCTTCCCCACGACTCGCAATTCCACGGAGACTTTGTCAGGCACAGTTGTGAATCCCAGTAGCTCGGGTTCAGCAGGGCCTAGCGTGATCACAGTCACCATCAGCCCTCTTCCAGCAACGAATTCTACTTCTGGATGGAGTTCACAGCCAACAACCACAGCTGAAAGCCTGACATGGTCATTCACCAACTCTTTTAACTTGTCTACGATAAGGCTCACAACTGGTGCTCCATCGGGTAGTTCGCCATCTGTCTCCGTCATCACAGTCACCAAGTCCAATACTGGATCGCCTGTCGGAACAGCCAGCTCTATCCCTCTCAGCACTTGGTCTACCAGCACGACGCAGTCCAACTCATCTACCCAGTGGAGTGGCTCGACTTTGCCCGCGCCGTCCTCGTCTTGGACAAATACATCTTACACAACAGCCTCTTCAACGTTGGTATCAGGGACGGCAACTAGTTCGATCAACGTGACAGCTAGCCCGGTCATCATCTCTACCACTGTTACTGGCAAGACTACAGTCCAAACCACTGTCTTCACATCGTGGTTGACAACAGGGTCTGGTGGCTCCACAAGCAGCACTGGCCCAGCAGTGTCTCAGGAAGGCAACTTTACAGTCATAACCATCACTCAAAACGGAACATCGGTGATTTTGACAACTGGATCCGCTCTTCCATGGTCAACGACCTCAGTCTCTTCTGGAGTTGGCACTTTGTCGACACAAGCATCTGGCAGCGGACCCATTTGGACTAACAGCACACGGGTGTCTCCGTCTTCAACTGCCTCAGCCATATCCACCACAACGACAACACAGATGGTTACAGTAATTGTTTCCACGCTGACTGTAGGAGCTTCTGCCTCTGCTTCGGGGTCCAACGCAACGGGGATCGAGAGTACCATAACCAAGACTCTGCCGTTGTCAACAGCAGGATCATCAACTCTTTCTGGTACCGTCATCTCGCGAACATCCTCTTCATCGGAGACGAGCAATGAGACTCAGATAGTCACGACTATTATCCAGACGGTGCCTGCACCGCCAACGACTGCCACACGCTGGATAAACACCACTGCCATGACGACTGAGCACGAGTCCAGCCAAACCGGTAGCGTAGTTATCACAACGCTCTACCTGAACAGCACTACGGCAACGCCTCCTTGTACTCACTCATGGGTGTATCCTTACCCCAACATCAGCGACAGCACAACCACCTGCCATCGATTCCCAAGCGGCAATACGACAATGAGTCGCTGCTGGGCAGTGCCATTGACAACCAGGGTCCCAGAGTCGTCATTCCACCACACTCCGCTATATACGTCTACCTGCAACACAACCAGCACGGCAAACAGCACAATGATTGGGAATGGAACATTCACCAGTACTACTCGAAGCTGTAAGTGAGACCAAAGAGAGAGAGAGAGAAGAGCTGAGAATACGAAGAGAAAAGCTAACGTGATGTGCGCCTCCCATTAGACTCGTATCCATATCCATTCCCGACGACATTTGAGACTTCGACCACGGCAAAGGGCCATGAATCTGGCTCGCGCGGCTTCGCCTATCCCGTGCCAACGGAGTCAGTGCAAGTAGAGACGCTGCCTCCCAACCCGAGTTACCCCTGGGGAGCCTCGTCGCCGCTGCATCGGCACCAGAACGTGACGAGTTTCACGGATGGCCTGTTTACTCGGGGCGGTGAGCTTGTGGACTGGAGCAAGATGGCAGCGAATCGCCTGCGTGCTCTACTCAAGAAGCATGTCGAAGGCGAAGGTGAGGAATGATCGAGAGAAGCTGGGTAGGAATGGGGGTGTACTCTAATCCTGTTGGATTGAAGATGAGACTTGATATATGGAAATGTTGGAACGCTAATTATCATTTGCTTTGATACGATTTTTATTTTTGATGGGAATTTTCATAGGGGAACTACTAAGGTCATTATGGGGGATATTTATCATGGCATTTGTGTCTTGGGAGAGGCACGACTACTGTTGTCTGTTACGGTGGTTTGAGAATAGTGTATCGGTAGTGGATTGTGATTGACACAGATTACATGTAGTTTCAATGCCATGATGGTTCGATGTTGTGTGTACTGTAGTGAGCTCCATCTGTTATATCGGGTTCATCGATCTAATAACCTGTTTGTTGGCATTGGTGATATGTACAGGTACTATCATAACGATGAGTGCGATTCAGGGGCAGCCAAGTGCCAATGTTTACGGAGAATCAATTACGGAGAATCAAGCACAAAGTACAGCCACACTGGATTAAGAAAAAAGATAGATAAATAAATAAAATAAATAATAAATAAAAATTCGAAAGATACGGTAGTTTGCGAGAGATGCAGCGGCGTTACGAGACACGTGCATACACGAATTCCGCCTGTTTACGAGCATCTTGTACTCTTACAGAGACGGGATTGGTGGTTACAGAGCATGTATTCCGTATCTACAGCAGTGTCAGTGTCAAGTGTCAGGGCCCTGCTCGCCTAAAGGCAGCCGGCACAGTCTTGGCGGATGCGACACCCGCCCGTAATACAGTAGTGCCTTTTTCTGGGATGGTTGGTGCTACTGTGGGTGTATTGCGTACGTACGGGGCAGTGGGACATGACCTACATTAGCACGTACATGTACGAGTTCTTGCCCAGGTATGGTACGTTTGATGTTTGATGTTTGATGTTGCACATTCTTCATCATGCAATGTGACAGTATCAATATCTTTGGTAGTGCTTCAATAAATGCTGTCATTCATTGTCTGCATTTGTTTCTGCTTGCAAGAGATGGGTATTAATTCATTAGCAGTTGCTGGTATTTGATCAAATATTAAACGAAATACCATCCCCCTTTTTTGGATTACTGAATTAATATTATCAGCTGCCTACATACAGTCCTGTACACACAATCAATAGTGTTCAATGTTTGCCAGGGGTGCCAAAGCAGGCAAAAGGAAGCCGGACGGATAATACGGCTTCTGGGCGCTGTTGCAAAGCCTCAATCTTTCTTGGCTGTGCTCGAGCTGACGTCGCCCTCTCGAAATTGTCGCGTGTGCGGCTATACCTAATCGGGCAGCTTTCGTATCGGGGAGTCGGCCAGAGGCTTCTCCGGGCTGCGTCAACGCCTGTTTGGGCCAATCAATCCTTTGCCACCTCTTTTATCTCCCCAGGCTGGATTCACTGCCCTCCTTCTTAGCCTTTCCTTTGTTTCCTCCCCGCTATCAAACCACGTCGAATCGACGATAGAAGTCGCTTCTTATTCCATCGGGTTTTTCTTTGTGATATTCATCGGTAACAGCACCCGGGATTCACATTCCATCGCCATGCTTTTGAAGCCGCTCGTCTTCGCGGCTGCGGCTGCTGCTTTCGTCATCGTCCCCGAGTTATCCGAAAAGGACGAGAACATCTTCAAGGCTCTCCCCGTCGAGCCAGAGACCTTCCAGCTTCCCGCCGAAGCCCTGGGCCAGAGCCTAGAAGTTCCCTGCAGACAGTGCCGTGGCCGAGACACGCACCTCAAGTTGGATTTTGCCGTGGAAGATGGATCGAGACTGATGGTCAACGGCTTCGAGCTGTACCCCCATGCCGACCCGTGGCGTGATGATTTGGTCGCCGAGGTTGTGAGAGCCAGCGGCGCTGCCAACGAGCGCACTCTGGGCTACAGCCTCGCCGTCGTGCCCAGGGCCAAGGACGAGGAGCAGAAGCTTGAGCTAGTGGACATTAAGCTGAGGGTCATTGAGGTCGGCCACCGATTTGTCGACGATATTCCCACGGTCAAGATTGGCCTGATCAAGGCCACCACAGGCGAGATTGTTATTTCCGACATGCAGCTCATGGCTGTGCCCGAGATGCCCTGCCACTCCATGTGGTGCCGCGCCAAGGCTGCGCTCAAGGGCTTTGGCGGCTGCCACAGGAAGATGAACAAGGGCCCTCACCACGAGTCCATGGCCGCCGGCGCCAAGGAGGGCCACGAGGAGGGCCACCGCCCGCATCACCCTCACCACGACCACAGGCCTCACCCTCACCACCACGAGCGCCCTCACCACGGCCACGAGGAGGAGTGGAACTCTCAGCGCGATTGGCGCCGCCTTGTCCTTAGCGTCGCTTCTCACATTGTCCTGCCCGTCTTGATGGGCATCACTGCCGGTGTCGGCGTTGCCTTGTATGTTTTTTCTTCTTGCTACGTGATGTTTTGTTTCTTTGCTAATGTTTGCAATAGCCTTGCCATGTTCATGTGCAGCGTTGTGTACCGTCTGAGCATGCTTGTCCGTGGTGCTTCTCCCCGTCGTTCATGGTGCCCTCACCACCGACGCAACGCCACACGATTCGTCTCTGCCGAGGAAGAGAAGAGAGGCCTCATGGAGGCCGATGAGGCTCAGGACACCACTGTGGCTCCGGCTTCCGAGGAGGAGTCAGTCAGCAAATGAAGAGAGAAGGGGAAGGCGATGTTGTTGATATCATTTTTCCATTGCGTTATTCTTATACCTGTGATGAAGTTGCTGGACGACAAATACTAAGAAGGTGGTCACATACCGCCATTATCACCTTTTGAAGCAAAACGAAACCAAAGAGACCAAGAGATTGGCATATTTTTTCCTTGTATCATGCTGGAGTGAAGATGCAGAGAGTGATGGCACGGCGAGAAGGGGGAGAAAACAAGATATAGCCATACTGTACAACTATCTGACAAGACGATACCGAAGTCGAGGGGGGCGTTTATTAGGAAGAGAATGAGTAGATGCTTTGGCATCTTCCTTTCATTAATCCAAGACTGCAACTTTTTCCTTTTGTTCACTTCTGCTATTCCCAATAAGTTTGACGTCGGTGCCTTTGATGTACAACTATGTGACTTCCTTACTCCAAATCCCAGTAGGTCTTTCAGCTTTCTCAAATATCCCGTACAGAAGAAGACAAAGGATCTCAACGTTTTGACTCCGATCTTTCGGAACCCTCGACCGCGTGGGGCCGGGCCCGGAATGCTGATCCCCGTGTGGGGAGCTACGAGTACGCTGTCGAACAAGCCCACTCTGCCCACTGCGGGGGAAGTAAATTGCGTCTAGTTGGCAGTATATTGGATTACAAAGCTAGGTTCAACTTTTTGCCCTTCTTCTTTTTCTTTCTTTTGCACTTGGGGGTGATTGGTTGCCTTGTTGGGTAATTGGTGTTGGCGTCGTACATGCATGTGGAGTGACACGGAATTAGAGACAGGCGGAGACTGGCTTTTTGGGGGCGATTTTAGTTATACCTGAGGGTCTCTACTTTAATTTGTAATTTGATGGGGAATTTGAGATTGGGGTAGCTTGACTGAATTCACCCGTCGCTTAATTAATTGCAAGATATACAATCCATCCGTATCTACGTAGTAGGTAGTACCTACGTCCATATGAAGATTGTTTCTGCTCAGGCTATCAGGCAAAGAACATGAAGTTGGGGGTTTTGTGCCACCACTTGTTTGAACTTGTTAGAACTCGCCGCATTGATAGTCTTGTGACCGATGTAGTGTCTCATGTGCTGTTTCTCAAGGTGGAATTCATTACGTGACGTGGAGTTGCTGGATTGGGGCAACGGACTGGACTATCCGGTTGCCCATGGGCAATGCAATGCGGGGGACTTGGATCTCTTGCAGTGAAGAGCTGTGCTTGCACGAGCTTCAATTAGTAATTGGCATCGGATTCCCCCAAGGAATTGACGGAGATTCAAGCTGTTAACACTCTATGCCAAGCTTCATGGTGCCTGTAAATGTAAACTGCCCACCCATTAGACTAAAACCGCCCCCTGATGTACATAGCAACCGGCAATTCTTATTATGGATAGAACCCTATTTTTTTATTATTAACCTAGCCGATTCTAATCCATCTTTCTCTTCTCCATCTTGCTCTTGGTCTGCGGGGGGCGAGACACACGTTGTGATTCCCCAAAATTCCCCTCGTTTTGCTGGCAGCTATTTTTTGGTCTGCCCCTCATTGTAGTGCATGGACCCAATCGACCAGCAGACCCCAGTTCCTAAAGAATAATATCTGTCGAACCGAGCTCTCTCTTTCCCTTTCACTTTCTTTATTCTTTTTTTTGATTCTTGCTCTGTTAGATTTCATTAATTTTTTTTTTTTTTTGCTTGCCCCTGTTGTCAACGCTATTTAATAACACCCAAGCAACGATCATCTGCAGGCAATATGTGGCAGCCAAGCGACGAATCATCGCCCTCGCCCAACCCTCCCCAGGGCCACAGCAGGACGTTGTCGATGAAACAGAAGAATCCGGGCCGCTGGTTTGCGCAGACGGTCAAGCTCAAGAAGGACCGCGTGGAGGAATACAAGGCCTGCCATGCCAAAGTATGGCCCGAGGTGCTAAAGCAGATCAAGGACTGCAATATTGAAGACTGTATGTTTTCCCTTTAACTACTGAGTACCTTAGGTAGCAGCATAGGGTGTTCTTTGCTGACTTGTGAGTGGCAAACAGACAGCATTTACTACGACGAGGAGATGGGCCTGCTCTTTGGCACGTTCAGATACATCGGCTACGATTACGCGGGAGACATGGAGAAGATGGCGGCGAACCCAAAGGTGCGCGAGTGGTGGAAGATGACGGATGCCATGCAGGAGAGTTTGGTCAAAGGCGCTGTGAGCTCGGAGGCTGGGGAGCCGTCGTGGTGGAGGCCGTTGGAGCAGGTATTTTTCCAGCCGTAAAGGGTCAATTATTGTAAATAAATGAAGAATACATGGAAATGGATATACGGTATAGATGCAGAGGGATGGGTTGATAGATGGACTTAGCTTGGACTTTACGAATAGGTAATGAACCTCGGTCTTTTAGAGCCAAGAGCGTGACTGCTTGAATGATGCAAATAATCTACCTAGGTACACACATATATATTGTAGAGAGACTATATTCCTGCCAATGGCTCTATGGCATGTTATGAAATAGGCTATGTACTGCACAACGGAGGAAAAAATGTCCATGATGCCATCAATTATTTTCGAAAAGTCTCTCGCTGTACGGGCTATCATTACACCGGAAGCCAGACCCTTAGACGAAACGGGGTAAGCACATGAATAGTTGTGGATGCGCGACTCTTCAGTATTTTGCCGGCCTAGCAGGGAACTGGGGTTCTTTCGATTCGCAGTTTGAATGTGCGATATGGTTTCTTTGATGACAATACGCTATTGGGGCTGCTGGGCTAGTGTTCATGGTTCAACACGATTGATCCTCTGATACAAGGGTTACACACACGATGGTATCTTATGGACCTCACTCCATAGCCACAAGACATTGAAGACATTGCGCTCAAATGATCATTTCGCTAAATATATGCTTCAAAGAAGAAAACTTGTTGCAACAAAGTGTCAATTCGGTAAAGGGCTACAGCTAGGCCTTGAATTAAGTGATCCTTTTCATATGCAAATCTAGTTGTGATCAATTACAGCCGTTTGAATCCATCCCTGTCAATGGGAAAAAAGAATGCCAGTGAGCCAACAAGAGAGCCATTCAACAACATATACGCCAAATGCTCTGGAGTATGTATTCCAGTCCAACTGTCATGCCATCCAGCGCCATCCTTATTCTCCCACATATCTGTCCCAGAGTACCCCCATAAAACGCCTTAAACCCCCAATGAGTTCCCGTAAATCATATCCTCGTGATGTTGTCGATTGCTTTTTTAGGCGTCATGTGTTAATATCGAGTACTTGCTTCAACATACTTTCACTTGCCCTATACCATCGAGCTCTCTGCTCAAGGTCATCGGCAACTCCTCCGAGAGCGGCTTCCTTTCTCCTGCGAGCCTCACGCGCAGCTGTGGTGCTGCTTTGTCGCTTCACCTCCAATGGCTGCAGCTCAGCTTGTAGCCTCTCTGCTTCCTTTCTCTTCCTGGGAACCTTGGCCTGCAGCGCCTCGAGCTCACGCGCAAGCTCTTGCTGCTCTGCCTTCCGCTTCGCCACGAGGCTAAGCGTCTTTGTGAGAGGCAGTCGGAGGTTTGGATCCGACTCTGAAGATTCATGCTTGTCCTTGAGCCCCTTTATCCGACTCTCCAGCTCGACGATCTTCGCTGGCAGCTCTTCCAAGCGCACCGTCTCCAGTTGAATGTTTTCGTACCGCTTGCTCAAGTCCCGCCCCCTCTTTTCTAACTCAGACACTAGATCTGCCACCTCCAGTTTGAGGTTTTTGAGCTGTGCTTTTGCCTCTGCATTTTCTCGCTCCAGATCCAGGTTCTCCTGAAGAGTGACGATGAGGGGCGGATCCCCTACAATGGCGCGGATGAACTTCTCCTTGGTCACCTGCTCAACATATGAAAATCGGAGTTTGGCGAAGAGTTCTTTGTAATGAATCAGGTCTTCATCTAAGCTCGTAGGTGAAGGCCCGTCAAGCGACGTGTTGGACGCGTCAGAGATGCGGTTAAGGGTGTCATTCGGCGTAGAATTTGAGATGGATTCACTGAGTTTGATGATGGACAACTCATTACTCGATTGCAGCCGACGCAGAGTCTCAAGCACCTGAGCTGGAGTTTTGGCGCTCATCTTAGGATGTAGTGGAAGCTTTGATGAGTTATACAATAATATCAAAGCGTATACAACGCCTACGAGTCCGAATAGCCTCTCCTGAAATGGATTCTGCTTTGAAGGTGAGTCGATCCAAGCGTGTTTACATTGAACCCGATTCAGTTAGCCTCGCTGTTCCGGGAAAATTATGTATGCATGTCTTATCTTATCGGCAGGGATTTGGCTCGAGCTGAGTCATCCATTTTTAAGGATCCCAGATCTTTACGCAGCCCGTCACCACGGCCGCTAAAACACGTTCCTCTAGTCAACAACCGCATTTGCTTTCTTTGCCAAATCGCCAATATCTTGCTTTATAATTATAATTACTTTTGCTCTTGCTATGCCAAACGACGACATTCTTACCGACGACTATGTCGCCGGTCTTCTGGCCAAGGAGGCCGGCGACTGCTCGATAAAATACTCTGCAATGGGCATGGAAGCTTTCAACACAAATTCTAAGTAATGTCGCCCACTGTTGTTCGCGCATGGGGATGTTATTCTGACGGAGATAAAGGCCGTCCAACGTACCGAAGCCGAATACGAGGTTTCTGAGAAACATCATCAGGGATACGGACTCGCACAACAAGGCGCTACTGGCCAAGGAGGCCGCCGAGTCCAAGGCGAGACTCAGGGATTTGGAGCGCACCGAGGAAGCCAAGCGACGGAGAACGAACCCAACGGCCGGAGATGTACGGAGACGGCAGCTGGGAAATATTCAGTCAATTCTGGGCGGATCAAAGCACAAACGAGAGGACAACGTGAAGCCGGCAGACGACGAAAAATCGAGGACCAAGAGCGACAGCGACCGCCATTCGCGCCGGGCGTCGCGTCAAGATAGAGATGCAGGCACTGATCGACACAAGTCGAGGAAAGACTATGGTCGATTGTCGCGAAGCCCTGAGGGAGACGAGCGAAGGAGTCACCGCGAAGATCAGCCACGGAGCTCACGAAGGAAACATCGCAATGACTCCTCTGAGGATAAACATCGACATGGCCGCGACCGCGACCGTAATCGCCAGAGAGATCGGTCTAGGTCACCTCGCCGTCGGCGTCGTTCACGCTCACCTGAAACTAAGAGAAGCAAGCATCGGAGTCGCTCTCCTTTGGCTGCGGAGAAACACGCCTCGAGAGATTCGTATCTCAAAAACGACGACGATGACTCAGACCCCTTGGACGAATTTATCGGGCCTGCTCCGCCTCCAAAGTACCGCGGCCGGGGGACAGTTGCCGGCACAGCGAGCTTGGATCGGCGATTTTCTGATTCGTACGATCCAAGCACAGATGTGCTCCCCGATAAGGAGGAGGACAACTGGGACGATGCAGTGGAGGCGTTTAGGGATCGCCAGAAGCTGCGTCAAGTGCAGGATGAGCGGATGAAGGCCGCCGGGTTCGCGGACCACCAGATTCAGCGGATCAACAACAATCAACGAGAAAAAACTGAGGAGGACGTCGTATGGTCCAAGGCTGGCGAGGAGAGGGCATGGGATCGTGGGAAGCGAGAAGATAGTGATGGCGATATTGTCTTGCACGGCATCTTATCGGAGGAGTCGTGAGGAGCATACAGATTTGATTTGGAGCATTATGGCATTGGATACAGATAAAACAGTTGATTACCTTTTGATGGATATACATGAAGGTGGAGGCTCTTGGATACCTGCGTATCGCTGGCGGCGAGTCATGAATTATGAGCTATGATGATGCAACACGAACAATATTTTCTGACAGCGAAATTACTACTACTATTTGGTTCTTTCTTCTCGAACAAGACTCCATAGACTATACGATTACTACGAGATAGGCCCCGAGGAATAGGCCCAAAGTGGGAATCGCACGTCAATCATCTATGCATATGCAAGGGGTCCCCAACCAGGCGATATGAAAGTGCCGACTCCCTATGTTCGTATTCGCTTTAACGCGCAGTCTGTGAGGCACGTGTGCACCTCATCCGAGCCATTTTCGCCCTCACCTCGAGACAAACGACAAATGTCTTGATGCGTTGCACGCGCGTGTCTCGCCCGCAAACCTGGATTTTGCAGTCTTTTGATCACAAGGGTTTTTGCTTTTGCGTCCAGCTGCTGGGCAAAAAAGTCAGGCCACTCCACTTGATGGACATCACGAGCGTTGCGTCATGCAGGCTATTTTTGCTTCTGCGTAGTGGATCGAAGTGGTGGCCCCTGGTAGCTGGCCATCAGAACCTAATTCTCAGGTGGTTCCAGCCGGACCCTGGCAAGCTGTGGGCGGCCTGAGGCTGCCCGCTCATTGAAGTCTGGTTTGTAAGGCTTTGGATTTGGTTGCCCGTGCTTTGGATCTGGTTGGTTTTTCGTCAACTATTTGTTTGTTCCATGTCAAAATGTTGAATAAATGGATAGTGTTAATATAGATAATAAAATGACATCATCATCAGAAGCAAACAGCACTGAATCCGTCAATAATACCTATGGAACAACAATGGATAACAACCTGAGCTCCACCATCGTCCCACCCGCCAACGCACTAATCGGCTGCCGCTGAGCTTCATCACCAAACCGCGATGCTCCGTTTTGTCAGGCCAGTGCGTTGGAATTGCCGGAGCCGAAAAAAAGCCATGGTGCGATGGATGCGAATCTGGCGACATTCGGGAATCTAAGTTTGTATGCTGACGAGTGGCAAAACATCAATGTTGTCTGTCCGTCTGCTCTTGGTCATCAAAATGTCCATGTCTGGTGCAATCAAGTGGTGGATTGAATCAAATGGATGTCACATCGCTGAAAGCACCTGGATTTGAATTTACAGGCGAGTGCCTTGGCACAATTAGCGACCTCAGCCCCCCGCCAAGCTCCGCCCATCCACTGCCGGCTGCTCCCTAAGCCCCAGAACAGCGTATTAGTATAGGCGGTCCACCTTCCATACCCGACCTCTGATGGCGTCGACGTGCATCTTTTGCCTTTGCCCGCCCCGCCTCGGGCCTGTTTACATACCTGACTTGACTCCTCAGCACCTCAACTTCCGCCTTCATCTCTAGACATCGCCTCTTTTTCCTCCTTGCGCTCCTCTTTCTTGCATCCGTCCTATCGTCTCGTTAGAAAGTTGATTCTTTTGTTATTTCCGCCGTCGTGTTGTTTCTTTTCCTTCCAGTGTATCCGATACCCGAGTTTCTTCTTTTATCCGCTCGTCCCATGACGTGTCTCCGCTGGCCGACGTCAGCTCCCTGAGGCGGCATTACTTTGACCAGACGCCACAAGACAAACCCAAAACAAAACAAAACAAAACAAAAAACAAGCAAAACCACTCCATCTGCGGCCGGCCGACAGCCGCGCTCTTCACGATGCGCACTCCCCGGATTGTGATTCTTGTTCTCTGTATATCCGCGTCCTTCTTCCTCCTTTTCCGCGCAGCGACAGCCTCCAGACGAGCCGCAGACTCCCGATACCCCACTGAGCTGCGACCAAACAGATCGGTATGGGGGCTCATCTTCTACAACACGCCCTTCTCTCTGTTCCCTCCCAACGCTGCCATCAGCTTGACCGACGACAACAGCACGTCTTTTGCGGCGCGGCCTGCAGCGTTTGGCCCTAGGTTGCGACCCAACGGTCTAAGTGGGCAGCTGTGGGTTGGGAGCGGTTTCATTGAGGATAGCCTGGACGGCAATGGCGAGCTGGGCTGCAGCGACCTCCCAGGCTGGGATGGTGCCGGAGCGAAGCATGTGCTGAAGCAATCCTTTCACGAAACTACACCACACAAGAAAGATGCCTCCAAGTCTACTCGCCGGCCGAGGCGCAGCCAAGAGCTTCTTAGTCCGGATAGCCCCAAAACAGACACCAAAGCAAGTCTCAGCGAAGACATCCCCACCGATGACGGCACCGACAATCACCTCCACGAGAGGCTTCCACTTACTCGGCGGGACACTTCTGTGTCTTCCCACGCCGATATCCAGTCGATCCAAGAAGGGGCCGAGATCAAGGGAAAGATTGTTCTGTTAATGCGTGGAGGATGTGGTTTCTTGGAGAAAGTAATGTGGGCACAGCGAAGAGGAGCCATTGGCGTCATCGTCGGCGACAACGTCAAGGGAGGTCCTTTAATCCAGATGTTTGCTCGCGGCGACGAGGTCGACAACGTGACAATTCCATCCGTCTTCACAGCCCGGACCACAGCACAGCTGCTTTCCTCGTTGACGCAGCCCGGCAGTTTTATCGAAGATACGCTTGACGATAACGGCAATCCCGTCCTCAAAGTCCAGCAGGGCTCCAAGGCTAGGAAGAGCAAAGACACCGATTCCAAGAAGAAAGCGCCCTCGAAGAAATCCAAGCCTTCAAACAAGGAAAAAAGAATTACGAAGAGAAAGGAGGTCGAGGAGAAGCCAAGCGGTTGGTTCAAGCGCCTTTTCAGCTGGGGCACGTCTTCTCGCGGCGTCGACAGTGAAAGCAGGCCACCCAGCAGCGGCCAGCTGGACTGGGTAATGGTTGAGGACTGGGAAGATGAGCAAGACAGTACCATAAAACCCAGCGTGGCTAAATCAAAGAAGCAACCAAAACAGCCGAAATCTAAGGGCGACGACTTTGTCATCGGAGTTCAAGACTGGCGGGACCCAGACGTTATGGGCAAGAGCAAGGCGACTTCTGTAGGCAAAGACGCGCCAGCCAATTCCAACTCAAAGGGCGACATCTCCGACAAGACACCCAGCACTGATAAGCCAAAGGGAGGAAGCATTACCCCGGGCAGCGGCGAGTATAAGCTGCGTAAAGTGTCTGAGGTCGAAAACGAAGCAACCTCGGCCTTTGAGCTGAGGGGGGTTTCGCCATCCACAAAGGGCCGCGGCCTGATTTCTAGAATCTTTGGCGATGACGAGGACGACGACTTAGATGCTGAGCTTGCCGACCCCGAAGACGGCGACTATGACGACGACTTGCCTGAAGAAGATGAAGATCCTGTACCGCATGAAGGCCTCTGGGTTACCATTACACCAACCAGCAGCGCCAGTCCATTCTTCGATACGCTCCTTGTTCTTGTCATTAGCCCTCTGGTGACTCTCTCAATCGTGTATGCACTTTTAGTTTTACGAGCCAGAATTCGTAGGAGAAGATGGCGAGCCCCCAAGTCTGTAGTCGAACGTCTGCCCGTTAGGACATATCACACAGTTGCCCGATCCCCCAGCCTATCCCCCAGGGTCTCATCCCCAACGCCGACCACGCCGCTATTGCAGCACACCCACAACTCTAGCCCACCGAGATCGCGGCCTCGTTCCAGGACCACCACCGGGGTCATGGAGAGCGCAAACTTTCTTGCCCCTACTCCCAGCGACTTGGCATTGCCGCAGACACTGCCACAACGAAGCCCTCGTTCTGGTCGCTCAGGGCACGAGCGAGGAGCCATCTCGGCAGAGTGGAAAAAGTACATGGGAAGGCAGGTGGAATGTGTTGTCTGCTTGGAGGAGTATGTCGATGGCGTGAGTAGGGTGATGAGGCTGCCTTGTGGCCATGAATTCCACGCCGACTGCATGTGAGTTTTCCTTTACCATTGTGTGTTCTTCAAGCATCAGACTGACAAGATGAATAGCACTCCTTGGTTGACAACCCGTCGACGAACATGCCCCATCTGCAAGGGAGATGTAGTCCGCTCCATGGCTCGTGGCTCGTGGGCTGGCCCTAGATACGAGCCATACCATGACGATGGCGATGACGACGACGAGCAGGTAGCTGAAGGGTCCGGATCTAGATCATCCAGCGGCGACGAGGATCTCGAGCAAGGCGTTGCTGAGGCGGAGCCCACGACGGCGCGTCGCTCGAACTGGCAAGATAATTTCTTCTTCATCCTACCCGGTGGCAGACGCAGGACACAATCCCCATCCCCGCCATCAGATGAACGCCAGACGTGATCCGATCAATGAGGGTTATCTTAATCGCCGACTTTCCTGGAACTGACCAACCCGTCAGCTCAATATCGCTCTAAAAAGTCGGCAAGCATATCAACGGTTTA
Source organism: Trichoderma endophyticum (assembly GCA_035079535.1). Classification (NCBI taxonomy): domain Eukaryota; kingdom Fungi; phylum Ascomycota; class Sordariomycetes; order Hypocreales; family Hypocreaceae; genus Trichoderma; species Trichoderma endophyticum. The sequence continues at coordinate 775,666 of JAPMIQ010000011.1, forward strand.
TGCGGGCATATCTCTGCTTTAACATCTATCTCAGCGGTATACCTTGTTGTCAGGGACAGCAACAATTATACGCTTTGGCGTAGTGGGCAATGGGAGGAATAGGAGTTTTTTCTTCTTCTTTTGTGTGTTTTTCTTTTTTTGGGACTAAGCAAGCATTATGGAAGTATCGCCTAGAATGGCGGTTTTGTTTTCGGATGGAATTGTGTACCGAGGCTGTTGTTTTGTTGTGTATCCTTGCCTTTGTGGCGAGCTGGTTATGGGGGAGGATAGAGGAGTGAGGAGGCTGTTTGATCGATGAGCGCCTGTTGGGTGTCGGATGGAAGATTACTTATACCCTTGAGTTGATGGCGGTTCATGTGGAATCTTGTATTTAGTTATCGTAGTGCGGTAATGGATGCCGGGCCATGGATGGTGGCAGGCTTTGATCTCCTGTCATTTGAGTTGCAGCCATATTGTACAAGCTCACGCATTGATTTGACATATGGCTAAAGTTCAGCCCTTGATGCAGTTAAGGGGCAAAGACCATATCGATGTTGATGCGAAGAACTTTAGTGACCGTAATAACACTCATCGTGAAGCCGGTAATACGAGTTATGATGTAAATCATCAATATTGCATTTATTCTTTTTCTTCATTGTAACCAAGTCCACGTTTTAAACTTTTCTATCTATATACATGTACAAACTGTCAAATGCAATCAGATGTAGCCCTTGAGGATAGCAGCCTCAGCATTTAATATAGAGGAACCAGCCGCTCCGATGACCGCTGCGAAAATGATTAGCCACATCTACCCTATAACAAAACCTGCACGAAAGAAAAGGGGGAAGACTCACTGTTGTGGCTCAGCGCAACAAACTTCAAATCAAAGATGCCACTCTCGTCAGCTCGCACTCTGCCCACACTGACGGTGTATCCCCTGCCCAGATCGCGGTCCAGGCGCGGCTGCGGCCGGTCATCCTCGTCAAAGACCTTGATAGGCGGGTTCGGCGCAGACGGGCACCCAATCTTCTGGGCCTCGGAGACGTATGCCCTGAGGGCGGCCTTGCACTCTTCAGGCGAGGGAGGGGGCTGGCGCTCGAACTTGAGGCTGACGCAGGCCGTGTGGCCGTCCATGACGGCGACGCGATTGCACGACGCGGAGACGCGCAGGGCCTCCTGCTCGACGAAAGCTTTGCGGTCGCCGTCGATGGCGCCGAGGATCTTCCTGGCCTCGGTCTCGAGCTTGTCCTCCTCGCCCTGGATGAAGGGCACGACGTTGTCCATGATGTCCATGCTGGAGACGCCCGGGTAGCCGGCGCCGGAGACGGCCTGCATGGTGACGATGCTGACGGTGGAGATGGGGCCAAAGGCGGCCTGCAGCGCGGCGAAGGGGATGACGAGCCCGATGACGGCGCAGTTGGAGTTGCAGACGAGGAAGCCCTTCTTCAGGCCGTGGACGGAGCGCTGGTGGGGGATGAGGTCGAGGTGAGGCAGGTTGACGGTGGGCACGACGAGGGGCACGAGGGGATCGCGGCGGTAGTTTTTGGCGTTGGAGAAGACGGGGATTTCGGCCTTGAGGAAAGCCATTTCTGTATTATATCAGAATCAGTCAATCATTCTCTCGTTCATGTGAATATGAATATGTCGATGTAGTGAAGGAAAACAACGTACCAACATCGCCAGCGACATCGGAATCGAGGCCGCTAAACACCACGTCGCAGTCGGCAAACTCCTCCGGGCGGCACTCCCTCACGACCATCTCGGCGACGTCGCCAATGGGCGAGGCCTGCTTCCACCGCACGGCATCCTTGTACTTCTTGCCTGCGGAGCGGGACGAGGCGCCGATTGCGTGCAGCTCGAGGGTCGGGTGGCCTTGCAGCAGGAGGATGAAGCGCTGGCCGACGGAGCCGGTGCAGCCGAGGACGCCTGAGAATGAATTATGTTAGAAAGACGTCTTGGAAGAGAAGAGAGAGATTTGATGATGGGGAGCCGTACCGCACTTCTTGCGAGGGGATTGCGTTGCCATCGCGGTGGTTTTGCTGTGTGTGGTTGTATGAGGGCGAAGATGGGAGCCGATACGGAGCTCAGAAGGGGTGACACACGATGTCGCAATAACAACAAGCGATTGAAAAAGAGAGAGGGGTATATAATAGAATGAACTCGATGATGAAATAAACAAATAGCCCAGATCTAGATTGATAAAAGATCCAGAAACCCAAAGATCGTCAACCAAAAGGAAAAGAAATTGAGGTTTAACTTTCTGACTCCCAAAAGTTTTGGCTACCAGATTAAGCTCAATTGCTGCCCCGCCATCGGAGCGTCGCCATACATCAGAACTAGCTTTTTTTTGCGCGGTGCCGGACCGTTTTTTATTAGATAGCACTTGGATTATTAGCAGACAGTATCATGTAAGTCGATATGATTTATTTATGAATTATTGCTCAAGTAGTTTTTTTTTTTTTCCTAGATGAGATTGAACAAATAAGATAATTGAAACCGAAGAAGAAGGAAAAGATGTCCTATATGATTGCTCTCTTTGAGAATCTATCCCGTGAGACTGCCTGCACCCAAGACAGGCAGTTCTTCACAATGGGCCTTTATGCCCTACCTTAGTACCAAAGGTAAACAATATGCAGATGAGACTCAACCTAAAAGTCCCATATCAACATGCTGCGCCAGAACGCCAAGTGAAATCCACCGTGACGCCTCATCCAATACTAAACCAAACAAGTAAACACCAAATTATGCCGAGTTGAGTGAACCAATATTTCGCTCTACAATGCACGCGCATTCGAGACAAATCCCCAGACAAATCCTAGTCGGTAATGCTTTATGCCTGGCCGTCGCTTCGCCTGTTGTTGGCGTATAACCGGAATTGCACAAAGATGGTGCCGTCCTCGACGACCGTGCCAAGAGACCCAATCAGCCAAGGGATGGTGTTGATGATGTATTTCCTGTCCTGGGAGTAGGCCACAATGCTGATTGCGTACGTCAGGTTTCCGGTCAGGGAAAGCATAAAGAACAAAATCGAGAGGCCTGTTCATGTTGATTAGCATGTGATCGCGTCAGCTAAGGGTCGGCCAGATGTACCTTCGCAAGACTTTTCTCGGTAGTTCTTGATGATTTGGGGAATTCGAGCACTGCAAAAAGGTCAGTCGTTTACTCCTATCACCGATACCCAAAGTGTGGTCAAACATACCAGAGGTAGCAAACTGCGCTAAAGTAGCCCAACACCATTCCAATCTTCTCCAGCAAGTCTGATGACTCCACGGTGTTGAAGACGACAGGGTCTGCCTCGTTGTACGCTCCAGCCTTGTATGAGAGGTACCACCCCATGAATCCAACAACATATACGGCAATCAAGCTGAATGCATTGGACGACCACGAAGACCGCTCAATCAGTTCGTCGCCGGCCGGCGCAATCTTGCCGACGTCCTCGCTCGACACCGATCGGCGATGCGACATGCGCCGCTCTCCAAGAAGGGGCGCCTCTTCGGTGGCCTCCGCCTCCTCCGCAGCTCGGCGAGCGTTGATCGTGTTGTAGTATAGGCACTGGGAGATGAGGAGGAAATCGGCGACGCAAAAGTACATGGCCAATGCTACCGCTGTCGGCGCCAGATGCGTAAAGAGTCCACCTAATGTAACAGTCAGCTCCGCTCGCAGACGGCTTCTCCGCGGGAGTATTTGCAGAATAGTGAGAATCTTGCAGGAGTACGCACCGATCAAGTTGGTTGCGTCGCCAATCATCCAGACAACCAGAAACGGCATGCTCAGCCCGTCGGCGCTCTTCGCTCGGTAGTTGACAATCATCTGAGGTAGCTGTCGGGTGTTGCGCAGTTAGATAAATTCATTCTTGCGGGCAAGGAACCAGAAAATTCAGCACATACAATAACACATATCCATGCTGCCATGCTAATGCTCCCAAAGATCCCCGATATAGCTTTGTGAAGAGGCAGCTCTTTCACTGCCTCGTTGACCACGGCCATCGCGAGAGACGCCATGATAAGGAAGTCGGGCTTGTTCCGGTGGCGTACAGTAGATGCTGGGCAAGATGTGTCGCTTGCTCTGCAGCTTCGAGAGAAAGAGAGAGACGGTCGAGCCAGCAGCAAAGCGTCAAAGGTTGGAAAAGGGAGAGCGAGATTGTGCGGAGAGTCAAAGCACCGGTGATCTCGTGAGGACTCCGACCAGCCGATGCTAGTCATAACAAGCTGAAGAGCGAAGACGGCTTATCGGACGCTCCTTATCGCGGGTCAGCGATAGAAGCGCGGGTGCTGATTGGACGCGGCTGGTGGGGGCTAGGCGAAAGTAAATCTTGCCTTGCTTGCACACGAGACAGATCAAGGGTCCGGTTTGGTCTGCTGCTGCTGGGGGAGGAATTTAGGGATCCATGGATGATGGTGGGGTGCATACATAGCGCCGTACAGTAGCCAGTGCCAGTGTAACTTCCCGCGCTATCTCTGCTGTGGACGGGCTTGCATCGTCATTTGGTTTTGGTCAGCTTATAGATAAGATGCTCTGCTCGTATGCGTATGTGGTGCTACCTCAGTATCTACAGTAATACTAGTCGACTGTATTTTATCTGATGACTTCATCTCTGCTCTCGTCAACTTATTATCAAACTTTTTGATACTCGAACTCGATAACCATCGCCGAACAGCCAAAAAGCCTCGCACACAAACTCAATCGCTCTGGCATGCAGCGGCGGTGCCGAGGTCGCAGCCCCAGTGACACAACTCGCCGCCGCTCATGATTCGCCACAGGGGCTTCCATTTCCACCTCGAGGCGGGCACATGGCTCAACCGCGCCCAGCAGCTGATGCACCCAAAGAGAAGAGCACCAGGCATGATGTAATGCGCGTGATCTGTCTAGACAGCCGCTCGCGCGCTTTGTGCTCTTGCTGATGTGAGTAATGCAGCAGCAAATGCCATTATGCGGCGAGGCGCCAGCTGCTACCAGGTACCGCACGCAGTGATTGAGCTCCCTGTGATTGGCGCCCGGGCGGTTTAGTAGCAGTGGCTGGAGTGCACTACGGAGCTGGAGTAGCTCCCGGGGGTACCTTGGTAGCCTATGTGAGCTCCATCCCTCCTCAGATAGGTCACACTGCCTGCATCTGCTTCTACTTCATCTTTACACAACAACCATCACTTCATCATCATTTCATCTCGTCGGTTCATCTAGAATAGCCATATAGAACTTTTGTTTACTGTGTGCGCCGTATCTTTGCAACCTGCAGCCATTATGAAGCTCTCAAATGCCGTGGCCTTTAGCCTCGTCTCCCTACCAGGGGCCATGGCTTGGGGAGGTGTGTATTGTCTCCTGTCTCTCCCCCGTGACGCTCTCTAGTCAACACCATCACCAGCCATTCTAACAATCATCCTCTCCGAATCAAGGTCTGGGCCACATCACGACTGCCTACATTGCAAGCCAGTTTGTCAGCAACTCCACAGAGGCCTACCTCAAGCACCTCCTGCGAAGCAATGAGCCCGACTACATGGCCAAGGTAGCCAGCTGGGCCGACTCGATCCGATACACAAAATGGGGCAGATTCACGAGCACGTTCCATTTCATCGATGCCCATGATAGCCCGCCCGAGTCGTGCAACGTCGACTTTGAGCGCGACTGCAAGGGGACCGGCTGTGTCATTACCGCTCTAGCCAACTACACCGAGCAGTCCCTCGACCCGTCGCTGCCGCCATGGCAACGTGCCCAGGCTGCCAAGTTTGTCATTCACTTTGTCGGCGACTTGCACCAGCCTTTACATAATGAAGATGTTGCGAGGGGCGGAAATGGCATCCATGTCAAGTGGAATGGACGAGACTTTAACCTGCATCACGTTTGGGATAGCTCTATTGCCGAGAAGTGGCTTGGTCGCGGAAAGCCTTACCCATTGGCGGAAAAGTGGTCCAGGGACCTCACTGACAAGATCAACGGCGGCATATATTCAAAGGAGAAGGATGCTTGGCTGGCGGACTTGGACTTTAGCGATCCGATCGAAACGGCAATGGCTTGGTCGCGGGAATGCAACAAGCTTGTATGCGAATATGGTAAGTTTGTCGCCTGTTTTATAAATCGTTTAGCTTTACGGCTCAACTCACCGTTTGATAGTCTTCCCTGAGGGTCCCAAGGCCATTGTTGGCCAGGAGCTGAGCGGCGAGTACTATGAAAAGGCAGCCCCCATGCTCGAGAAACAAGTCGCTCGCGCAGGATACCGAATGGCGGCATGGCTAGATCTGATTGTTGACGAGTTCCAAAAGAGGGACGCCAGCTACACTGGCAAGCGACCTGCAGAGGATTATGAAGAGCCTGTTGATGAGCTTGCAGAAGAGATGGAGGACTATATTGGAGAGTTGTAATTGAATAACTATGCCTAGAAGTGTGGAGACAGACACGGGGTTGCGTCTCCCATATTTGGTCTTATGCATGATAGCAAGCAGATATGATTTTGTATGTAGAGAATGAACCGAAGCTTGTGCCAAGGACATCGAAATCGTGAATGCCTCAATTAAATTAACGGATATAGAAACACGACGGGAAATACCATCGCCAAGACAATTGTTTCTCTATCAATGACTGTTTTGCCCTTTTGCTCTTCTCGTTGTTTCGCTCCAGGGTATCCGAAACGGCCATCACTGAAGCCATCCCCCCCGCCCAGATGGGTGAAACGGCAGGATTCGGCAAGCCGAAGTTCACCAAGGAAGCAGATTGCGAGATTCCTAATGCCCTTTACGGAATATGACGTCTGTGCCAAGAAGATGAGACCGGGAATAAAAAGTTCCCTCAAAATCTGTCAGCTGGGAAAAGCGAACAAGACGGAGCGTCTGTTTCGGGGGTGCAAAGGCGGAGTTTCAGATGTGCTCTGTTGACGAGCGCCAAGGAGGTTTCACGAACCGGCAAACGGCAAAGGCTGTGGGCTCGATTTTTTTGCCCTTTGGGGCTTATTTCCTTCTACCCTTGCATCTGTGCATTGGCCCCTGAAGCGTCAAAGGGTTTAGGTTGCTCTTCGCTTCTGTGTTTTGTCTGTATGCGAAGAGATGAAAAGGGACTTGTCATAAACAGAAAGGGCAGTGCTGGCTGTCATCTATTGTCTGTGCTGTTCCGGTTTGCCGGATTGGGGATCTTTTGTCTGTCCTTTTTTGACGGGCTTTGGATGAAACGTGCTCCTTTGCAGATGTAATTGAGTCTGTTTCCGTCCGGGGTGCAACGCGAGATGGACGGATATACTCCGACAGACCCCTATTAACACAGTCTCATCCTCTAATGATTACAAAGAGCACTTCTAATATAGGTACTTCCATGTTGTCAAAGCTGAAGGCGGCGCTTTTGCAACGACTTGCTAGATTCCAATAAAAGCCCATTCAATGCAGCCCTGAGAATGGGCCGCCTTTATGCCGATTGTACGAGTAGCTGATTGATTGTTGAGCCAGATGCAATTTATTGGCTACAAGACGACGAGGCTTCTTACATCTAGGCGCCCAAGATTTGAGTGGGGGGTTTGTATATCTGCCTCTTTGTTATGTACAACGGGAACAAAGAAAGCATGGTGGCACGGCTACTGTATCTACAGCCATTTAGACAGCAGCTTAAAAAAAGCCAAGACAACTTTGTTCTCCCGAGCATGGAATAATGACGCTGCCAAGTCGCATACCCATGGATGTTGTTTCGTGCGGCCTGTAAGTGCACACGCCTTGTAGCTGTATTGTATGCGATGGAGGATTTCTTGTACCGATCACATTGTACGCCACCAATAGGTTCCGGGTTGCAAGAGGCAGAAAGGAAGCGGAGATCGATCCGGGCTGCAGTATTTGGCCAACAAATACTATCTTGACCGAGTGTATTAAACATATGCTCTGTCTGTCTGTTCATAGAGATTTTGCCTGAATATCTTGATATTAGTGCTGGGGGTTCATCTCTAAAGCAGTGACCATGAAAGTTGCTCCGTGCTCCGAAACGGTACATGGCAATGTAGCAACACCACGTGCCGACCGCCCTCGGATCAATTCCCCCAAACGCCTTCACCTCAACTTTCTCCTCTTCAACGTCTCTTTCTCACCATCCGTGCACGCCCATTACCAAAGCAAAAGCGCTCAAACAGCCAGTGCCTGAGCCCCAACTTCTCGTCTCGGGTCTCCGTATCGCCTGCAACCGAAACGCGAAGCGCCACATGGAGGCTGCAGATCTGGGCTCGCCATTGGCCAGATTGGCCTGGCACCAACCCCGAGACGCCTGAAGCCGCATCAGTGCATCCGTACTTTAATCTGCGACAGCGCCAGGGTCTGGTTGACCACGGCTAGGCCTAGGGCATTGCGCTGCTGAGTTGCGGCGCCTGAGTGAGTCCCTGGGGAAATAACTTTAATTCCGGGGACACAAAGGGCATTACATAGAAGACATTGCAACAATGCTACTGTAGGTACTACGAGTACCACTCTGTCTCGATTGTAAGGGACTTTTTTTATTTCTTTGTTTCTGTATCTTCGGTACTCTTTGCTAATTCATTTTCAGTTGTAGGCATTAGTACGACGAGTAGTATATCATCTGCAACTGAGATTGCTGGAGCAGAAACAATGGGCTGAAAATGAACGAGGTCCGTTGCTGCGGCTAGTCGGCAGCCAGTGCATCCCCCTGGCCAGCGTGCCCCAGAGCATCTCCGGTACCTGCGTGGAGAGGCGTTCAGTCCTCCTCGACGTCTGTTTCGAGCCCCCGACTCATCAGACAGCGCTAATGCCGTCGCGTTTGGTGACACTGCACCCTCAATATGGGATTGTAATCCTGGGATTGCCCTTTTCGATCGCTGTTCCAAGACGCTCACCCCGGCTCCGGGGCTGCCTCTAACAAACCCCCCCGGCCTCTCGCCCTGGTTTAACTCCTCGGATCGGTGCTGAACCGTTTGAGGCTCATGGAACCGCACTTGTTCGTGGGTGTGGATGAGTGTCCCTGTTCTGTTTCTGGAACTGGAGCACCGCTGTTCCTGATCCCTAGTCGTGCCGTCTTCCCGATGTCTTGTTTCGTCCCTGTGTCTGCGGTTTGCATTGACGCCAAAGGCCTTGGCGTCTCAAAGCTATAATGGCCTCGCTCTCCCCTCTCGTTGTTTCTCTTTCTTTCTTCTCTTCATCCTCCAACCATTCCTTTCCTAACTCCATTAAGCGACCTGGTCGTTCGCGGTCTCTTTCGTTTATTTCCTTCTTTCGTGTGTCTGTGACACTTCTTTTTCTCTCTTTTCGTCTCTGGTCTGGTACCATTCCCTCTCACAACTTCAACTCGACAATTTTATTTTTTTCCTTTATACTTTTTATTTTCTTCTTTTAACACCTTTCAATATGCAAATCAAGAACGTTCTCACTGGCCTTGTTGGCCTGGCTGTCCTGGCTGACGCCGCTTCAATCGAGCGCCGATCTCCTTTCGGTCGTACTCTGGCTCGTCGCCAGAACAACTTCGGTCAAAACAATGGTCAGAACAACGGTCAGAACAATGGTCAGAACAACGGCCAGAACAATGGCCAGAACAATGGTCAAAATAACGGTCAAAACGGTGGAAACGCCAACAACGGAGGCAATGCTGCCGGTGCGACCCTGGATTCCAACCTGATCCAGACTGGCTCCCAGCAAGACGGCAACAACCCTGGTGCCGATGGCCAGTCCGCTTCTGCTACGTGAGTATAACCCCATCTCATCTGACGCATGAAAGATTACTAATGAGCGGACAGTGACAACTTCAACTTCATCAACTTCTGTCAGGGCAAGACCATCACCAACGGTGAGCAGGTTAAGACCGGATCTTGCAATGGTATCCCCATGGGCAACATCCCCTCTACGGAGAACATGGTCTCCTCTGTCTTTGTTAACCCCCAGGACGGTCAGAACATTGCAGAGAACACCACCTTCAACATCCAGGTGCAAATGATCAACTTTGCCCCTGGTACCTTTACCAACGCCACCTCAACCTACTACGCCGCTCCTCAGGACGTTGATGGCAACGGCAACATCATTGGCCACACTCACGTCACTGTCCAGAGCACTGGTAACACCCTGAACCCTACCCAGCCTCTGGACCCCAAGCTGTTCGCCTTCTTCAAGGGTATCAACGACGCTGGTAACGGCCAGGGTCTGCTCTCTGCTGAGGTTACTGATGGTCTTCCCGCCGGAAACTACCGACTCTGCTCCATGTCTTCTGCCGCCAACCACCAGCCTGTGCTGATGCCTGTGGCTCAGCGTGGTGCTCAGGATGACTGCGTTCGTTTCACCGTCGGTGGAAATGGAAACAACGGTAACAACGGTGGCAACGCCAACAACGGTCAGGGTCAGGGCAATGCCAACAACGGTCAGGGTAACGCCAACAACGGTCAGGGTAATGCCAACAACGGACAAGGCAACGCCAACAACGGCCAGAACGGACAGGCTGGTAACACCAACAATGCTGGCCAGGCTAACAACGGTCAAAACGGCCAGAATGGTCAGGCTGGTCAGAACGGACAGACTGGACAGAACGGTCAGGGTAACGCCAACAATGGCCAGGGCAACGCCAACAACGGACAGAATGGCCAGACCGACCCCAACGGCACAAACAACGCTTCTACCCCTGACCAGACCACCGCTGCTGCCGCTGCCGCTACCACTGCTGCTGCTCAGGATGGACAGACCGGACAGAACGGCCAGACTGGACAAAACGGTCAAGCTGGACAAAACGGTCAGACTGGACAGAACGGTCAGGGCCAGGGCCGTGGTGGACGTGGCCGAGGTGGACGCGGCCGTGGTGGACGAAAGGGTGCCACCGCTTCTGCTGCCGCCGGTGCTGCCGCTACTCCCACTGCCGCCGCTGCTGATGCCACCTCCCCTGCTGCTGCTGCTCCTACTGATGGCTCCGGCAACGTCGCTGTCTCCGCTGCCGCTGGCAAGGGTGGTGCCGCCGGCTCTGTTGCTCTTGGAGGAATTGCTGCTCCCCCCGTCACCCAGTCTGGCAACCAGGACAGACCCTTTGACGTCCAGGGCAACACCTTCACCACCAAGGCTGCTGCCATCCAGCGAGCCTGTGACATTCAGAACAACCAGTGCGCTGATGCCGTCAACGGCCAGAAGCTGAGCGGCGTCACCGTCAGTGACTGCCAGACTCAAGTTGCTACTTGCACTTCAAACCTTGCTGCCTCATCATAAGGTGTTACGAGATATGTATGAAGAAAAAAACTATTAGGGCTGTAATTCGATGTTCGACGGAGCCCGTCTACAGTCCCAATCATGGGAGAATCAGAGAGGAAGGAGATTTTTCTTTTTTATTTTTATTTGTCTGTGACACGATTTGTAGCTTATTGGATTGTTAGGAATAGTGAGTATACTCGTGCGGAGTATACAGTGGATCATATACTATATTAAAATCACTTCTTGTTCCCATTGCCTTGTGAATGTGACTTTTTTTGAGCAATCAATAATTCAGACTCAACAAGATCACCTCTTAGAGAGAAGGAGTCGAGACACCTCGCTCTGTTGTTGCGACCTCAGTAGGATTGAGCATATTACAACTGCCAATACTAATCCAGTGAGACATGAATGACACAGCGGACCAGACAAGAAACACATAATGATACATTCATAAAAGTCCTCAAGCAAGATTTTGCGTGCATGGATTATTTTACACGCGAAACGGATCTCTAACGAAGCGGTTTCAGGATCTGGCGCCAAGGAGGGGTGCTGCGCCAGTGTCGGACGATGCGCATTTTGGAATTGGCGGGCAAGGGTTTATTGTATGCTTGAACAGGGGGGGCGGTTAAGAGAGAGATGAAGAGCGGAATGCTCTCGGCTTTGAGTTGAATCTTCAACTGCACTTTGTTGGTGATTATGTTTCTTCTTGTGTTTTTTTGGTGGTAGATGATTTTCGATATGTGTTGAGGGCCCCTGAGGGGTTTGGTGTTTGTGGGTTTTTGCATGAGAAAAGGCTTATTAAAATTAAAATATACGAGATTTTCAATTTCATCCTAAAAACTGATGAATCACATTTCAACTGTGAAGTGGGAAATGTCGATATGAGTGCAATTACAACTTCTTAGCGACATTATGCAAACACACACAGGCATCGGGGAGTTGGATGAGAACATGTTATTTGGGTATCTGAATCTGCTTTCCACATGGCTAACTCCATGCTTGCACTCTTTCCTCTCATCTGTATGTAATTCCGTACATGAAAAATACGGCATGATAAAAAAAACTCCTCAACTCAGGCCCATCAGCGACTTAGTCGCGATGCCTTCTTTTCCCAAATCAAAACGCCGTATTAGAAATTTATCTGTCTTGCACCTCTCGTCCTAGTCTCGCGCAGCGAGTCCAAGCTCTCTTCGTGTACGCTCCTCGAAATTAAATCACCAGGACCTCGTCGGTACATGGCGAATGTGGCGGAGTTGCTCGACGGTTGTGTTCCATTTTCGCGGATATGTGAATGTAGTTTTATCCTCGCTTTGGTCTAACGAAAAAGATTGGTCTCGTTAATATACTTCAAGAAATCTCATACTCAGTAACATTTGCATGTACTTTCATCAAGAGACGTAAGATCTACTGGGATAAAGAAAAACGTACCCGCATCCCTGAGGCGTGACAACGCCAAAGAAGCAATCGCCCGCTTGTCTCTGTACGACCTGATCCTCAAAAATAGGGGTGATGACAATGTCCGCCGCAACGAAGGAAATCGCCGTTGAAAGGAGCGCGAAAACGAAAGTGGTCTTCATCTTGATCGAGTAGAAAGCGTTTAGTATCCGTGAAGGAGAATGAGTGAGATGGATGAGATTCGGAAGCTCAAAAGTGCCCAGCACAGCAGTAGTTTGCAAATAAGAAAAGTAGATACCCCAAAAACACAGGACCCAAATAAAAAATAGAAATAAATGCGTATACAGACAAAACGAAAAACAATGAAAGAGAGAAAAAAAAAAGGAAGAAGGAAGAAAAAGCGTCGCAAAGGAGTTTGATTCTGGCGTTTCCCCCCCCAGACGTTTCTTGTGTCAAGTGCGGTTTCAGGGACGGCCTCCGTACCCCCATGGTGCGGCGGGCCAATCGCGTCAAAGCGCTGGCTTGAGATGGCATCAGATGCTGCGAAAGGGAGATCTACGGGTTTTTTTGTGAAGCTAAAACAAAATCTGGTAGATGGGATTGTAATTTGTTTATGATTCACTTTGGATATGTAATTTGTGATGCTCGATCGAAGATGTGGTGTTGAATTGGAACCATCTTCCAGATGTGGCTTGTGTTACGCATGAGTATGAGAGCTACGACGTCTTCAACGCTGCCGATGCCCCTGCAATAACCCGAAGGCGAATCATTCATTCACTCAAGAGCAAAACTCCATCTGAAAATCACGTAAAAATACGGCATCTGCCATTTTTGGTCGTCAAAATTATTATATATACACCGTCGTACATGAATGTCACATTAGAAGCCTTGCAGCTCGCCTCGTCTCCCTTCCCGCCACGAACCCCCCTCTAGCCAAGTCCTTCTTTTGATTCAATCTCAGTCAGGTATCCTATTATTACCGCTCGCCATTATCCCGCATCACTTGTTTCTCTTCCCCACCCATATTTCCATGCTGTCTTATTGTAGGGGCTGCGGAGGAGGGGGAGCAGTCTTTGCGCCGGGAGGAGGAATAAACATGGGCAGATATGTCACCGCCAGAGCCATAACTGCAATCTCTAGTTAGCCATCCTTGTACATCTCCAATGCCTCAACACGTAAAGAAAGAGGGTAGGGGGGTTATAGCTTGAGAAAGAGAGAAAACATACCAGACATGCCAACGGAAAAGTATCCCGGCGTTCCACCGCTCTTCTGGCTATCCTCGCTCTCGCCCAACCACGTCTGAATAGAAAACACCACCGCAATCCTAAAAAGTAACAACCGTCAGCCAACAATGTCCCTTTCATTCATTCTTTCTCTGCGTCGTTCGAAATTCGTCCCAAGGAATCGCATACCATCCGACAAACTTGTTACGCATAAACATGGCAGCCATGGGCAGCGTCGACGACATGGTGGATGAGAAGTCCGTCACCTCGCCCTTGACGGTGGGCTCCTGATACGGCACGACTAGAAGTTTTCAACAAGTCAGCTTTCGTTGCTCTTTCTCTGTCTCCTCCTCTCATAGCTCTTGGAAGCGCATGACCATCAAGGCGAGCGCCCTAACCAATTGCGGCACACAGAGTAGGGATATCGCAGCACTCACTCAGGTCCGCGCGTCGCATGTCCTTGGTACTGGGCGCCATTGCTGTTTAAACGAGTCAAGAACAGAGAATCTCGGTGATGGCAGAAAAAGGCAATCAGATTGTGCGGTTGAATGTTGCGCCATGTTTGGCCACGAGAGCCGTTGCAGATAGTTGCAGCTTGCATGTTGACTAAGCTTCAATAAACTCCCAACCAGGCTTAGCGCAGTGTGGGTTAGCTTAGTAGCCTCCAAGCTTTATCGCGCTCCACAAACCTCAGCCTAGCCCAGATGGAACGGGCCTTGTGTTCCGATAATTCACGAGATTCAAAAGATGGAGAAGCAAAAAAAAAAAAATATCACAAAATTATTTTCATTTGTCTTGTCAAATATTTCTGACTTGTCGAGTTGCGAGATGCTCTCTCCCATCAGCCTCGGCGCAAACGTCGTTCCTGCGACCTTTTTTGCCCTTGCTGGTAATGATGACCCAATCATTCCCAAAATGCTACTACCTATCATACAACAAATATTCCGCTCGCTCGCTGGCTCAACTTGGAAAAAAATAACGACAAAGAACCGATGCTGACCTGAACAAAAACGCTCCGAAAATTCCCGCCACAACCCAAAGATAACTCCGTGACAGAAGGGTATTTCTTCTTTCTTAATCCGTTGCTTTTTTTTTCTTCCCCCTCAGGCTGTTTTCGCCTGCATTTCAAAGAAAAAACGCCATGGGGATATTTTCCCCTTCCACCTTGCTTGACATGCTCATGGTACTCGGACAATAATTTTCCAACCTAGAGCGCCGGCCTCGCGAATTGCGCAGGCTAGGCATCCTCGCTTCCTCCTGCTGATGATGGCATTCCACCCTCTTTCGGAGCACAGGGCCCGGATGAGGATTTCCATGTCGGACCCAAACTGTCGCTTTCTCGACTCAAAGTGCATCTTGGCTGCCGCGGAGAAACTGCCCTTTCGCTCAATAGGCGAAGATCCAGGCGAGTCCAAGCGGTCGAGCACAGGTGACTGCGGTGCCGACGAAAAGTTGGTAATGCAGTCAACCACCAGCACCTGGTTCGCAGCAGCCTGCCCGTTGGGGGGCGTGAGGAGATCTGACAGCTCGGCGTCTCGTCGTCGCAAAAGGTCGGAGATGTGAATAACTGTATAATTATAATACTTGTGCAAGGGGTGGCCTACGCGATTCTTCATTAGCATACTGCAAGTGGCGGGGTGGTTATCTGGTTGGGCACAATGCTTGCTTACCTGCACGATACATGGACCGAGATCCGTTCCCTAGAGATTTTGATCCGTCAAAGTCAATCTGCTGCAGCGTCGGACTAGAAGGCGACTTCAAGACCCTGACGCGCGAAGAAGGTGAGCACGGGTGGGCGGTGACAAAGTTGATGTCGTAGAGAAGCGAAAAGGTTGCCGTCTCCGTCTTCTCTCCGTCAATTGAAACGAAAAAGTTGAGCTTGGCAGGGTACGACAGCAGATCCGGAGCTCGGTGGTTTTCGTGGAAGGGAGTCACCACAATCTCCGCAAGAGGTGTTGGGTGAACGCACTCTGCCACTGGCGAAGCGAGCTCCAGCGATTGTAATTCGACAATCACGCCTGGTGGACAGGGCGAGTAGTTGTTCTCGTGAGGGATGATAAAGTCTGCGGGAGAAACCGACTCCTCTTGGCCATTTCCAAGAATCGACGACTCGCGCTCAACTCGTTTCTTGCCCCAGAGCCTGGCCTTTTTGCCAAGTTGAGAAATTTCGGCTGGTGGGCAGTTAGAAGACGGTCATTACGGGGTCTACTGACAAGGAGGACAACTCACAGGCAACGTCATGAACATCAATATTGATCCATCCCTCATTCATTCCTTCGGGGATAATGTCTGTCGAAATCCAACCCATACACTCAGCAGATCCCTTCCCGGCAGCCAAGACTCTGCCGACAATGCAGGATGTGCTCCAGAAACTCTTCTCGTGGTAGACAAACCCGCTGCTCAGATTGGCAAACGACCCAATTCTGGACAGAGCCTCGCTGTCATTCTCCAGCAACGTCGCCATCAAAAAGTGGCTCACAGCATCTCCAGGCATCATGAGGCCAAAGATGTACGACTTGGAGAGCCAGCCGTTTTTGTGAAGTGCGGCTGCCATTCGGCGTCGCCTGGCTTGAGCTCGCTCCTTGTGGTGTCCGCGTTGGCATGTGACATCCCAGGCGCCAAAGTACCCATCCTGTTCAGGATCCTTCTTCATCGGTGTTGGTGTCGGGGGTACCAGAGACGCTGGTGCCGTCAGTCTCTGCACATTTTCCGAAATTCGTCTCTCGTAGGCGTCGATGCCTGGCCACTGGAGCTTCCTCGCGAAATGAGTCAGGCCTTCGACCTGGCGCTGGCCATATCTTCCTCGAATGGTATAAAAATGAGGCGGCGATGGAGGTCGGTTCCCGTGCTTGTGTTGGTCGTGGAGAGAAATCTTGCTGGCTAGAGACGCCAGCCAGCCCGGGGCAATACCGCTGCTTCCACGGCGGACCTCTGGTCGTGCTGTAGACCCATGTTCCTCGCGGACAATCTCAATGTTCTTCATCCAGCTGCGGGCCAGAAGCAGCGACCACTTGACGGAGGCGTTGGCGGCCCTCTCAAACTGGACCACGTCAATGGCTCTAAAGTGTGCGGCGCCGTACTCTTCACCATCTGTGATTGCGTCTAGGCGGATGAGCAACTCGGACGAGACCAAAATCTGCATCAGCAGCCAATACTTTTCCTCAGCTCTCTCAGCAGCGCTTTCGGCATCGACAATTTGCGTATCATCATCCAATTCGTCGCCATGTGGCTTGCCCCAGAGAATCTGGCCGAGGCGAACTCGCCATTCGACATGCGTCAGGTCAATCCAGACATTGGGGGCTCCCATACACTTGAGGATGGCGCTGATCTGGTTGGGGAGGCTGTGGGGGTCTTTCTTGTCGACATTGACAGCTTTGTTTGGCCTCATGAGAACGTGGAAAAGGTCCTTGTAGGTTTCCTCAGACGACTTCTTGCGGAGGTCGTTGTTACGGTAGATGTCGGCATTGCGCTTGAGCCGGTCCAGCAGCTCAGTCTGGGGGAGACGGTGCAGCCATCCATCACGGGACAGCATGCGCTCGCGAGCCTCGACGACGGCACGAGCCTTGGTGCCAAGGCTCTCAAAGCCAAACTGCTCCTCCTCAAGCGAATCGCTGACAGCCAGCTCGAGGGCGGCCTGATAGCCCATGGTGCCCTTCTCCAGGCCCTGCATGCTCAGCATGTTGGGTCGCTCGGCGCATCGCACATGGAAATGGGCTCTGTGGGTTTCCTCGGCTTCTTTCTTGGCCTCTGGATCATGGTTGACGTCTCTGGTCAGATGTGGCCAGACGGTGACGCCACTCCAGGCCTTGGACTCGATCTGGACATGATCCGTCAAGTCGCGGATCTCCAATTCCTCGTCAAAGGGAAAGGCTACGCTGGGATGAGGCGCGCCAGGGAAGTGGCTCTCGCTGCGGGCAAAATACTGGGGAGCTCCCGAGAAGAGCTTCTCAATGTCATCGTCACTAAGGAAGTGGGACGACGACGCCATTGCTGTTCGGCTTTTGGGTTTTGGGTGTTCTACCTATGGTGGTCGGCGGGAGGACGCATTAGCCGTGCATGGAACAAGTAAGAGGCGGTTAGCGAGACTTTATTGGATTTTTCGGTGAAAGCTCGCTGGACCCTCGGCGAAAGGAAGGGGGAGAGGAATTAAGAGAAGAGAAAAATAAAATGTCGGCAGCAGAGCAAAAATGGCACTGAAGACCTGATGGTTCGATCTTGGCCGGATCTCCGGGTCCCACGAGCGGCGGGGCAGCACCGCCAAGCGCGGACAAGGGGGTACCTGTACTCGTACCTCAGCCAGGAGAGGAGAGACAGAGAAAGAAGCGCTATTCTCGGAAATGGTCAGGTGGCCCCCCCCGTTAGCATTTTGGGGGTTTCTGGTGTCTGGCTAGACAAGGGCAACAATGAGACATTTCAAGCTTACTTGCACTGCAATATCCCGTCAATGCTTCCAGGGGGGGATTTGCGTTGTGTTTTGTTGCTTTTTTGGACTTGTTTTGCTTTACTTTCTTGTCAATCCAACGTTGCGTGGGGATGGCTGTGCATGTACAGTACCTGGAGAGTACCTCCTCCGTACATGCACTGGGATTGCGTCGAGTACAGTGCAGGTAAGTGATGATGCTTCCACAATTGAATGAAGCTGTTTGCATCTGCTGCCTGCTGCAGGTTGCCTATACCAGGTTAGTTTTGTAAGTTGAAAAACAACATTGAAGCCACACTTTACGTGTTGTTTATACTCATATCTCTTTGCATTGTCAAACAAGGTCGCGTGTCTTTCGCCTCCCCCACGGCTTGCCTGCTCCCTTCAATTCCTGCCGTCTGTCATGTTGAAGTCACCGGTCTGTCGGCAGGTCCCTTAGATTCCCCCGCATTTTACAAATAGCCAAGTGTCACAGTACCACCTTAAAAGTAGGACTTCTTAGTTTGTCCCACGTATTAAAAACGTAAATCCCATCTGGTTACTTCGTATTGTCACCTACCTATAACACACCCGTTGGCCTCTAGTGAATGGGCGCTGGGAGGCAACAAACTCCAAGCGAATGCCACCCACCCAGAAACTGCCTTGCCTTTGCCTGGACTAGGTAACACCTGGCTGGCCTGAGAACTGGACGGAGTATTTCGTGCTTTGTGCTAGTGCTGTGCAGTGGAATGGGGGGAGAGGCTTCTCGGCGCCGCCCAGGGTCCCGTCTCCATGCCCCTGAACACGCCTCACGGAAAGGGCCCTGAGACGTACAGTACCGTAGCAGCAGCAACGCAGATGCGGACGGGATTCAGCCAGCACGGTCTTCTTAGCCCTCCGAGATTGAGCTCCCTAACGCCGTAATTAATGGGGCGTTTGCACCTGGTCAATCTGGGCGCATCTGGGGTCGGCAATCAGCGCCTCTCGCCCCGTCGATCTGGGCTGGGCGCTGGCTGTTTGTTACTGCACTCTCACTCTGTGCTGCCTTTGAGCCAAGCCCAACTAACACCACGGCTCATTGGCTGCTGCTGCCCTTGCAGTTGTCGCCCAGCCCCTGTGCCGGGGACCTCGTACGATATGGATCATCAATCATCCGTTCTGGAAGACTGAACAAAGGGATGGATGGCGCCAAATGTCAGGAGGCAGCTGCAGCGGGATGGGCGCATTTTCTGGACTGGCATGATTACATGAGATGCTGCGAGACAAAAGTTGGCTTGTGATTTGACTGAATTGATGACAAGGCGCTTGTGTGTAGAAATTGGTCTGACCGGGGGTTCTGTACTTGAAGCTGCATGTGTACATGCGCGGCAGCCCCTTTTTCCCGTAAAAGAAGGTACCGGTACATCCGCCTCGTCACTGCGCAGGTACCAGTATGTACGCGGTACCGAGGATGAGCTCATGCCTCTTGGCAGTCAAGTTAAGGAGCAGGAGGGAGCTGCCAAAAGCAAAAACACCGACGAGAATAGAATTGGGCGGGAGAGAGGGTTATCGAGATGCTTAGATAACTCTAAAAGGGCTCCTGCCAATCCCCCGAGTCGCGAGGGCCGCGCGGCACGCGAAATTACTCTGAATCGCAGCCGAGGTGCCAAGGCTGGTGTGTTTCTCATCGAAGCTCTGCCATTGATGGAACACGATGGTACTTTGCAGAAGCCAGCGCTCCAATGTCGCACATGCTCGTTCTCGCTGGGCGAGATGAGCAAACCGTAGTCAGACAGACAGGACGACGCCAAGCAAAACAGGCAAACCGCGCAAATGAGAATGCCGCAGCCGCACATCCGTGTTCGTTCCAGTTCCAGGCGGTTGGCCGCAGGATATCCTGTCACGCCAGGCAGCAGCTCGGTGTCGGACCTGTATTTCATCACGCACGTGTCGGGTCTGGCATTAACAGTCCTGGGGTATCATTTCGTCATCCTGTGCGCCGTGTAGCTATGCTTCATAAAATGAAAATGGACCATGACAAATTTCCCTCTCTCTCTCTCCCAGTAGTAGCGGAGTTGGCGCCGCTGGCCAAACCCCCCCGGTGCCTTTCAATGCTTTCGTACACTTGTAACCCATTACCGCTTGACCTTCTAGAAACATCGCCGTTCAGTATTATATTCCATCATAGTAGCCCCTTAATAAACCCGCTGCTTTGCGTATCGGAAAGTCCGCTCCAAGTTGTGTAATCAGGCCGGCTGAGTATCGTGGATGACCGTCAGTAGGTACTTCTGGTCCGGCACTATGACAATCTCTTGCTTCTTTGTTCGCAGTCGCAGTAATTTCAATTCGTCCTACCAGCTCAGTCAGCCTTCTGCAAAATGCCCGTATTTACGCAGGCGATTGGAAAAGGGGGGGAGGGTGTTATCGCCGTAATAGCCGCGTTCTACCTCTGTGTCAATGTCCCCTACTAGCTGCCCGGAGCTGTTGACAAAGTTCCAGATCATTTCCGCAAACTCTTCGACGCCCTGCGCCTCGCCCTCCTCCGCTGCGGGAGCGTCGTTGGAGAATGAGGCCGCCGTTGACGCGTTTCGCGATTTCGCCGTCTGGAGCGCGTCGATTTGGCCGCTCGTCTTGAGGATTGCGCCGGTCGCTCGGTCCAAGACGAGGCTGGCCTTGATGCCGGGTTTCCTAGCCAGGCGGCCGAGCTTCTCTTCAAGGGCGTCGTGCCCGTTTGTCTAGAGAAGTTATTAGCCAGAAGCGCAAGAAGGAGGCAATATGCGACATAGCTGTGGCTTCTCGTACCGTAGGGTTTTCCGACATCGTGTAGTTGTTTGTATATGTGTGTATGTTTTCGCTCAAAAATACAATATGCGAATCTTTTGCGAGAGCTCCGGAGTTCGGTAGATGCGACCAAGGCGTCCGTAGCGTTCTCAGGGTGCTGCCATCTTCGGCTCATTGACGTAGTTCCACATCGCATCGCGGCACGTCGGAATTCTGCCATGCGCCACCGCCAAAATTTACAGACCCACCATGCAGCCTCTTGAACCTGCAGCCCATTGTAAAAAAACCAATCATCAACGAGAAGCATTAGATCTAGTACCATTGAGCCGTATCAACGACAATTCAAGTATACTCTGCAGCTTTTGTGTCATTATTTCATCCGTCTACCATACGATTGTGTCAGTAAAAGACCGCCAAGATGGGTTCCAGCGCCAAAAAGAAGGCGGAGAAGAAGAAGGATTTTCAGGTACAATCTCTCATATACTCTGGTTGTCTGAGGGCTATTTACTCACGAGTTGCCAGAAACCTAAGTACAAGGTGGGAAAGGCTAAGCCAAAGGCTTCAAATTTCACAGACACAAGCTTCAGATCCAAAGGTATGACTACCTTGATGATACTTCACAAAGCAAAGGCCGTCACTAACAGCCACCAGCGATTGTTATGAACCAGCAGTCACTATCAACTGTTGCCCCAGATGTCGTTCAGCAATTCAAGCACAACCTCTCTCTAGCTTCCTCCTCACGGAATGATAAACAGCGCCGTGACGCCTTGGCATACCTCACCAGCCAGCTCTCCTCACATCCTCCAGTCAATCCCGTCGGGACCAACATCCTCCTCTCTAAACTTCTCCCTCTTATCTCAGATAGCTCAACGCCCGTCAGGAGTCAACTATTAAAGCTACTTCGAGTGCTCCCCGAAGATGAAGCAAAGCACAGCACTGAACAGGCCATCATGTTCATCCGGGCAGGTATGACACATCTATCAGCTGATATTAGCGGCGACTCTCTTGGAGTGATGGAGTGGCTTCTCGACGTGGCTGAGGATGAGCTCGTAACCATCCCAGGTGGATGGGTCAAGACTCTGAGTACTTTTTGCGTTACCATGGGCTGGTCCCTGGCATCGGCCGCTCCAGGCTGGACGTCAGCTGCTAGGACAGGACTCCGAGCCAAGGATGCCCAGACACTCGCACGCCAGATATCAATATTGTCTAGATTTCTCCAAGCAGGGCTCAAATCAGAGACTGCCGCCGCTCCTGGCCCTGACGAATACTGGGACAGCCTCTACAGACTTCCCCGTTCCTCAAACACCTTTGAGTATCTGAACTTGCTCGGATCAAGACGAGACGAGGAAGGAGAGATGTATCCGAACCGAGAGGCAAGGCAGCAGTTATTTTATCGGCGGTTCTTTGATCCCGTAACAAAGGGAATCGAAAAGGTGAAGAAGGAGGGCGGAGCGGCAGGGCGAGCGGCTGTTGGACTTGACCAGGTGTTGAAGAGTGGGATGGGAGATTATGCTGCCGCTGCTGGAATGGATGCTCAGGATTTGTTGAACCTGTGGTAAATCGTATTAGCTGATACCCTTTTAATATTATCTCTCGGAAATGAAGATGATGAAGCTGCCACTTTCTCTCCCCCTACTGTAGCATGTGTATTTGCAAACTCGCGGCAGAGGCCCTTCAATAAGGTGACTAGCAAGCGGATGACAGAAAAACCGAGGCCGATAAGAATTCAAACACCCACGAGTTAAATCATACGCCTATAAGCGGAGTAGCTGCTATATCTACATTTCTTTAGTAACTATTACTATATCTATATTTCTCTAGTAACTGCTGCTATATTTATATAGTAAAATGTATATATATATATATATATTGGCTAAATACTAGTAGGCGTTCTTTCGCTATATAAAAGTACTACTTGATAAGTTAATAAAGTGCTTATTAGTTGCTGAATTCTACGGCGTCTGGTTAGGCCGTCAGTACATGATGCCATAGCAGGTAACAAAATCTGTTTTCGCTCCAAAATGCTTTTAGGCTGGTTGTCTGGTTTTTCTGGTACTCGTTCGTGACGCGTAATTGCTACCAATTGTAGCGTTGTGTAAGTGGAATAATCTTGTATTCTTCTATCTCCTTCACTGTATGGCTAATAGTGCCTGTGCTGTCGCTGATGGCGAAGTTTCGCTTGAACTCTGCCACCATGGCCGGCGTCCAGGTCTTGACGTCTTCCTTGTACGTTTTCTCGAAATGGCGTTTAAGATACTTCGTGATGTTGTTTGACTCGTCTTTTGCCTACGTGAAGGTCGACAGGGGCGTGTTTGATGTCTGGGAGTCTGCGCTCGCTCGGCTGGGCGTCTTCGACAGGCGACTGGTTAGAGAGCCCATCAGTGACGTGCTCCAAATTGGGCCGCCAAATTGGTGTGCGCATACGCCCAACATCAGAGAAAGCAAGTAGCAAATGCATTGCCGCCGGAACTCTTTGTTTAGCTTCTGCGCCTAAAGCAAGTAAACATCAATAGAATAAAGCTACAATGACTTTGAGTCTGTAATCTGGTGGGCAGCAAGATCACATTGTGTGTAGATGGCATCGCCGAGTTCGAAACGAGAAGAATACGTGCACATCTTGCTGTCTCTCTCGTCGATAACTCCATCTGCCTTACATTCCATAATAGAAATACTCAAAAGATCATACAGGAAATATTCACGAGCAAACAAGAAAAACCAAGTTCAAGGAAGATGTTAATGAATGTCTCTTCCATCCATGCAGCTCGGCATCTTGCAGACGAGGCACGCTACATAGCATATTGCACCAAGAGATGCAATAACTGGCCACAACACTCCAGGTTATTTCAACCAAAGGGAATATTATCATGTTGCTGGTTTCAAATAAAGAAACTATACCACTCGCTACCTGTTTGTGCTGCAGCTCGAGGTCAGAGGTTCCTTATTGGGGGGCAGAATGTAGCCCTTAACCGCATTGAATGTCTGCCCCCTCCCCCGTCACCCTCCCCCGTCACCCTCCCCCGTGTCTTTCAGCGGATAGACGGTGTTATCGGTAATCCAACGGCCATGTCTACCTCTAAGTGTTTGAGGGCCGCGGTCGAGGCGTGCTTATTCCTCCGCAATAGCCAAGCTGCCAGACCGAACGGCAAAGGTTGCTTGGACTAACCCAACATGAGATATCCGTCTGTAGGTGAGTTTTGGTTGCTGCAGACCCCTCGAGCAAAATAAGGTGCGATAACACCTTTGGTTTACTCGCCTGTCTCTCGTTAGATATCTCAGTATTGCTATGGCTATAGCAGAAGAGAGAATAAAATACGCACCAGTAGATTCAGAATCATTTGAAGCCTTCGGCCTCTCCTAGGCTGCCGGCGGCTTGCTGCATACTCTTTTCCGACGCTTATCCCCACAGTTACTGAAAACACCTTTGAAGAGGGCAGTACATGTACCCGCAAAGCGTGTAGCTGCAGGAAAGAAGTTAATGACGCTCGCAAAGCGAACGTCTGGGGCCGGAGAGAAGAGCAGTGGACGGCGATCCAAATGCGAGAGAACCTCCGTTCCGGACAGGAAGAGACAGAAAAGGATAAAAGAAGAATTGGAGAAGAGTTGGGACTATCGTAATGGGCTTGGTCCCAATAGTTATGTCGTGCTGGTGATAGTTATCTGGTATTCGTAAATAGATTGCCCCATGACTTCACAAACTTGCCCTTTTCCTTTTGTTGCTTATCTTATTTTTCCCAGAGTTTATCCCCAACTAAGAAGAGTCTCTGTCTCTCCTCCCCTTCTAATAATATCATTTGCTGATTAGAATTCAATTTTGAACATTGTCTCGAGTTTCCCTTCTCTTGTCTATATCGGATAAGGCCACTTCTCGGATCTCTGGCGCATCCGGTAGGCCTTCATTTTCCTCCTCTTCAAACTCATCTTCACCCTGGCTATCGTGCTAAACAAACGGGTTGAAGCCAAACATCCTATGGCGGGAGGTGTCCCTGCCAGTCGAGGTCAGAGGTTCCTTATCGAGGCTATAGGGAGTTATCTTCCCTCCTTAGGCGCTCCTCTCCCCTATTCTTCTCGCTTCCTTTGATCTATAGGCCTCTCCCTCCCCCAAAGCTTTGCCTCTAGTGTTGTCAGTCCCCTGACAGCTGCACCTTCCTCAAAACTTGCTCTTTTCTTGAGGAATCTCTCTGTGCACGTGCCGTTGCCTCATCAGCTGCAACTATTTGAAGGCAGCCTTCCTCCCCCTCTCCTCCTCTTTTTTTCTCCCTTCCTCTTTTTTTCTCTTCTCTTCAGCCATCCAGTCTCTCGTGCAAATAGGGATACCAAGAGCATACTCCTGACTTCAGGCTCATCAAGTCTTCAAGGTAAGTGATCCATCTCATCGTCTTCCATTCTATTTGCTTCAAACACTTTCGAGTGTTTTGACTTGGCCTCTCGCCTTTCAGCATCTTCGCACTGCCTCTTCTCTCCATCTCCTCCTGCCAGGTGATATTTTCAAGTCGTTGATCACCTCTCTTCACCTATCTGCATCTACCCAGATTCCATACACCGTATTGGATTCCTCAAGTCACCACAAATTCTCGCCAAGGGATTTATTCCTTCATGCTTCTTCCCCATCACTTTTCATTCTCACTTCACTTTGCATTCAGATACATTTCACTTCCTGTTATGCGTCCAGTTTCTTTTCTTCATTCAGTTCCCCTTCTTAGCAAAGAGCCCAATCTAACCTTCTCTAGTCATCTAAACGTCAGCATCCACTTCAGGACATCCTTCTGTCCAAGATGGCCATCCCTGAAAACGCACAAGTTGCCGAGGGCGAGGACCAGGCCGCCGCTGCTGGCTGGGTCGAGCGCACCGCCTTTGACTACACCGCCATGGCTCAGGCCCAAGCTGGCTCTACCTGGGACGGCAATGCTCGTATTTATCAGTGGAGCGATGAATACGGAGATGTCGGTCCAGCTTTTGAGGAGCTTGAAGTTGAGCTTTTTGGCTCCGCTGAGGATCGCAACAAGCACATTGGTGGCGGTCTCGATTTTTCTGCGTTCGTCTTCCACCTCCTTACATGCCGAGACTATGCTGACTTGAACCACACAGGATCGAGAGCATCGATGTCGTTCAGGAAGGCCCTGAGCGAATTGAGTACATCAAGGCGTTTGCTGATGCCGGGATTCATCCTGTCATGATGAAGAATGTGGAACTTTCGGGATATCAAGTGCCAACTCCCATCCAAAAGTTCACTATCCCAGCCATCTTGCAAGGCTACGATGTCATCGGCGTTGCTCAAACAGGTCAGTCAAAATATATTCCTTTCAATTCGTCGCATCATCTGACATTTCTACAAGGCTCTGGAAAGACTGCTGCCTACCTGATTCCCATTTTGAGCAAGCTCATGGGAAAGGCGAAGAAACTGGGCGCCGCTCGTCCCAATCCCCTCACCTTTCAGGAGGGCATTGACAATGTGATTGCGGAGCCACTTGTGGTCGTCGTCGTTCCAACTCGTGAGCTGGCGGTGCAGATTTTCAATGAAGCCAGAAAGCTCTGTTATCGCTCTATGCTGCGACCTTGTGTCGTGTACGGCGGAACCCCAGTCCGTGAGCAGCTGGGTCTCCTCTCCCGAGGCTGTGACATTCTCATCGGAACTCCTGGCCGCCTCAAAGACTTCATCGGACGCCCTGACAGACTGACTCTCCGCCGAGTCAAGTACATGGTCATTGATGAGGCTGATGAGATGCTCAACCAGGACTGGGAGGAAGAGCTCCGAGCAATTCTCTCTGGCGGAGGTATGTGTCTTTTCTCCCAATTATTTCTACAGTTTCCTAATGAGTGTACCATTTAGAACAAGATGAAGGGAATGTCAAGTATGGCCTTTTTTCGGCCACCTTCCCTCGCGCGGCTCGAGCCCTCGCCAAGGAATATCTGTCCGCTTCTCATGTGCGCTTTCGTGTCGGCCGAGCCGGAAGCACCACCGAGAACATTAAGCAGATTGTCATTGAGACTGGCCGAGAGAAGAAGAATGAGCTTCTTCTCAACCTTCTTGAGGAGATGAATAGTGTGCGCACTATCATCTTTGTCAACAGCCGTCAAGCTGCCGATACGCTGGACGACTTCTTGTACAATATGAAGCTTCCGGTCACCTCTATTCATAGTGACCGCACCCAGGTGGAGAGAGAGGCGGCCATGCGAGCTTTTCGCAGTGGCCAAGCCCCTATTCTCGTTGCCACTGGAGTTACGGCTCGCGGTATTGATGTGCGCAATGTCATGCACGTCATCAATTACGATCTGCCCTCGATGGATCATGGTGGAATCGAAGAGTACACTCATCGCATTGGTATGTTCTTTCCTCTTATTATGTTTCTTATTTAATAATCACTGACCTTGTGGCTAGGTCGTACTGGTCGCATTGGTCACCGAGGAGTGGCGACTTCATTCTTCACCGATCGTGACGAGGCGATCGCGAGCGTTCTTACCAGAACCTTGTTGGAGACTAACCAGGATATTCCCGACTTCCTGCAGTCCTACATTCCGGAAAACTATGCCAACGGCATCAAGGTGAAGTTTGAGACGGAGTCAGACTTCGACCCCAATGATGTTGCTGGTGCTGGAGACGCCCAGGGAGGAGGCTGGGGAGGCGACGAGACAGCCAACCCGGACTCTGGTTCAGGAGGCTGGGGCGCCTCTGGAGATTCCGGTGATGCTGCAGACTCTGGCGGTGGCTGGGGTACTGGTGGTGATGTCGCCGGAGGTGATTCTGGTGGCACCTGGGGCGCAGAGCCAGCTTCCACCAAGGCATGGTGAGGAGAACATTCTTGCTTTCTCTGGGTTAGGCCGAAATGGCAATACCCCTTCGTTGATTGCGGTCTGAAGAAACCAGGCAAAAGGGAACAGGCGTTATGAACATTTGAACAAGAGGCCTTTGCTACATCGTCAGGCCATCTTGAATTTACTCAAATATAGGATGATTTCGTATTAAATCTTGACCAGTGACTGACATTGTAATTCTGTAAGAGCTGTTCTTGATGGAAACGTAGGCCAGTAAAGCCGAAGGAGAGCAATGTAAGAAACGTTCGCATTGAAGATGCATATTCAGTGAGCGGATGATATCCGTGTGTGCGCGCACGCGCTAATATGTTTATTTTTCCTCATTACAATTACAGATATTATCGATTTATCATTTACTATACATAAAGGCTCCAATTCATCTTCTTCATTCCTCTCGAGGCACATCTTATACTTGTTTAATAAGCCGGACAAGCCCAGTATAGCACTTTATATATATCTATATATACCATACGCTTACATGTTCTTCAAAATCTTGGTCACGCCAGCAACCTTGGTCGCCGACGAGCCGTATCCCACCTCGACAACGCCCTGTGTAAAGCGCCAAGAGCGGTCCTGATTCGCAACGGGATACTGGACAGGAGGAGGAATGGCCGTCTTGATGCCCAGCCAGCCGAAACGGTCCTCGCAGACGGCCTTTGTGTTGCAGAGGCCGCGGAGGCCCTCCTCGCCGGCGAAGCGGCCGTAGCCAGAGCCGGCGACGCCGCCAAAGGGGAGCTGGACGGCGTAGTAGGCGGCGAAGTCGTTGACGGCGACCATGCCTGCTTTCAGGCCGCGGACGATGGGCTGGAGGGCGGGGTCGCGCTCGGAGCCATGGACGGAGGCGCCGAGGCCGAAGTTGGGGGCGTTTGCGACGGCGAGCATGTCTTCTGCGGAGGAGGACTTGGCACGGAGCATGGTGAGGACCGGGGCGAAGCACTCGTTTTGGGCGATGCGCATGGAGGGGGTGACGTCGACGAGGAGGGTGGGCTGGAAGTAGTGGCCTTGGGGAAACTCGGGGTGGGAGAAGCGCTTGCCGCCGGCGAGGAGGCGGGCGCCCTGGGAGACGGCCTCGGCGATGAGGGTCTCGAGGCGGGCGAAGGAGGCATCGGAGATCATGGCGCCCATGTCGGCGTCGGGGCCGAGGCGGATGGCCTTTACGCGGGGCTCGAGCAGCTGGACGAGGCGGTCGTAGACGGGGCCGGAGGAGATGACGCGCTCGATGCCGATGCAGTTCTGGCCGGCGGCTTGAAAGGTGCCCCTGAGGATGACGTCGACGATGCGAGGCAGGTCGCCGTCTTTCCTGCCGCCGGCGGACTCGAGGACGATGAAGGGGTCCTTGCCGCCGAGCTCGGCGACGACGGGCGTGAGGCTCTTGGCTGCGCTGGCGGCGACGTGGTGGGCGACGGTCTGGGAGCCAATGAAGGTGATGTGGCTGACTCCAGGGTGCGACGTCAAGTGGCCGGCTGTCTCGGGCCAGCAAACGACCGTCTGGACGAGCTGCGGGTCGTGGCCGTGAGCGATGAGGGCGCCGCGAGCAATGTCGAGGAAGTAGCTGCTCGACCAGGCCGTCTGCTCCGAAACCTTGACGAGGATGGCGTCGCCGGCGAAGAGCGCGCTGATGATGGGGCCCATGAGGTTGTGGAAGGGATAATTCCAGCTCACGAGCGCAGTAACAACGCCCAGCGGCTCGTAATGCACCGTGTTGCGCTTGTACGACATGAGCAGGTTCGTCGGCCTCGGCGAGGGTTGTAAGGCCTTCTCGCCGTGCTTGAGCGTCCACTGGATCTTTTCCACCGTCACCAGGATCTCGCCCAGCTGCGCGTCCACCATGGTCTTGCCGCTGTCCAAGCCGGCAATACGGCAGATCTGCTCCGCGTTGTCCATGACGTATTTCATGAGCGACCGCAGCACCGCCTTTCTCTGCTCAAACGTCGTAGTAGCCCAGACCTTTTGCGCCTCCGCCGCCGAAGCAACGGCTCGATCGATGCCTTCTGCGGTCGTGGGGTTGACATTGCCGAGGAATTGGCCCGTGGCAGGCGCGTAGCACTGGATCGCCGAGCTTCCAGACACTTTGATGCTCGTCTGGGCGACTCTGCTGTCTTTCTCGGGTAGTTTTGGCGGCGGCACGACGTAATGGCGTGGACGGGATGCTGTGGCAGCTATGGCGACGGCGCTGGCGGAGCGGATGATGAGGCCGCATATGACGGTTGCGAGGAGCGCAAAGGAGGCTTGAAGGGCTGCCGGACTGTAAAATTGAGAAGAGAACAGGTTAGCATTGTCGTTTCGTTTCATATCATCAGATAAAAACGTACGAAACGTCGAGCTGGGTGCCCAAGCGGCTGCTCAAGGCCGCCACAAGCGACGCGAGCTGCTCCACGAAACGCTCCATTGTCAATTCTCTCGAGCCTCGCGCATCCGTCAACCAAGTGAGAAGAAAGACGAGGATGCCAAAAAGGCAGAAAAAGAAAAGAGCGGACAGAGTTGCAGGTTGAAAGGAGGAATCAATCAGTCGATGCGCTACTGGAAAGTCGTTCGAATAAACTGCAGAGTGTGGGGTTAGCCAAATACCCCTGTCAGACGAGCATTGTCCAATAATCATCGAGAATTTCTGCGCCAGCTAATATCATACTTCATGGATAGCATCATTCTATTCTGTGGATACGGTTACTTCTACTTCTAATACGCAATTGGGCCCATGTATATATACTGCCAAAAAATACAAGGCACACGAAAATATCAAAACGATACGCAAAAAGCATCATGAAATATATAAAGCTTTCTCATTTCCTCCCCAGAAACAAGCTACTACAATAAATTGATCCCCCTATTGTTCCACGTATCCAGGCTACGGGCATCTTTCTAGCCAGCCTCAACGCCAGCAACCACCCCTCTCTCCAGCAGCTATCCCTGCTTTGCTTTGCTTTGCTTTCGACATTTAAAAAAAAAGGAGGGGGTTGACAGAGTAAAAACAGCAAAAACAAGAGAAAAGACCAACTTCCTCCAGCGCTCTCTCTCCTCAGTCTTCTCTTCCACCCTCGCCTTTCGACCAAGTACATGTGTAATAATAAGGGCAAAATATACTCTTTGAGGGAATGAGTGCGTCGCTACTCAGGTCTAGAATGCAAAAAGCAAAAGAGGAAAAAGAAAAAAAAAGACAACGAAGCAGAAAGGAAAACAGGAGGAGAAAATGAGAGTAACGAAGCGATAAAGCGGAATCAGAAAAAAAAGAGGAATATATCTTTCAACCAAAAAAAATGAAAAGCAAAGCAAGCAGACCCATAGTTCTCCGGTTCCCTTTCAAACGCCATGCAAAATAATAAAGGCAGGCCTCTCCCCCCTTTTTCTCAAAGGCTGAGACAACCTATCCCCCTCAACGGCGGCCTCTCTTCTCTTTATTTCTTCTTCTGTCTCATTCTTTCTTCTCCTCCTACCGTTGAATGGCAGGTCGTATTGTGGTGGCACGTGTTACACATTTACACGCATCCGAGTATTTTTTTTGGTCTTTCTTTTTTGTGGTAACTGTACATTGTTTCCAATGCACACCTATATACGGGATTGTCATTAACAAAGGCGGTAAGAGGGCAGCAATTCATAGATCGCTCATGCAGATCATCAAAAGCATGAATGACCCGATGCAGATGCATAAAACACCACACATCTCTGCAGCGGGGACATTAAAAAGATGTGAACTAGAGGTGGGAAGATAGAAAGACTGGTCGTGATGTAAATATACAACGAAAAAAAGAGGCGGGTATTGTTTTTTTTTTCTCAACACTCCAGCCATGTCTATACATTATTGCTCTTAGTCAATGACAGCCCGCGCAGCCGTGAAGTAAGGCCCGAGGCAGCATGGGACCGACTTGACTCGATGCGAGACAGTCGCGCAGCAGAGGTGAAATCACTGCTAGCCTCGTAACTGTATCGTATGCGGTCCATTGACTGGCGCATTCGATCATACGATGGTCTGGCCCGGTCCATGCTTGGTCGGTTTTGTTGCGCTGGCACCTCGAGAGAGAAGCGGTTGCCAGTGTAGTTGGTGCTGTCACTGCCAGTCTGGCTGTGATAGTTTTGCGTCGTCGTTCGTGTCACTGTCGACGGGGGGTAGATGGGTCGCAAGTCTTCGTCGACGCTAGCATACTGAGCGTGCTTCGCCGCCCGGCGTGAGCTGCTGGACGACTTGGACTTTTGGCTCTTCTCGTCGCTGACAGCCTCAACCGTGGTGCTTTCCGTCTGGAGATGAGCAAAGGCACCCAGCCTCTCCTGCTCTCGAATAATGTCCACATCATAGGGGAAGAAGACCTTCTGCAGAGACTTGATGGCAAATCTCGGGAAAAGGCAGATGACGGGAACAAGCACGAAGACGGCCCAGAAAGTGGCCTCACCATAGATCTCCTTGGCGGCTCCGTAGAACTGGTCAGACGAAGTGAACGATGTGTAGATGCCGGTCCAGAAGAAGATGAAGATATCACTGAGAGCCACAATAAGGAGCATGAGCCAGTCCCATCGGTACGTGTTCATCAAGATGTATGCGTTGATGGTCAAGACGGCAGGGTGTGCAATATAGGCTCCAAATCGGTACCGGTCTTCCAATCCTAGGCCGTTCATCGTCACGGGTCGAGCAGGCATAAAGAGCAGATACGGGATGTAGAAAACCATGACGGATTGGTAGATACCATCAAGCATGTATAGCCTATTGCATTGTTAGTTTTATATAAACACAAGGACGGATGAGATTAGAGAGGAAACAAAAACTCACCAAAACTTCTTCTGTGTCCATTCCAGTCGTTCGATACCACGGCGATACAGCTGGGGTACGGCCAATGAGACGGAATCCGAAACGTCCTGGTCGAGGATGCCCATGATGGCAACAGGAATCGAGGTGAAGAACAGGTTAAACATCAGGACATAGGTGTACTCGAAGAGATAGGTCATGTCAAAATTGGTGTAAATGGAGAACCAGAAAATGCTGAAAGTCCAGACCATGTTTTTGTAGAAAAAGTTGGGAATACACTCGGCCAAGCGGCGGTATGACCAGCGTCCGTGAACCAACACCAGGCGCTGCAAGAATCGGAATTGGGCAATGGCATAGTCAGAAGACATGGAAGCCTGTCGACCCTCAACACCAGCAATACCAACACCGACATCGGCCTCTTGAATCATGGCAACATCATTGGCACCGTCACCAATGGACAGCGTCATGACATCCAATCCATTCTTGACCATGGACACAACGGCGGCTTTTTGCGCAGGGCTGACACGGCAGCACAAGACGGATCGGCATTGCTTGCACAGGAGGAGCATCTTTTGCTTCAGGCGGTCATCCAAGGCCCATCGAAGCGAGAAACCGTCAATGACCAATCCATGAGTAGGGGCTGGGGGCTCGTGGCTCTTTTTGGCTGCAGCAAGGTCTTCCTCGCCACCAGTCAACCCAAACGACTTCAGGCCCTCATCCAGCTGCTTCTCGACGTGAGAGATGAATGTTTCTTCAGCACCTTCGCCTTCAGCGGCCTCCTCGTCGACCTGGATGCGAATGAGCTCCATATCATTGTTGAGCAGGTTGCAGGAGAAACCAATGTTGATAGCAGTCTCGACTTTGTCACCAGTCAGAACCCAGAGCTTGATACCGGCCGTGCCAAGTAGCTCAATAGTATCGGGCACGCCATCTTGGAGACGATCTTCAATGGCAGTACCTCCAAGAAGCATAAGATCCTGTTCGATAAGCTCGGCAACAGCCTCGAGTTTCTCTTCACGGTTTTCCAGGGCAGAGGCGGCGATGTCGTGTTCCTTCTTCCATGTACGGTATTCCTGTTCGGTGAGTTCCTTTTGGGCGATACAGAGGGTACGCAGACCTTCGCGAGCAAACATTTCCAAGTGTTCGGCAGTGACCTGTCGCAGCTCCTTTTGCTCGCCCCTCTTGAGTCGGGCGTAGATGACCGAGTCGGCGCCCTTGCAGAACAGCATAATTTTGCCATCAGGCATCCGGATAATTGTACTCATTCGCTTTCGGGTGGAGTTGAACTCGATGGTGTTGAGGAGAGGATAGTGGCGTTCTTCACCCATGACGTTAAGATTGATACCATCAGAATTGTTGCCCAAGACAATAAAACCCATATCACGAGCCGTAGCGACCAAAGCCTCTTCGTCGGGGGACTGGGCCTTGAAGATCATAGAAGGCGGGTCTCCAGGTGTGCGTTCGGCCATGACGGTATGGCAAAGAGCCAAAGCGAGCATGAAGTTTTCGTTGGCCTGCTGCTGCTCGGTTCCGTGGTGACCAGCCAAATCTGCGACAAAATCGGGTGCGATAAAAGTAACGGCATCGTCGTGGAGATATGGGTTTTCGTAGATTTTGCGGAGACCAATCAGTGCTTGCACTTTGGCTTCGGCGATTTCACCGAGGATCCTCTCGGATTCCTTCTCGATATCAACACCAAGACGCTTCTGCATACCAGCCTGAGCCTCAGTCCAGGCTTCACCATATGGCTGTCCGTTGATGGTAGCCTTCTTGAACTCCATGACGTTTTGGGTAAGCGTGCCAGTCTTGTCCGAGAAGATGTACTCAATCTGCCCGACGTCGTCGGAGATGTTCCAGGATTTGGGAATACAGGGCTGGTCGATCGGCTCGTAATACATTTCCACGTCGTTGAAGATGAAGATGGCCTGCAGGGTCCGCACGATTTCAAGCGTGATGTAGAGGGAAATGGGAACCAAGTTCTGGAAGACGATAATGGCCGCCCAAAAGGTGATGAAACCAGTAACGCCAGAGCTTCCGCCGATAGAACCGAAGTCGAAAAAGTGCTGGGAAGCATCACTCTTGGCCCAAGACACGCCGCTGACAATGGCCGCGAGCAAACACATGATGGAGAGGATAATGAAGTTGCAAATGACGGTCCAGTTCATTTCTCGGGCGATGCGGGCACGCTTGCTGGGGGTGACACCGGCGTTCATCATGATCTTGGTGTCGTGTCCGGTGAAGACGACGACGCCCAAAATCCATTCAGTGTTTCGGAGGTTGGTTCCTCGCAGCATCAGGTTATCGATAGTAATTGCCTCAGTCATTTCCTCGGGTTCGTCATCCAGGTAGCCGGGAACCTTTTGCTGCCACCGAATGGCACCGTTGTACTTGTACAGGTTGGGATGCGGACCCTCGCTTTCAATGCGGAACTGGGCACGCTCACAGTCTCGGGCATGTCGGATGCCACGTCCACAGCGAAGAGCCTGTCGGACCTTGAGATTCGTTTCGCCGTCCAAGTTTTTCGTTTCAACGTAGCAAGCGCCGTCGGGATCCGAAGTAGCCAGAATGATGACATCGGCAGGAAGCTCATCGTCCTTATAGATACGCACGAAATCACCAACCACAATGTTCTTCCAAGTATCCTTTCCAAAGCGGGCGCCCTGAGTTTGGCAATCGTAGTTGATGAGATCCGATTTCATGGTGGAAATGGCGTTGGCTCGTTTGGCGTCTTCACCCTGCTCGGGAAGCTGGAAGTGAATGGCGTTGGGCTTGGGCGAAGTCACGGGGGTCATCTGGATATCGTCGGAGTTGGAGACAATGGACTCGCGGCGTTCAAATGGCGACGCCATGGAATCGCGTGTGGCCCGCCTGGTCCGGACAGTTTCAATCGAAGCTCGAGGCTCGTCTTCAACAACAGGCATTTTGCGTCTCTGGCGTTCAGCACGAGCTTTCTTAGACCACGTGCTCTGAATGGCGCGCCATATACTCCCGAAGAAGGCAGAATTGGCTTTCTTGAACTTTCTCCAAGCTGAGACATTGTCTTCTTCAACATTAACGTTGGTCCAGCCGTGAAGTCGATGAACGGGTGCATTGTTTAGCTCGTTGTCGAGAACGGTTCGTCGGTAATCTTCAATGGCGTCTTTGATGGCAGTAAGACAGACGATGACAATCAGAGGAACAGCGTTCAATCCGGGATTAACGCTACCGAAGATGGAGAAGAACTGCAGGAGAAGACATGGTTAAAATTAGGGGGAGAGGTGGAGGGGAAACGAAGGGAGACTTGAAAGGAGATACGTACGCCCAAGATGATCAGAAACAAGAAGAAAATGTTGGCAATATTGTGGAATTGAAACCAAATGTTCTTTGGAACAAACGACAACGGGGTGTACTTGGCGGTTCGGATCTTGTTTCGCGGATACTCGGTGATGGGATGGCCTTCTTCCAGAAGCTCATCGGGGAGCGGCAGGTTGAAAAACAGATAACGGTTGTCCTGGTCATCCTCAGAGCCGTCATCAGAGCCAGCAGCGTCACCATTTTGCTTAGGGTTCTCATCATCCTGGCCGTCATCACCATCTGGGTTCTGACCCGGTGGAGGAGCACCGCTGCGGCGCTTCTCACTGGCACTGGATTGCGTCCGGTTATGCATGCGGTTCAGCAGCGACGAGCGTTTGTTCGCGCTGCTCTTGACCGTCATCTTACGAGTAGCCCATCTCGCCCTCTGCGTCTGTGAGAGCTTTGACTTGGGTGAAGTGGGATTGGCGCTCTCATCGGGAGGCGGAGGCGGCGGTGGTGGAATCGTGGTCGTCATTGTGACTGCGGTGTCGCGGGCAAGCGCCCGTTCAGCCGTAAATGGCCAGCCAGGTCGAAATTGAGCGAGGCGATGAAATGAGCGGCGCAATCAGCGTTGGAAAGATACAGAGTCGCTTCGATGCAGTCGTGAAATGGAGGCTCGACGAAAGAAATCGGGGGCGGAACACACGGCCCAGGCGTCGAGGGCACGATTCGATGCGAAATAGCGAGCGAGCGAGCGGCAGACGGGAGGCGACAGAGGGATCCCTGAGGTACGAAGGGCTGAAGCGCACCAGGACTCGACGCAGTTGTCGATGCACGTGTCGTCACAGGGGACGATGGGTTTGGAGTTGCAAGAGGAGAAGGGGCGGAGACGTGTAGGAGAGAAGAGGGTGAAGAGTAATACGAGAGTGGTAGAATGAAGGATTCCCGATCGACTACCGCCGGGCCTGTGGCGTGGGCTGGGCTTGGGTGACGGGACAAGGAAAAAAAAAAGAGAGGCAGCGATTTTAGCGGAGGTTACGGCGCTGTGGCAGTTGAACTGTTTTAGTTCCCGGACCATCCGACCGACCGAATCCGATGGGCACAGACAAGGCGATTTTCCCCACTCCAGAGGACAGCAGTACAAAATAATGCTATGATAAAATCGAATAAAATAAAATAAAATAAACCCAGATGGAGGGGAGAGGGTGCAGCGGGTTTAGCGGGTGCATACACGGGGGAGGCGGCGCTTGGATGGTTCTTCTGCAATGCGGGAGCAAATGCAATCCCATGCCTTTTGGAGGTGCCAAGTGAGGTGCAATGCATGGAGATGAAATTGGTCAGCATGGGGACTTGCAGCGCCGATGAGTCCGCACCGTTCCCCAAAGTATTCCCTAGCGGCCTGTACTTGCGGGCTCTACGACCATGTATTCCAAACCTGCGTGTAATCCGTGGCTTCATGTTGCTTGCCAAATCGGTCCTTGGCCTCATCCTACTTGCAGCAAACGTCGTCATCGTGTCTTTTGCCAGCTGCTGCTTTGGTTGCGTAATATACGAGTATGCAGCAGGTCCGGTGTCCCGTGGCCTTTTCCCTGTGCCCAGCCCGGCCTTCCGTCAGTGCCTTTATCCTGCACGGCCTCGCCATCTGTCAACCAGCGATTGACGCGAGCGCAATCAATTCGCACCGCAATGCAGCGGAACAACGGGCGATACTAAGACAGCGATCCAGAGGCTAGATCGCCCTACCCCTTGGAAGAGGCAATAGGCCCTTGTATGTATTCCCGTAGCCAGTGCACGCAATAATGGCAGCGTGGGACCCTCCCCGGAATAAGGCCAGAGTGGACGGAGTGGTCTAATACTTTATGTCCGGGCACATGCGAAAAGTCCAGGTACCGCCTCTAGCCAGGTACCTGGGGCACCGTACTTGTACGGCCTCGATGACGGAGTTGAGCCCCTGGTGTCTGGCGCTCGACTTGCCTGAAGCACCGGAGTGCCAGCGGGTTGGGGCGCTGCGAATCCTGCCCGGGTAGCACTGCAACCGCATGTATCTGTACCTGCCACCTGCCACTACCAGCCACGGGCAGGGATGTCATCGACACCAACCCGTTCCTCTTGTGCCTCCGCCGCTGCAACAATGCTCACGCAGAAAAGCCTTTTTTTCTTTAGCCCAAAAGTCCGCGGAATCCAAAGCGCGAATTGATGACGCTTATCATCTCTAGCAACTTTGACAAGTTTTTACAAGTTTTTTTAAACTGTGGCGCCGACGCCTCCTGATCGACTTCGGAGTGGACGAAAGCCCCAATTGTCATGAGGCGCTCCGCATAGCCTAATTACCTAGTACAGTAAAAGGCCGGGCGGAGGAGTGGGAGGCAGTGTTTGCGCCAGAACGCTCTGAAGCACCGGATTCGCAGCGGATAAAATCACGACAAATACGAGGCTCCCGCTCCGTCATCGAGGTTTGTGGTTGCTTACAAAGGGCGCCGCCATGTGTCAGCGTCTAGATGGCGTATAAGCCCGAGTGTGGGCGGTTTCTTTAGGTTTCTTCCGTCTGTTACTGCCGAAGAGGCGCTCGACATGACAGAGTTTTCGGCAGAGGCTGGAGACTTTGCTTTCTCTGCCAGAGCCGCGGGCCAACTCATCACCACAATTGCTCGTCTGAGTGTCTGCATTGTACCGGTACAGCACTGTATGTATGAGTACTCGGACTCAAACCCAGCCCTCGTCGCGAATAGGGGCGCACGTCCATCGCTGAGACAGTGGATTCCTCCCAGGGGATGGCGGGTGGGGGTGCTCTGCGGTTCATAAATTACAATCTATCACGATGCCTACCATGACTGCCGTGAGATGCGCTGAGCAATCCCCTGCGCGTCAATTGACGACGCTTACGAGTACAAGTTCTACTATACTTGGATTTCCACTGGTTGCTCATCGCGTGCATTCTTGCCCAGCTGAGGAATCCGTTTCAGCTGCAGCAAAAGCTGGACAGTTGATCTCTGGAGCGTTGGCCAGTGCTGGACGCTTGTTTGACGATCCAAACAGCTAATGCCCGCCTTGATGCTACCACCGCTTCGTATCTGCTCTACACATGCTTACTCCGCCAAGCGCCTTACAGGTAGCCGCTCCATCGTGAGGAAATTGTCCAGGCACCATTTCAGCCCTGCTGCTTCTCAGTCTCAATAAAATGCTCAGACCGGGATAAGTGCTGCCGCATTGGCACATAAAAATCGCAAAATATGGACCTGTATCGGGTGTTGCATGCCTGCACGGCTGCTTCTATTGGCAGCAATTGGATATCGACTATCAAGGCCCCTTTTTCAGCAGCGGCCGCTCTGCATCCAATGCTTCTCACTGGCTCGCTCACGCGCATCTTCAAATCCAGACTCTATAAACGAGCTTGAGAGAGCCCTTTTTCGCCCTTTTCAAAACCTGATTGAACCTTGTCCGTCCGCTTCGTGCCGACCTGATTTGTACGGAAGGGAAATTTGGCGATTGCGCCAAGAGGGTCTGTTCAGGGGTGGTTCCACGGAAAGGGATTGCCTTGACCAGGGGATCCAGGCAATGCAAGTCACTCCTGTGCGTGCTTGTATGTTTGTGGAATACGGTCCTGACATTGAGAGTCAGGGTCCCAATGCTTGGCTTTGGAGCCAAGCCTGGCTGCCTTTACGACCCTCTCCGTACTAATAAACAACAACAGGCGCTTGCAGCCAACGCTGAAGATGTCAATTTCGGAGGTGGAATTATGTCCACGGACATTACTAATAAAACCCACCGCAAAGGAAGAATATGCTACTCCCACTTAATACTAACCTACCAGTACATGATGGCTCTTGGGTTTGGACGACGCCCAACGCCGTTGGTGACGGACTTTGATCAACTTCCCATCCCGCCGTGTTATTTCTAGCCGACAACTCGCGTTCCTCAAGGCGGCCGGCTACCGGAAGCCTTCCAGAGCCTTCTCCGCCAGAGCGCGTAGCCGAAATAGGACCCGGCCCAAGTTCCAGGGATGACACGAGCAGATCTAGCCGCTGCCACTGCCACTGCTCTCTCGTTGCGAAAGGGGATTGTCGTCGTTTCTTCTGTTGCTTTGCTATTTTTAACCGCCGCCCATCGCACTCCTTACCGAGTCCAAACGAGCAAAAAAGCTTGTTGAAGCCCGCAGGCATGTGCGTCCAGACGACCTAACAGCTCCTTGGCATTGCGGCGCAGAACGTGTTTCGAAATGAGCCTCCACCCCAGGCGGCGGGATATCAGATCTCTTGCAATGGCTCACGGAGAACGGAGGAGTCCGCACAAAGTCCGGAGTGCCTGCATGAGTTGTACGAGCAGGGGAGGCGGGAATCTCGCATGTACATGCTCCTTCGCGCTCGTACTGGCGCCCAAACGTAGCTGCGGCTGGACGGCTCTCAACCCAAGACATCCAGCCTCTCGTGTGTGAGAGACAGAGACATTGCGTTTTTGGGGGGCGCGTGGCACTGGGGCTCTCAATCCTGGGTACAACTCCCATGAGGATTGCGAGCGTCAGCATCGCGCGTCATCATTTCAACGTGGGCTCTCGTCCATCCAAGAGTTTGTGCTGGAAGGCACAGCCCTAAAAGCTACGTCTCAGGTTGAAGCATGGTGGAAGATCCTGCCGAAGCCAGCGTCGCATTACGGAGCTCAAAGGGAGATTAACGGACAGGCATGGCGATCCTCCAGAGCCAACCAATAGGTCGACAGGCCTTGTGCTAAGCTGAGGCTGACTGCAGCTGCATGCTACCCGGTAATCATCGTTTGACGACAAGACGAAAGAGAAGGAGGCTCGAATCGTCTACCCCATGGATGCGTGGATCTGGTTGGATCGTCATTATTTCCAGTAGACGCTCGTAATGCTGGAGCTTTGTCGTTCTCGTTCGTGATGTATTGCGTTGATGGCTTGACGAATGGCCCATCACTGCTCAGCTTCCATTGCCGGCGCAACGGAGGGCGCCCTGTAAATCGCCGAACTCTGTAAATCACTGAACACCAGCAATGAGAGAAAATTTATGGATGTTGGTGACAGTAAAGTTCCATTGAGAATTTATTCAACACAGGCAATTACCTGTAGCTGCTACCCCTACAATGCTATCTCTGCAGTTCCCACTCCAATAATGCTTCCACATAGAAATGGAACACACATTGAGGCTCCAGCGCCCACTAAAGTCCCCTGTAGAGATCTGCCATCGCCTGCGCCACATCTGCCGATCAGGTAAGCTAGGATGCTGCGCCATGCCTCATCCACCCGCGCTGGTTGGTTGGCGTTCACGATAGACTTCAACTTCAAGGCATCTCACTCAGCCCAAAGTGCGGAATACCAGCAACCAGGCATCGCAACGGAGGAAAACAAAGATACGACGGATTAATACACACCGCCGACAAGGCGCGGCAACTGCCTAGCCATGTCTGAAAAACCAAAGCCCAACAAGAGCATCCTATCATACTTCCAGCCGTCCTCTCAGCAAACGCCATCGTCACAGCGTACTTCACGCCTATCATCAATCCAAGGCTCGTCACCGCCTGCTCCATCTTCGCCGCTCAGCTACAAGGCTACCCCTGTCGCCAGAAGGGTAGCCCCTCTGGAAATTGGCGCCTCGGATGACGATGCTAGCGATGGCGGCTTCTCAGACGACTCTCTAGAAGACCTGTCCGCTCTCCTTGGGCGAGGACGGCCCAAGCCTGCGTCTTCAGCAGCCCCATTTGATACCCCCAGGGCCAAGAGGACAGCAGCGGTGCCTTTTGTATCGCCCGCCAAAGGTGCACTGAAGCACAAATTTGACCTAAAGGCCCTGGCCAAGGATGCTCGTCTGGACAATGCTCTAAATGCAAGCTCATTAAAGGCAAAGGCCTCTGCAGACGCCGCAGGACCTTCATCTCCAACACGAGGAGAATCATTTGACCTTGCCTTTGCTGATATTGTCAAAGAAAAGAGCGGGCAAGATGCTCACAAGGTCATCAGAGCGGTCCAGCGGGCGGAGCCAATACAATCTCAAAGTCGATATTGTTTCTTTGATAGAGACTACAGAGTTCCACCAAGCTCGCCTGTTCCAAAGCTTGCGTCGCCATGGACCTTACTAACTCAAGGAAACTCGGCAGCAAGGGAACGGAATTTAACGTCTGGGGTTCCTCAGAGTATTCTAGCCAAGAATGGTGGACTACCAGATTCTCTGTTCGAGTGGATACTGAATGAGTTGTGCATTGAGAGATCCTCTCTTATTCGACGTGAATATTGCCACATCATCCACGGATGCCCTGATCAAGTTGAACGGCTTCTGACTCCTGAGCGGCTGGAGGACCTTTTCCTGAGACTCGGTGCTAGCGATGACATCAAATTTCGAGTCTCTGAGATACCCGTCTCAAAACTAACCAATGAACCATATCAAGATCGCGACTGGTCAAATCTGGAGTCATTCTTGACACTTCTAAGTATGATCTCAGGACACTTGTCAGCTGCATCCGCCATTTACGCATCGCATACTCTTCTTCGAATGTCCATGGACAAGCTGTTGATATACAACATTGACCTATTGACGGTGTACGAAGACGCGATTGAAAGTTTAGTTAATGCAATCCCTAGCTCATCATGGGACTCATTTGTAAGTATATTTCCTCAGCCTATATGACCACTTCCGAAGACTAATCTGCTCAGTGCGGTGATGCGTGCTCGATTTTGCAAGCGACTGTTAAAGCTCAGCATATCAGAGTCAATGCATTGCAGTGCCTATCTATCCGCAATATTAGAACACACGACGTCCGGAGGAGACTTGCCATTTCGTTATTGTTTAACGACCCTGGCCTTGGTCGCCAACATTCTGAAGATGTGTTCACGGTTAGACATGCCATTGAACGTCTTGACGAAGACGACTTCAGCATCACACCCCAAACCGATTTCGCGGAACTGAAAGCCATGGTAACCATCTTGGATATCGCCGTTGACGATGGAACCCCACCGGAGTTGAGCAGTTTAGAGGACGAAGAACAGTTCAACCAAGACATCGATGAGCTCGCTACAAAGCTTAGGGAGATTTGGCGCAAGATCAACGACGCGGGCATGAAAATCACGCGGACAGAGGCGAAGAGCGTCGTCGAGTGGGTTCAGCAACGTTTGTCCAACACGGTTCGCACGCGCAGAAAGCTCAAGAAGAGCATATTCGACCTTCCCGGCCACGAGGACCTG
The DNA here is from genome assembly GCA_035079535.1 of Trichoderma endophyticum. Lineage (NCBI taxonomy): Eukaryota > Fungi > Ascomycota > Sordariomycetes > Hypocreales > Hypocreaceae > Trichoderma > Trichoderma endophyticum. The sequence goes on from JAPMIQ010000011.1 coordinate 818,549, forward strand.
GCATCCTTGCCGAAGCAGCAGGAGTACATGGCCAAGTTTTTCCAAAAGATACCCAAGCCACAGGGCGAGAAGTGAAACAAGAACTTGGGCTGCTGCCAAATTTTGGTACGCGGTGACGTGGATATTTGCGTTTGCCGATTTTGAACAGGGCGTTTTGTGTTTTTGGGATTATATATCGGGGGTTATGACTATATCAGCGTGAGAAGTTGCTTAACTGGAGATTATGAGTTCAAGAAAGCTTTGTTGTAGTGAAATATGATACAACTTCTAAACTAGGAAAAAGCGCAGACTAATTCGACGAAATGCATGCCTCAGTTTCTTTTCAGACGTGACGGTCCTCTACTCTGCCCTTCTCCCCACTCTCCATCGGTTCCCTCTTTTCCCAGTGTAAAGGTAATAAGATACAGCTGCCAAGTAAATTACGGGGGCGAGTCTAGTCGTAGTATTTGCGGTTGGGGTTCTTTCCGAACAGGTTCTCTCGCACGGCCGGCGCTGCGGCATGCTCCAGCAACTGCAGCCGGGCCTCTAGGGTGTTGTCAATGTCAATCTTTCCCTTTCCGCCCAGGATGATGACGCCGCCGGCACTGTAATTTTCCAAAAGTCAATAAATGGGCTCCCAATTTCACGGGTTATCAATGGGCCTATTGCAAACGTACATTCCGTCGTCCAGGGGGTTGGCCTCGTCAATTGTCGCCGTGACATCCTGGCCAGCCTCCTTCTTGTATTCCTTGGCCGCCTCCTCAATGGCCTTCTTGACGGCGTCGTAATCGGACTTCTTGGCACGGAGCTGCAGCTCGGGCTCGTTCATGGCGTAGAAGCCCTCAAGCACGAGGCCGTTGAGCGTCTTCTGGTACTTGGCCTTGTCCTTGACGCCCGTGGCCAGCTGGCTCCGGGCCTCCTCGAAGATGTTGTCGAGCAACTCCTGGCGGGCGCCGAGAACCTTGAGGCGTGTCTTGTTGGCGACGGTCGACCGGGTGATTTGCTGGGACATGGTGGCTTGCTTGAACTTCTTCTCGTACTGGGTGTCGATGGAGTCGGTCTCCTGGCGGACGAGCTTTGACTTTTCGATCTCGAACTCCTCGTTGGCCTTGATCTCGATCTCGCGGGCCTTTTCCATGGCTTCCTGCTTGATGAAGGCCGTCATCTTGCGGAGCTCATTGTCGACCTGTCACGGGGCGGCCATGGTCAGCATTTCATCACTTGGAAGCCGCAAAATGCCAAGCGGCGGGGATGGCGGGCAGCTTGGAGAGCAACTTGCCTGAGCATCGGATAAGGCGTGTTGCGACATCTTGGGTGCTAGGCGGGGGGTTGATATCGAGAGCAGGAGGGACAATGAATTGCGAATGGATTCACTGCAGCAAGGCCTGTGAAGGATCTTTCGACCTGTGCCTTGAGCGCTGTGGACAAGGTGACGGTGGAGAGTTGGGCGAGAGTCTGGAGCCGGAGCTGTTGGGGGTTTGAGTGAGGGATGAAGCGTAATATCTCGGAGCTGTGATGCTGCTTGGATGCAGTGGAGCAGCAGCACCAGAGTTGCGCTACCAGCAGGTACTAGGCTGAGAGTGCTGGCTCGCACCTACTTCTGGGGCCGCGACTGCGCACCGCCACAGCTTGTTCGGTTGCTTGGTACGAGCGCGGAGCAATATCGCTGCTTCTCGGGAACAGTGAAGCGGCGGGAAATTATTGTATTTTGGTAATTGTAATTAGACGATATGTATATCATATACTAACAACAAGGTATACAAGAGCATGTGGTTGCAATTTATTCAGCATGACTTTTCATGAGGTTCCATGCTAAGGTACCTTGTTTCTTCTCTTTGTTTAACCAGCCGGCCACTAATACGAGTACGGAAATACAGGTACTGAAACGTCAAGGGAAATGGTCAATGACGAGTGTCACCTGACCTCATGTGATGGCCACCAGCCACAATGAGCTCCCAGACTGGCTACTTGGCTATGCATCGCGCTGCTGAGCTGCATAGAGGTGCTCCATTCGCATACCGCTTGACGTCGTCAGGTGGCTCTGCATGTTTTATTGAGCGCCAACGCATTTCTCTGCACGCTGCCTCGTCGGGCCCCAGCTGATTTAGTCTCACAATCCAGGCGAATTACCTGCTGCGTCTGCGACCATAACCGTGATTTGGGGGGCCGGCACCTTCAACCGACGACGACAAACCTTCACGTCTATAACACGCACACCATACCCTACTAGACTAAGTGCTAGACAGAGTGCGCTCGACTCGAACCCGATCAATACCGCTATACCCTCACTGACGGAAGCGGCGGCTGCACAGAGCTGGAGAAGAACACAGCTTTTCTTTGACGATCAGAGCCACGAGTAGGGAGGGAAACAAGGGTGGAAGCAGCTTGAGCTTGCAGCGTTCCGTTTGACACCAGCTCCCTTAGCCGTCCAAACCTATAACGCTGCCCAACTACCAGCACCCTTTCCTATGCGACGACCAAGCGCGCTCTTATTCACATCTACCGGTGGATGACCACAGGCCCGGAGACGGTGTAATGGGGCCTATTGGGAATATCTCCCCGGGAGGGAGCATAGCTGTATGCACGCACTCTGCGCAAAGGAGAGAGATATTCGGGCTGGTGCTCTTGCTAACATTTGGTAGCTAGGAATCCTCGTTGGCCTGATCTCGACTAGTGTTCAAAGTCTAGGCCTCACTCTGCAGCGAAAATCACACATATTGGAGGACGAAAAGGGGCCGCACGATGTTCGTCGCCCACCATATCGGAGGAGGAGGTGGCAGTTGGGCATGGCCATGTTTGTCATTGCGAATATCTTAGGGAGCAGTATCCAGATCTCGACGCTGCCGCTGCCCGTCCTCTCGACCCTCCAGGCTGCGGGCTTGGTGTTCAATTCGATATGCGCGACGCTCATTCTTAGCGAGCCCTTTACGCGATGGTCGCTCTGCGGCACTCTGCTCGTCAGCAGCGGCGCGGTTTTAATCGCCATCTTCGGCGCCATCCCATCTCCAGCCCACGAGCTGGATGAACTGTTGGAGCTACTGGCCCGAAAGCCCTTTATCGTCTGGATGATACTACAGGCACTGTTTGTCGTGTCGTTTGCGATTGTTACGGATGTTGTCAGCAGCCTCTCCAGCCTGTCCCACAATGCCAGATTCCGCCTAATCCGTGGCATAAGCTACGGCGTCATCAGCGGAGACCTCTCAGCACACTCGTTACTCTTTGCGAAATCCGCCGTTGAGCTTCTCATCAAAACGATAGGCGGCAAGAACCAGTTCCTTCGCTGGCAATCTTGGGCCATTGTTTTGGGACTCGTTTCTCTAGCACTCTGCCAGCTATACTATCTCCACCGTGGCTTGAAGCTGGTCTCTACATCTGTCCTATACCCACTTGTTTTCTGCGTATACAACATCATTGCCATTCTCGATGGCTTAATTTATTTCAACCAGACGAGCCTCATCTCAACGGGTGACGCCTGTCTCATTACCTTGGGGACAGTCATTCTTCTTTCGGGAGTTCTAGCGCTATCATGGCGGCTGAGCGACGAGCAGCACGCCCCTGCAGTCGGTCAGTCCTCGTTAGCCCCTGGCTTAGGGCTCGTTGACGATACTGAAGGCGAAGAAGAATCACTAATGGGCCCAGAAGCCACAGTTGAGATTGACGAAGAGCTACCTTCCACGACATACCAGACATTCCCCGTGATGCATGGCGACACCACCCCACTGACGCCGACGCGCAAGAAAAGTTTGGGTTGGATGGAGCGGGCTGAAATCTGGGGGGAGTTGCAAGATCAGGATGAACCTACCTCGCCAATGCGCTCGACCACGTTCCCAACGAGGACCGAATCATCGCCACTGTTGCCCCGAATCGGGAGGGCGATGAGTGGCGTCAGCGTTACAGGTCAGGCAGGCCCAAGCGCAGATGTTTCACCTCGAAAATTCACCCGCCGGCGGAGGAAGAGCACGGGGTTCCCCGGGTTGGTTGCGCGTCGTAATCTTCGCAGGGACTCTGCATTTTCAGAAACACTGGGCGGCATACTCTCGCTGAACTGGCTGAGACGCAATACCAGCCGTGCCTCGGTGGGCAGCGGCAATAGAAACGAAAGCAACTCTCCGCATCAAAATTATAGAGACGAGCCAGAAGCGGGTTCGGATGGCAGGGCCAACGACTCAAATGTATGAGCTAAAGAAGGAAGAGCGAGAAAAAAAAGAGAAGAGAGGTATTACAATGCATGTGATTGTGATTTCGATTTGGAGGCATATTTAGACTATTAATTATTCATTGGGGGTTTGACGGTAGCAGCAGCGTGTTGTGGGACTTTGAAGTTGCGATTTTCTTGGAGATTGAAGGGAAGCTGGTGATAGCCTTTTTTCTTTTCATTTCTTTGCTTCATCACATTATACCAAGATGGAAATCTATTGTTCATGGCAGGTTTGCACCGCACTAGATGCTTGCATGCGACTTGTAGGAGGAATCTGGAGTCATTCTGTGTTGTGTTTATTTATTCCCTTGTCTCTGTTTTCATTCCAGTGAGTTTGACCACTCACAACATGTATTACTATTGCATTGAGGCATCAAAAACAAAATATTTCTGGCATGGGAGTCAATGGTAAACATCATTCCGCTGAAGAAAAAGAAAAAGAGGAATCTTGATTAAAAAGTATTTGGAGTATTGGACAAGGCGAGAGAGAAAAAAGCAGGACCTTGCAACGCTATAAACTAGGGGCATAACAAAACATGATATTCAGCCTCAAATAAAGGGGATTTTGACTTTTTATAACCGTGACTATATAACATTGTTTTTTTTCGTTTGTTTTAGTTTTCCATTGGGCTCCATTAGTTTACAGACGGCCGTAGTCTCGCTTCTGATCGATGATGTAGTAACGCTCCTTTTCCTTGCGCTCTTTGAGGAGACAGGCAATTGCAAGGACAAGGAGGGCATCGATGCCTAAATGTATGTTAATTTGAATTGCATGAAAAGGGGGAAATTGCTAGATGGAGGGCTTTGGACGTACCGACCATGCCGAAGACGGCGGTGAAGAGGTCGTTGATGAAGGCGTTGGCGAAGCTGGACATGCTGGTGGAGCAGCCTCGGAGGAGAGTGGCCGCGGCAGGGCTGGGGCAGACGGAGTCTGTGACGAAGGCGGGAGATGTGCTGTTGAGGTAGCCACAGCATTGGAACTGGAAGATGAGTTTGTTAATGATGAGTTCTTGGGTAGTTGTTGATGTTTTAAGGTATTTGAGTTGTGTGTATATGTGTATAAAATGTGGAAAGGGGAAAAAGGGGGATTCATACCGAAGTCTGCACCAACGACTGAATCGACTCATCCTGCGCCGCATAAATAGGCTCAAACGTCTCCTTGAGCCTCAACGTCATGATCCAAAGATACAAGCCCACAACAAGCGAAAACACGCCGCAGACAGTAATCATGTAGCCGCTAATCTTGAGCAAGTTGCGCTTAACCAGTGCCATGGCGGGGATAGTAAAGACAAAAGTAGCGAGGACGAAGACGGCGTTGACAATTCCCGCGGTCAGGGGAAATTGCTGATAGATGAGGTGGCGCGTGGCGTCCTGGCCGTCGGTGGGCGTCTTGTTCTTGAGGTTCATGGCGGCGATGGAGAAGCCGAGCTCCATTGCGCCTGAGGCGAGGAAGAGCATGTTGGCCACGAGGGTGGCGACGAAGACCTTGTCGGGCATGGTGAAGAGATTGAAAATGGCTGGGTTTTAAAGAAAGATTGTTTGTCGTCGAGTTCGAGATGTTTTGACGTCGGAGTTTTGTGGTTTTGATGTTTTGTTTGACGGCCGGCGTCTTGGACCTTTCTTTTTCCTTCTTCGTCTTTCGTCTTTCCAAAACTGAAAACTTATAAAAAAAACAAAACCAAGACCTAAGCTCGGTGGAATCGAATCGTAAAAAAATAAAAATAAAATAAGAAAGAAACGGATTTGGTTATTTCGACCTCAACTGCCCGGCAGTTCACAAATTTCAACAGCGAGAGTCTGGAAAAATAACCTCTACAACGAAAAGAAACGAATAACAAGGAAAAAGAGAAGAAAAAGAAAAATATGGGTTCAAAGTCACGTACATGCACCAGGCATACAGAAAGAAAAAAAAGAAGAAGAGAAAGAAACGAAACTAAAGAGAAACCAGAAAGAAAAGACAAAACCCAGACTGACTGCCCCCGTCAACCCGCAAGCGCTTGAAGAGTCTTGTCGTTTCCTCGTGCGAGTCCTCGAACGGGCTGCGTTTCAGGGAGCCAAAAGGTGAAGCAGAAGCGGCGGCACGACAGGGGTGGCGGCCAATCAGAGGGCCGGATTGGGGTCCTGAGTCGCCTGATTGGGGAGTCTTTGGGGGTTCTTGGCTTGTTTGATGGGCGAGACTGGCTTGTCGGGTTGTGGGTTTGATTCAAGATTGCTTGTCTATGCGGGCGTGGGTTGAAGATTGAAGATTTGTGAAGATTTTACTTGCACGATCATGTTGCTGTTGCTTTTGCTTTTGCTGTTGTTGTAGCTGTTGGTTCCTGGTTCCTGGTTGCTCATATTGAACAAGTGCACTGAATATACATGTACCTATTAACGTGAACTCTCTTATCATCACCACCATCATCCTTTCTTTCTCACAAGCTTGCTCTCTCTCCCCTTCTCTCAATGATTGATTGAGCGAGCATTACAGTAATATCGCTACGCAATGCACAGTCCGGTAGCAGGCAAAACACGTAAAACAGACACAAAACCTCAACGTATCCCGAGCTTCGTTTCACCAGTCGGCTCCAGGGCCACTCCCGCTGCTAAGAATACGAACCTACTACCGAGCTGGTCTCGCTTGACCACGAGCCCATCCCCTCGTCGCGTCTCGTCTCGTCCCGGCTTGTTTCTCTTCTCTTCTTCTTCTTCCGCCCTCACATCTCAGGCACCAACTTTGTTCTCGCCTGACTTGTTAGGCCAAACCCCGGGCCTGTGAGAATTTGGCCTCGTCCCATCTTTCATCAGCTCCCTCGCTTGCTCGATATCTTCGCGGAATGCAAACCTCGCAGCCGCGGCGTACTTCGTTATGCAACAAAGCGCGATGCCCGGCCCACAATCTGCGTGCTAACTTCAATTAAACCAGCCCGTTTGATGGGCAGTGGGATTGCACTGTACGGGATCCCGCTGGGGGTGGCACAGCCCGTTGCAAAATCAGCTGCAACAAGACCCCAGCCCAGCCCAGCCAACCAGCCAACCGGCAATTGGATAATCAGGGTGGTCGGGCGAATCCGAACGCAGGCTTCCAGTTTTTTCAGCTTTTGCCGGGCAGACGCGGGCCCGTTTTTTATTTTTCCTGGCTCTCGCTCTTTCATTGCTGCAAAAAAAGAAACAAAAAATCACGGACTGTGCGCAGTGACCGGCGAAGCAACTTTGACTCCGACCAGCTTGTTCGCCCAGATTTCGCCGCGGTGGAACCTCAGAATGCAAAGGCCCTTTTCGAATCCTTTGCCGCACTGTGGCCAGCCCTGCTTGCTGTAGCTGCCTAAAGAGGCAATGACCCCCATTTCTGCCGCTGCCCCAAGCGTTCTGACAGCCGCTGCGAATATGGCGTGCCTTGGCTGTGATGAAACGGGCAAACGCGCTCTCAAGAGTCTGGTCGTTTATAGATTGCAAGTACGAGTACGTGTATCCGAGTCTCGCGAATCGAGGGCATAGAGCTCATTCAGGTAATACGATGCAATACCCAGCAGATGCCTGGCACTGTGCTGTGCCGTAACTGTTTGTCCGGGAACCCGTTCGGATACTTACCTAACTCGCCCACCATTCTTAGGGGGCCAGCCATCGTCTTTTGCTCCGCATCCTTCAGCAAGGCCGTGCTAGTTCGAGCTCGTGTATTACTAAGGCCCGTCGATAACACTCCAAGACGGTGGGCCGCTACAGCTTGGCCCGTGTCCCGTGTCAGCTTGGGGTGGGCATGGGAAGAATATTGGTTGTACCTGTGCGTGTGTGTCGAGTCGAGGATGAGTACAGAAGGTACATCGGAGCATCTCATACTCTCGCATGGCGTCCAAGTACCGAACAGAGCGCAGACGAGGTCCAGGGTCTCGCGTCAGGTCAGCTCTCACGCGTCGCTTCCCCGTCCCAAAGGTGAAACCCTGGACCCCATGACTGGCACGAGTCCGTCCGTGCTTGGTACTGAGCAAGACGATGAGTCTCTGCAAGCACACATCAGCTCCATTCCATTCCAGGCGCCAGACGTATACTACTCGTACTTGTTCGTGTTGACTCTGCCAGCCCCTCCCAATTTCGCAAACGTCGACGATGGTGTTTGGTAGCTCAGTAGTGGCACGGCTCAAGGGCTAGACAAAAGTTCGCTAAGCACGCTGCGGTACCGAGGCTGGCGCTGGTCGAAAGCCATAATGTCATTCATGCAGCAACGCAGGGGCTTCTGCAGCGTGTCTCTTCAACTAATGCGAGTACTATTATCGTACTCTTCGTACCTGTATCGTATCAACGCCGGCAGTATTACTCCCACGTTGTGTGTAGACAAAAGCACGGGTGCGGATACAGTACAGTGCAGTACAGTACGAGTACAGCCGGAACCGTTGGACCAAACCATTGATTTCATGGCAGGGGGATACTGTACATAAGCAGCGAGTCTCACTCTGGTCAAGCATATCCGTCGTCCAGGTACCCGCGTTGATGATATCGCCGCAGATATAACAGCGAACCAGCAAATTCTGCGCGCGGCAGTGGTAGGGCCACCAGCCGTGGGTACATGATGGTCCTGGTGCAACTCCACTGCCTGCTTACTGGAACTAACGCTCGCACCAAGAGGATTCCGGATTCCCCTGCTGCAGAAGGGTGGTCGGCAGATGCAGCAAGACATTCGGAGTGGAGGTCGCTGTGTGTCCGAACGCGCTGACGACAAAAAACACTTGGGATTGGAGCTTGGTGTGAGAAAGGCACATGGAGGAGGATGACGGTCGAGCCGAGTCCAGCCTCTCTCGCCCCTGAAGCTTCCATCTCTGGCGCGGGCTGAAGTGGAAGCGAGCGAGCCAACGGCATCTTTGGTCCCAGCCATCCACACCCGTTGGTCTGGTCAAGTGACGGGGTGATGAGATAGAGGCCGTGAAGACGAGATACTACTTGTACGAGAATATTGATCATGGAGTGGAAAATTAAATAAAATTGGCGGAGCCTAGATCAGCGCAAGAGGAGCTTTTGGCGCGGAATACGAACCCCAGATAACCATACGAAAATACTTTCTTTTCACGCCTCGCGTACGAGTGCTCTGTAATACGAAGGAGCCAGAAAGTCAATTTCCCCTTCCTCTTGCATCAGCTCCCCTGTGTTTGATCTGTCAGAGCTAGCCGTTATGGAGAGGCGGCGCGAGCGTCCCGTAGATCTCATCACCTTACCTTTACCTTACCTTGTCCCCTAACCTTAGTTGAGCGCATCAATCCCAAGCAAGCTTACTCGTACACGACCTCTACAGTACACGCATTGTCCACCCAGTGGATTGGAGCTAAAGCGCCGAGGTCAAAGAAAAAGAGTCAGGTTGCTGCAGAGCATCTAGAACGAACTTCCATCGTTTGTGTGCTGCAGCAATTAGTAATTGGCAGCTGGAGCGTAATTTTCCCACGACGCACGGTACGGAGCACATGTACATGTCCTTAATCGGCCCATGGGGACCACCGACCCACTGTTTTGTCGAGTCTTGGATGAGCAGCAAAGCAGCTGGGAAGGCTGGGAGTCGGCGAATACAGTGTCTATAGTCAGAACATCGTACTGTGTGGACACCCCGGATGCTGACTGCCCAGTGGCAGCGGAACAGCCCCCGCTTTTCTGCCGGGTGCCAAAATTCCAGCCCCGAGGGCTCGTTGCACGGCCGGCCACTCACAGGCAGCGCCGCAGCTATCTCAAGGCCGCGCTATGCCACCCCCGTCATCTCGCAGTCACCCGTCAGGCGATAAGCGCACTAAATGCGGGTGCCAATTGCCGCGATTGGGGGATTGGGGGGTGCAGGTTCGGCGGGATTGCTGCTGTTCGATGCACATGCCCGCGACTCTGCAAAAAGTCTCAGTTGCCCGGTCCTCACTGGTACTCGCAGCCTCGAAATGACATAAAACTGGCACAGGGCATCTCGGCGCTGTCGAAAAACTTGTTGTTTGTTTCCCCCCCCCTCCCTCTCACCCTACAAGCGCCCCGACACAGCACTAGCGCCGCTAAAAGGCACTCGCTAACTCGAATTCCAACGTCCAGTTCCGCGCCTTCTGCCTTCCTGCCCACCTGTTTCGCACGCACTGCACCGCCACCGTGCGCACCCGCCTCCACTGGCCACTGCCTGCTCCGGCCAGACTCGATCCAGCTCCAGCGCCTCCCAACCAGGACCAGTTCCCTTTTCTTTCCGCCTGTCCTCTCCGCCCAAAAAAAAAACCGCCAGATCCAGTATAGATCCATCGGCACCACGCTCAAAGCAGTATCTCCACCACTCGTTGCCTTTTCCAGCGCCGTGTGATACAAGTCGACGACGATTGGATTCGGATTAGGATTGGCATTGGCATTTTATAGTTGCTGTCGCAGTTGCAACCGCAGACGCTCAACATGGCCGACATCACCGACCAGCACGACCAGACGTCGCCCACGGAGCTCGACGACGCGCACTCGGTCGGCAATGGCAACGCGAACGAGGGCCGCGGCGTCAAGCGACCGCGCCCAGCTGCCGACGACGACGACGACGATGACGAGAAGGGCGGCCGCGAGCGTCGCAAGATTGAGATCAAGTTCATCAGCGACAAGTCTCGCCGCCACATCACCTTTTCCAAGCGCAAGGCCGGCATCATGAAGAAGGTGCGTTTTTTTTGCTTTGAAGCTGACTCCAAGTCGCACCCGCTTGGCCTCTTTTCCCCCCGCGCCTCGACCAAGTCACGGAAAAACATCCGTCTTGTTGCTTTCTATAAAATGTGACTTGGCGAGCGCGCGCGCCGGTCACGGTCGAGATGGGAATCGCCGTCTTTGCTCGCTTTCCGCTCCATCCGAGAAGAGCTCCCAGCTAACCAGGAAATCTCTCCAATTTGCAGGCGTACGAATTGTCCGTCTTGACAGGCACCCAGGTTCTGCTTCTGGTCGTGTCTGAGACGGGACTGGTTTACACCTTCACCACGCCCAAGCTTCAGCCGCTCGTCACCAAGGCTGAGGGCAAGAATTTGATCCAGGTGAGCACCGCCTCCACAGATGATTTCTGTTTCTTTCTATGCGAGCCAAGAGCAAATGTGGCCACACGGTTGGCGGGCAAATTGGCCGCTTAACACGCTCTTCGCCCCCAACCATCTCTTTTTCTTCCTCTCAAACGTCGATGCTAATTGTCTCTGTCAAATAGGCATGCCTCAACGCACCTGAGCCCACGACGGGCAGCGAAAACGGTGTCGACGGCGGCGACCAGGTCGATTCTCCTGAGGAGCCTCCCAGTCATCTCCCACCACAGGGCGGCCGTCCTGGCATGCCTCAAAACCCACACATGGGCCCCGGAGGCTATATGCCCCCAAATATGCCCATGGATCCCCAGCAGGCTTTGGCCTACCAGAGTTATGTGCAGCGCAACCAAGGCTACGGCTCTGGCATGCCTCCACAGCCAGGAATGCCCCCAAGCTCTCATCATCAGTCATGAGCAGTATCATAGAAAAAGAACTCTTGGGGAACAAGATAAAGACTGAAACCGTTAATACCCTGCTTTCAACAATCTTTGGAGGTGTTGTTCGCGGGCCTTGATCCGTCTCCAGGATGTTGCCGTCACATTTATGCGAGGGTTCCGATTCGGCGTTGATGATGTGTTGATATGTTTTTCATATCGTTTTTTATCATATTGTGCTTTGCCCCGTTTCCTTTTTTATTTTTTTTTCTCATTGAAATTTTCTCTCAAATCCTTCCGTTGTTTCAAATTCAGGAGCTACACGAACCCTGACGCCTTTTTTCAACTCATCCCAGGAAGCGAATCTTGTTTGGAGCAATTGACAAGACGACACATGTCTTTGTTACTGCCCTGATGCCGCAAAGGCGTCTATCCTTTCAATTCTCGACCTGGATTCAATCATGGGCGTTGTTGTACTTGTGGCACCGAGCGTTTCGAAGCGTCAATGGCGTGTGTTAAGGGAGGACTGAGGACTGTATTGATTACAAACAAGAATGGACGTTGGCGGCGGCCTTTTGTGCAAGCATTTTGAACTCTTGTATGCAAGGGTGAGTGCTCTCAAGATCCACCTACCCAAGGTGGGAGAGTTCTAGCTTTCGGGTGCGATTTGAGCAAGATGTGGTTTCTTCATGCTGGGCACGGCAATCTCAAGATGGGTTGGTACTTGGGTGGTAGGTCTGGGCAGGTCTGGATTTTGGGAGGCCGGAAGGGGGAAGGCAAGGGAAGATGATGGGCTGCTGTTGCAGGGCGGATGATAATGGACACATGAGGGCATGATTGTTGATGGCGGCAAAAATGAAGAAGACATCACATGAATCTGATGAATCTAGCTTGCCAAACAACAGAGAATTTCTCCTTTCTAACTTTTGTACACATTAATGAACATTTTTTGGGAACGTGACTCGTGAATTGCTCGGACCACGTCAGTGCGCGCATGACTCTTTTTTCCTTTACCAGGACGGGCATCGTGTGATCTTCAAAAAGGCCTCTTTGAGGTTAGAACGCGGCATCCGCAAGATCAAACCAAGTCTAGATAGATCAGCCCTGCAAACCACTTGAATAGGCAATTTTTGGTCCCAGCCGGAGGGCGGGCCGTTCGGGAGATGCGTGGATTTTTTTTTTTTTTGTCTTTGTCTAACCCATCCTTTACCTTTTTGCGATTAATGCTGTTTCTCGATTTGGACATGATGGAATTTTTTTTTTGTCCACACTCCCTCCCATCCCCCTCTTTACTTCCTTTGGCTACCTATCCGCATCGGGGAAGATGAATTGCCATTTTGGGGAGGGAGGGTGAGTGTGATTGGGTTGTGTTTCCTTTTTGTGGTTTGTCTTTTTTTTATTGGAGTTTTTGGGAGGGTTTTTATTGTTTGGGTTGTTGGGTGATGGGGTGTTGGTTCTTGTGTTTTTTGGTGTTGGGAGGGGATTGTTTTTGGAGAAGAATGGTGGAAGGGAGGGTGAGGATGGATTTTTGGAGGTTTCTATGGGAAGGGCTGAGAAGAGGTGAAGTTGTGTTGTGAGTTGTGTTGGATGAAAGGGAGGTTGAGGTTGTGGTGGCTGTGTTGTGACGGTTTGGGTATGGGAGATGACGACGGCTTTTGTGGAGAGGATGATGGGTGAGTGAATGGGTTTGAGGATACGAGATTCTTGGACATGGAGTAATCTTTTCGAGATATTAAGAATCTAAGTTATTTTGGCCTGTTATTTGGGAGGTTGAACTGCTCTGCGGGAATCTTGTGGTTGAGGCTGATCTTTGGAAAGATGCTGGTTGAACATATGACGGGTGGAATCCGCACAAGCGGCGTGGGTTCTTACGAAGACGGGTTTATTTGAGACTAAACGGCTGAATCGCCTCTTGATATCTTGATACTACTTATAATACGAATGACCTTTTCGCCGTCGCCTGTATGAAGAGGTGGAAAGCACAGCTTCTGACATTACTAAGCGTTGTTGGACGGCAGTCAGGAAGCAATACACGTGACTTTCGTGATGGCATCTACTTCCTATTAATGCCATGGCTGTTTCAAATCACAATTTGTCTCTGGATGGTCGAAAAGTGAAGATTGTACGTATTTGGAGAAAGTCGCTTGGCAATGGCGAGGAGACAAGACCGGGAGCTGAGAGCTATCTTCTCACAAGCTGATCCGGACATCAGACGTGTAAGGAATGGTCATTTCCCTTACCGCTTTGGTAATTGTATATTGAAGGAGCTGGCATGATATAGAGTGAAAATCGAGCGTAGCAGACGAATAGAGAAAGAGATTTGACGCAAAAGTACCACCCTGATTAGACTCGAACCCAAGGGTTTAGTTTATCCCACCTTGGAGTCTACGAACTCGATCAAGCGATGCCAGGATTTTCAGCCATCCTCGCAACTCTGTGGGGCAGAGATGACAATTATATGCCCTCGTTGCTATCTTTATTATGTGAGTTGCTATTCAGAATCCCTTGGTAGTTGGACACTTAGAACAGTGCGACCAAATAGAAAGGTACCTGACTTAGATGGACCACCGGGTACGTAGTCCTGTTATACCTAGTAGACACAGGGTACGTGGATATACACGTTGAACTCTCATTTATCTAATTGCGTAGTCTCTCTTCTAGGCAGTCATCAGTATTTGCTCAAGTACAAGAGGTTCGACCCACACTATGGCGTTTTCTGGGGACAATTTATATTGTGGACTCTACCTGGTGATAGTCTTCACAGAGGTTGTTTCCGTCACTGCGAGCCTGTCGGAAGACGCCAAAAGAAAGGCATTGTTAACAAAGCATTCGCCCGAACACATTACGAGCGCGTGATATCTAACCCTGACATGTAGAGCGGGAGCTGGGTTTGATGAAGACTGGCAAAGAATATAGCCCCCTCAAGTACAGCCCTTTTTGGGGCTTCCATGGTTTAAAAGGATGGAACTCAAAAATGACTTCATGGGCGGAGACCTCCTCCACAGACACCTGTTAAACTTCTATATCAGTAGTATCTAGATATCCATACGTGGCATCATTTCGTAGCCAAGGTTTATTCTGCGGGCTCCCTCATATCTACATATCTATTCGAGTGGCATTATATATTCTAAGCCCTCGCCCACCCCTTCTGCGTCTTTTTTTTCTTCCTCGTAAATTGCTAAAGTCTCTTGCCGGCTTTCACAATTTTCTTTGGCATGTCCTTTTCTTTACCGAGAGTATCAAATAACACCCACGAGAGCTCCCTCCACCCTTTTACATAATGACGAGCATGACTCCAGACGAGCTGGCGAGAGTCCTCGAGACCTTTGCGGCCGAAATACGGCAGGAGATTCGGAGAGATACTAGAACCATAGCAGTCAACATACGACCCGAGGTACTGGCGAACCAACTCAAAACACGGCATGAGTTGATGGAGGCGCAAGAGGAGTTACGACATGACTTGGCGAAAATACGGCACGATTTACAAACCATAGCCCACGAGATCGAGATGTCCCAGGAAACGCCCAACGACAAGCTTGAGGCCCTGGACAAGGTGTTATATGCTACAGGAGATAAATTTTATGAGATGGGGCTGCTATTAACGTTGGAAGTGGATGTGGGAGAGGTTTGTTTCCCTCAGCCCATATAGTCTAGCAGGTATAGACAAGAGTGGCTAACAAATTCCAAGGAGTCAGATTCGTCCGCGCAAAATTCGGCTATGGGTGCCTGGGCAGCTTGGATTCTTGATTCAATGCTAGGAGACCCAGATGAGGCGATATAACTCATGCCTTCAATAAAGTCTTCTACTACTTGAATACATCGGTACACAGGCATGTTTAGACTGGCCTGCGACCTTACATAATCGCGCCTGGACAGCAGTTCCGGAAACAGCCACGTGACTCTGAGCATTGGTTCGTCAGAAAACATTTACCCGTTTTCGGCATGGCGCGAGCAGGTTTGAGAAGGTTTTCTGCAAACCAGGTGGGCGGAAGTACCGGATACTTTGAGGTACCTGCTAGAGACAGATGAGAACCCAACTGGTTTCAATATCAAGGCATAATTGCTTCAAGATTCGATCCATCATTGTATATTCCTTTGGAGTTCCTCCTCCATGATGTGCCATGCGTGATGACCCAACGCTGTCAACTACCTTATGCTCATGTATCCTTGCACCCGCCAGCTTGTCCTTTTCCTTCCACCGTGACCCGCCATATGTCCAATGCCTAAACACCAAAACGCCAACTCTAAAACAGGGGAATCAAATTATATCTAACCGCCAAGTAATGCCGTTCTCGTATCGCCGTAAATACCAATGAAATATGAAATTTTGTAAACAGAGATGAAATGCCGTGGATGCCAAGTGCTTATGCTGTGATATGCTTTGCGACGCCGTTGGCATTTAGTGGGAGGGAAGGGGGCAATAGCGGCCGACGAGGAGGCTCCCCAGGAATGTTCCACCAAGGACAGACATGAAATATCCGACATTCATGGTCATGACAGCCAACATGCTAGAAAAGAAGCATCATGGTCAGCCTCTTGTTGTATATATAGGTAAACAAAGGGATAGTAGAGACTCACAGGAGATATCCAACACCAACAATGACAGTGTCCATGGCAGCTCGGACGGGATCAACGCTGAATCGCCATGGCTGAACTGAAGAGTGCCTCTTCTGCACGACAAAGACCTTCTCCTCGACGCCATTCTCCGAGAGCATCATGTTCATGCTCTTGGCATCGGGGTCTCTCGAGAGGCGCTCCGAAACAGGCTCCTTGCCATTGACGACGACGTAGCGCCGCTGGGCGTCCTTGTCGGACCAGATGCGCTCTTGACGAATTCTAAAAGCCACCAGCAGGCGGGCGATGACGGTGAGGGCGATGAGGAAGATGCAGGTGCCGGCGTAGGTGCCGGCTTGGCTGGGTGTCCACGAGTTTGCGTAGAGGGGCGTGTGGATGTCGGTTTGGAAGACCATGGCCATGAGCATCGTCATGGTGGTGGAGTTGGAGCCGCTCGATGAATCGCCCATGTCCATGCCGCCCATATCCATATCCATGCCAGACATGATGATTGTCGTTGGGAGTTGTTTTGCTGATAGAAAGCTTGTTGCGGAATGACGAGATGGTAATGCGTAAGAAGAGAAAGACAAGAGTCTCTTGAAAAGATTCTAGTCCTACACCGTCTTTTATGTGTTCCGTAAGTTGGTCTATAAGCAAGTTGGTATGTCCGTTGGCAAGCAAATGGTGTGACCTGGAAGTCGTTTGTATGTCGATCCGCCTGTGCAACTCGAGAGAAGTGACAAGATGGCAATGTAGCCGCGACTCCTCCTTTATGTAGCGTTGAAGTAATGGAATGCCCGCTGACTGAGAAAAGAGACCCGCTTATGGGTTTTGTGTGCTAGCTCTATTTAAAGACGATTTGAGGTTGGGTGGAGGGCGGAATGAGAATAGGCCGAGACCAAGATGTAACGACCGAAAACCAACAAACTGAGTAAACGATTTTGATGTATGATTGAATAGATGATAGCTGGTAATATAATTATCGAACATTAGTCTTGTATCGAGAGATAAATTCTTGAAAGACAGAGACAGATCTGGCAATGAGACAAAGAGCAGCTCCAAGTTATTTATTTACTCGCCATGAAACCAGATTCCCTGAACGCACCACATTATTCTTCAATGAACCACCAGCAGCAGCTCCTCCAATTGGTCCCGAAATAGCGTCGCCCATGGCCTGTTTCACCCTGTTCCATGACTAAAAAACTCGCTCACGATCAATGTCCAGCTTCTTCTCTCGTTTCCGGCCGGTTGTTTGCGATTTTCGTGCGCAAATGGACGCAGGTGTTTTGACAGGGTGGGGGTTTGCGCTGTGGGGTTGCTGATTGGGTCCTTTGACAAGGTACCGGTACCTCCAATGGAGGGGAAGAGTACACGCGAATACCCCGACCGTACGTCGTCCATAAACTCCAGCCATCAAGACATAATACGGTTTCTAATACGAGCCGCGCAATAACTCTCTTATTTTGGATTGATGTTCTTTTGTAAATTTCACTCTCTGGTGTTGTCTGCTCTAATTGGACATCATCAGGCTCGTGTTCTTGGGTTTGAGTCAAATTTTCATCGCTGTTTTCGTTGATAAAATGTCATCTGCTAGTGCGTTGATGAGCATGTTTGCGATATTATTCTCTTGTTGAGCTGACACTCCCCTCAGACATGCACGCATCTTTCTCCTTCATACTCTCATTCGTTTATCCACATTATACACATGTGTAATACTTTACATAATAATCTACAAACGGTAATTACAACCGACTCTTATACTTATCAGCCGGTTGAAATGATACGGGATATTGGCCAGTCAACTTATACGCTGCCTTACCACTCCATTGCTTGAATATCATTGTCATTACCACCACATAATCTCTAGAGAGTTTCACTGAGCTTGAACGTTGATCTCAGCTCGCCATAAGTCATCATAAAAGCATCAGTAGCATCCCTTTCAAAAGTAGCCACGTCCTCCCCTGGATCCAAGGCAGTATCCAACGTCCAAACGAGCTTTGCAACCAACTGATAGATGTCCGTGAGAACCCGGCGCTTCCCGATACAACCATACGAGCGGATGGAGGAAACGGTTAACCGGCACGTCATACTTTGGTGCAGCCAAAGGTGTGGCTGATCTGTTGAGGATGGGGCAAACGCATCCTTGTCTTTGATCATGGCCAGAGATTGGTGCCAGCGTTCTAGAACAAACGAATATACTTTCGAATAACGGCTCCATATGTAGTCACAGGAATGAGCAGGTATTGCTATGAAGCAGACAGTGCAAAACTGCCCGCGTTATTTGCAGCGCCATAGATGGCTTACTCTTTCTAAGTGCATACTGCGGACACACCACTGAAATGCTTCCAGGAACATGAACGCCACCAATCATAACACATTCAGGAGGTGTGAGTCAGTATATGGTCGTCAAATTGGGGGATGGAGTCGTTAATTATCACATTCAGAAGCTCGAGATGCGCCAGACAGTACAAAGATGGAAGCCAAGCTTGCACTTGTGTGGCTGGCGTCTTGTCAGGCTTGTTTCTTTACTTGTCATGCTTATTGCACATAAACTCACCTCCCTGAGCCCATTATGGGCTGGTAATCGCCAATCAATGAATCTGTCTACTCCTGACTTGGTCCCTCCCCCTCCCCCTCCCCCCCCCCCTTCAATGAGTCAAACAGGGTCGACATGATATAAGAGACGTCTGACTCACACTTGATTCGACTCTGTAAACTATCCCGACAAAGTCCGATAAACTTCCACCGATCTCTAGATAATATGGGAATACTCATACCAAATCGTAACAACCATACGGGTAATTGCAAAGCCAGAGGCAAAATCCCAACACTCAACAGATCAATGGCCCAATGGTTCCGAGATGTTTCCGGAAGGTGCAATGACTTCCCGAAGGCAAGATCGCCCATGACATCAAAGCTGTAGAAGCAAAGACGCTTTGTTATGTTAATTGGTTGGTTGGCCTTCGGCAGCGATAATTCTCTCAAACAAGGCGTCACGGTACTCTCTCATCCACTGCTTGCACCCCCTGACCCCCTGAGCACTGAAGGCCCGACTCCAAACGCGGCGAAGCTCATTGTGAATAGATCTGTCGCGAATCATATGGAGAGACGTCATGGGCTTGGTCATATCGTAAATGGGTCACTTTTCGCACTTTGACGCGCGTCCATGAGGAGCAATCACACCCTTTGGATAACATATTGACAACTCGGAGAAGCGCAGCAATTTTCCCCCATGTATTCAGGCTGCGGACACGATAGCATAACTAGAAAATTGAGACACGCGAACCTATGGGGCCTGGAAACCTATTCAGATGATGAAAGAAGAGTTGGTGTGTGATGAGGCTCAAGAATAGTCTGTGAAGAAAACATGTATGAAGCTGAGCCGACAAAATGACGGCGGAGATCCTCTGAGCTGTGCTTGTTGAAGATGGAAGACCTAATCAAGACTATGCTAGAGAGGAAACTGGCTGCCATAGCAAAGGTATTCTCAGGAATCCTTCCCACCAGCTAGGCTCTGGGCCAAGGCTCAGTAAGGCAATCTCGTATATTATCCGTCTACAAACTACATACCAACTGAAGCATGCATAAATGGTGCAATGTGTGAAAACTACCAAGATGAAACAAGTTAGATGTGAAATTTGACAGAATAAAGGTAATGGATCTTGCATGTGTATCAGTGCTTATTCGTAGATGCATTTACTCAACGACCGTACCATCGCCGCCGGTGAAGTTAGGCTGTTACTGGCATATTCAACTGCCCATGTTAACCTGAATTATAAGTTGGATTAAGTGAGATATCTGGTAATTATTGTGTGGAATTTACAGCATAGATGATAGGAATGTGGTCATTACAACGATGCAGCATGAGTAGAATCCGAATTGAAGGAGTGAAGACTGTGCAATGACCTGGCATCCTACGATATCAGGTACCTAGTATAAAAATAAAGATAAAGAGTACTTGCTCTATTAGCTGTTATAATGGAAATGAAGTCTGTTTTCGCCGTATAATTCCCGAGAGATCTCTTGTATTGATAGGTGGCGTCCACGAGCATGAGTCTCCATTGACAGGATGCCACACTCCATCTCAGGCAAGTTTAAAAAAGCCATAGAGGCACTAGATACACGTATAAAGTCATGTAATAACAGGCGTGAAAACTTCCATGTTGTTTGCATTCACGTGGTGATAAGTATGGTAGCTATCTTGATTACCCGTACGCTCAGACTCCAAGTCTGCTGCTTCTTTCTTCTTCCTTCTTCCTCAAATCCTCTACGCCGTTGGCTCTCCAACCAAAACCATGTCAAGATTTAGTTTAGAGCTAGCGATTTAAACTATGTCCCGTCTTGATTATTAAGGTTCGATTCTTCGCAACATCACTCGCCACTAAGCTTCGGCATCCCCACCGTCGCGGATGGTCGAAGTGGGTTGGAAAGAGTGGCCATCTCCTTGTAAGCCTATTGGCTGAGCCATACTTGCAGCAATAGTTCGCGATGCAAGGATATTGAGGCAAGTGATTTCGACCTGTTGGCAGGTTATTCTTACGCCTGTCTATGTTGTTGTCTTTCTCAGGTATCTGCACTCAGTCTGTTGGACACAGATTCAACCCTCACAAAATTTCTTTTCGGATATTAATTTCAACATCTCTTTACCACAGCTCCCCAGCATGGAGACCCTCGTCGGACAGCTGGGCGACACGTTCCACCTCTTCGCTCAGCTGCCTTTCGACGTGCGGGAGATGATCTAGAAGATTGCGCTCCAGCCTCCTCACATACGCAAAGTCCTCTTCCTCGGCACTTGGAGACGTCAGAAGCCCTTGAGACCCGGCCAGGTAGCTTATATCAATCCCAATGCCAGAGACAACACACCCCTGTTAGTCACCGAGCTGGATAACCGCCGTTCGATACGCTCGATAGAGGATATCCTCTGGTTGACCAATGTGGAGGCCCGTGCAGTAATCCGGTCGGTGGACAGGAAGCGAGCGAGCGAGCGAGCAATAGGGCCTCTTGTCCGAGATGACCCGCAGATACATATATTGACTGGTCACTTCAGAAATGGACAACGAGAATTGACGTTGACATACGCCTCGGACAGAGACGTGATATGTTTCGAAAGCAGGGACTTGAGGAATATCCTGCACTGGGTCTCGCATTCGCCAAGGATGCCCCCCTTCATCCAGATGGGCTTCTTCAACTTTGCTTTGCTCTACCACAAGTCATGGGCCAATTTTTACCCAGAGAGAGCACCCAGAAATCGATACCACCAGCGGAGAACGATGGACGGCATCATCTTCCGCGCATGCGCCAGATCCGGAGCCCAGCATTTTTGGCTGATTGACAGAGTGCCTCGTCCCAAGGAGGAAAAACGGCATGAGTTTGCTGAAGATCCTGGCAAAATTTTTGGCTATCGGGAGCGCTATCTACCGGTCAACGATATAAGTGATTGGGATCTTCGGGACTCAAAGTCTTTAGAATTCTTGGATAGACTTAAAGAGGCAGTGTTATATTGGCAGAGGCTCGTCATTGGCAATAGGTCGCCTTTGGAGTATTCAAGACCTCCTCAGGCGTATGGAGTTCTCTGCTGCGTCGAGTGAGAAAAAGACGCCGCGTTATCCCAATAATTCTATGATTACTCTTGGGAGATAATTGTAGTGGTCATTGAGAGTTCACGGGCAATGGATGCATGATGTTAGTGAGGAGCTTTTTACTCAGGGGCCACAGGTGCAATTGGAGGATGGATGGAGATGTAGGATAAGCGGATATCATTCTTGAGCCTCCACAGCGATATTTCCAAACATGTTCCATCTTTCTAAATCAGCCGATGCCCGCTTGATTATATGCCATGTGCCGCCCATCGTAAATGGACAATGTATGGCGTGCAGGGTTTGTCGAGGTTGTGCGACGGAGATAATTTGCTCCATCATCACAAGCGGCTATATATATTCCGTACTATGCTATTGGCTACTATGCTTTCTTTCAGTGATATTTGTAGCCTGAGTAAATAAATGGTTGGGCGTGCTGCCTTGTGATGCCGAGTATCTACAAGGCTCAGTTTCATATCAGAGTAACCACCTACGATACTGCAGCATTTGATTACTTATTTTGCGAGTATCAACAAACATTATACAGTGCCATCTCATCTTAATTGTATCAGCAATCTTTACCACAAATATTTACATCTTTCTGTGCAAATCCACCACGAGACTACAAACCCAAGCGTCATCATCCATGCACCCAAATGCAGCCATCCGCGGCACGTATCTGCCCGAACCCTCGCATCTCCCGCCCGTACCCGTCCAGACATTGCCGATATGCAGCATGCCTCTTTTACCGGATCCCCTCTCCAAAAATACCCAGTCCGAAGCCCTATTTTGACGTCCTCCCTCTCGGAGCAAGCGATTATAAAAATATGATAGAAAACAAAATAGTTTGGAGAGCAGGGGGGAGGCGTGTTTTTCTCTTTTTCTTTCTTGTCTTCTTTCCTTCCCGTGATTGGATCCCACACCTGGTAAAAAAATGCAAGACAATAGGGGGCGTGTGTCAAAGCGAAAAGGGATCAGCACGCGGCTTTTGGGGCGTGTGCGTGTGTCACACGGGATGATACAGCAGAACATGGGGGAGAGAAAAAAAAAGACGTCTATCAGGATTCTCGGTGATGAGGTGGATCTCGTTTTATTTATAAAAAAGCCTCATAGCATAGACAAGTTCAATCCCGGTTTCAATCCCACACTTTGAACCAGGATAGGAGTACTATCGACAACTATAGGAGTTTTTATTTCTTTTACTTATAAAACATCGTGGGCAACACAGCAGCCAATATCCCTCGACGCAGCCATACAACCCTCCTCCCCTTTGAGACTAAGCTGGGCTCTCACAAGGCAGGTGGTGGTTGCACATCGGAGCTATGCAAGAGAAAAAAAATAAAAAGGCACACAAGGAAGCTCCGAGATTTGGGAAGACGAGTAAACAGCTGAAGAAGGATTAGGTAGTGTGTACTTTGACAAGGCTCTTCGATTCGATAAAATAGAAGATAAAAAAGACTCTGCACAGCCTATGAGAGCTGAAGGAGTGTCTTTTGATCCCGGGTGTTGGGAAGAAGAACCCTGTTCGACCGGTGAGGACGAGGTGCATTAGCTGCTTCATGATATCGACTTTTTTTTCGGTCTCTGAAAATGACCAAATGCAGCAACATGCGCGTACTTTCTACATGGGGGCCTTAAAGAGCAAAATATAGACACACTCATGACACATTCGACGCAAAGAGTCGTGGCACATGGGGCAACTTTGGATGTGAGTAGCACGTATGCAATGCATGTCTTATTTCTCCTCTCCGTTCCTCTGGTGAAGGAAGAAAATAAAAAATCTCAACAACTCAACACATAATACATACACAAACACACACACATACACACAACGAGACAAAACAACAAAGGGAAAGTAAAATAATGGAATAAAACAAACAAAAGACGGACAAAAAGATCGAGCCGAGCCACACCTCCTCAACCAAAAAAATTCCCCGAAACTCTTTGCCACTCAGCTGCACTCATTCTCTCTCTCCGTCTCTTGTCTCTTATTCTCTCACTCATCCTCCTTCGCCCCCCCCTAATAATCCCCCATTAAAAATCAACTTCGCCTCAACAAAACAAATATCTCAAGGAAACTACAGTACTAAAACAATAAGAGAAATAAACCACTCAAAAACCATCCCACCCACTCATATACATACAAACACACACATACTCAACATCATCAGAAACCCCCAAATCTCACCCCAAATGCGTCAGCTTTCCTCTCTCCTGTCCCTTCGTACCACCCCAAAACCTTTTTTTCGAGCATAAGACACCTTAAAAAAAACGCCACTTCAAGTCAAGCTCAAAACAGCGCCTCTCAGCCTCTTCCTTGGGACTGGTGCTAGTACAAGAGCAGGAACTCTCTTTTTTAGTATTTATGTATTTATGTATATATTTATGATTTGATGGCTTTTTACGACTATTGTGATTTGCTGCGTCGGCTGAGCCGGTGTGTGTTTTCTCCGCTGGGGGCTGAAAAAAGAAAGGAAGGGAAAGGCTTGACTTTTTGAACTGACTCTTCCAAGCCTCCCCCCTTCGCCTCTTCGCCCCGCGTATTATGTACTAACTTAACTAATGGATGGATTGACCGATTACATGCATTCTCGTTCTTGTCCCCTTTTCAGCTGCTTCGCTCAGCAGTCGTCGTCATTTGTACTGTAGCTCCTGCGTCTCAGTGTGTGGGAGCGAGCGAGGTGGTGTTTGTCGGGTTTGTCATTGTGCTCATTTCGCTTCCGAAGCGCCTTCAGCCGCTCTCTTTTCGGTTTGGCGGCTGGACGTCTTTCTGCCTTGTCTATTCAATCCACCTGCAGCTTGTTTGTCATTTACCTTGTTTGTAGTTGCTATTGTCTGTATGCCTTGTCTGCTCATGGTAGTATTTTCCGGCATCTGTTTGTATTTTCCTCTGCCTTACAAAGCCCATCCATCTGCCGAACGCTCCTTGGAGCCAGCATCTGGCAGATGAAACGTGCCCCCTTGTCACTGCAACCACTGGAAACAAGCGTACCCATGACAGATGGTTTTATTACTGTTGCTGACTCTGCATCAAATCCGTAAAACTCCATTTGCATCCATACCGTATGCTCTTGACTTTGACTTGACTTGTCCAGAACCTTGTTTAAACCCGATATCCCGTAGACTATACACTCCCTATAACCCTGCCTGGCCATCCTTGCTCTGTAATAGAGTAAACCCTGGCCCCTCCCTCTTTAAACGCCTGATATGAAGCAGAAGAGGGATGAGAGAAAAAGGAAAAAAAAAAAAAAAGATACTAAAGAAGGATTAAAAGAAAAAAGATCAGGGTGAAAAACTACACCGGAACAAAACAAAACTCCCCCAAAATCCATGGAACAAATGCGACAACCTTCTCGTCCGGGGTGTCTTGTGTGAATTTTTTTGGTTTCCCTTTTGTAAGACCGATGCATGTTTTACCTCGTCTGAGAGGGGCTTTGCATATCTCCATCTTTGAACCCCTCCCCTTTTCCACTGGGTATCAAAACCAACCACATGCTGATCTCCTACATTCGCTTGCCGTTGCAAGGTGCTCTTGTGCGTATAGTAGTGTACAAGCTGCTCGCCTCATCCGGAGCAAGCCCCGGTCCTGTCGCCCGGTCGGTTCCCCGGAACGTCGCGGCTTAACCGGCCTCTCCATTTCGCTGGACCCCTTCGTCTGAAGCACTGGGGTTCTCGGCAGAAGTCTCGTGGCTCTTGTTTTCGCAGCCCTTGACCAATCGGTGTCTCTGCAGCAAATTGTCAGCAACCACGGAGAGAACAGAAACACAATAGCAACTACATACCTTTAGAGCGTCCTTTCGTGAAAAGCTCTTGGCACAATAAGTACACGGGAATGGCTTGACGGCAAGGTGAATGCGCTTGTGACGTTTCAAATCGTGATTACGGCTAAACGACTGAACGCATTGATCACACTTAAATGGCCGTTCAGGCTGTGCCTGTGGTTGTGCGTGTGGGTACATCATGGCCGGGGCCCCCCCGTACCCCCCAGGAACTATTCCAGGAATCATCGAGAGTGAGCTGCCAGGCTGGTGAATGTTGGACATGACGGGCCCGCCCATTGTTGACATCGGTGCCTGGTAAGTCTGATAGGAGCGATAGGGGCCGGGGGGCGCCATGGACGGGAGTGGGTGCTGGCCCAAACCCCGTGGAAGCGGTGCCGCTCCCGTGGGCGAGTGGCTGTTCGGCGAGTGCTGGGTTGCGTAGGAGAAGCCAGGCTGGGGCTGGGCAGTCGACGAAGAGCCGTAGCTGGGTCCGCTGATAGAAGATCGACTGTGCCCGTACGGCTCAGCATGGGCTGGAGCATTGGACATGGACGGCGCTTGTGTGATGCTCCCTGACGGTAAACTAGAGTGGCTCTCCTGGCCATTGGAAGACTGAAAGGGATGATGCTCATAGGACGCTTCCCCTGGGGCTGTGGGGGACTGGGGACTTCGCTGAGTGCCGTAGGGCTGGGGATAGAGGGATCGCGGGGCGTAGGCTGCCGTGCCCAGAGGATGCTGGGTTCCGTTGGCCGCATTAACGGTATATGACGGTCCGCCAGCGGTCTGCATCGGGGCGGCTTGCTGGCCCGTAGCTGAGTTGACGCCGTAAGAGGGGTTGCCGGGTGTTGGCCAATTTCCGTGGACGTGGCCGGCGTTGTATGTATATTGCTGCATGGTGTTTGGGGCTTGAGAACCTTGCGAACTGCTTGTGTGGACACTCGACAAACCTGGGCTCAGGCCTTCGCTGGCTCCTGAAGACGGGGGGGTTAGATCGATGTTCTTGACGCTATAGAAAGAACGAGGTCGGGAAGAGTAGTTATCCATACTTGGAACCTCTGACTGTGGCGGGGGGAGAGAAAAGGTAGGCAAAGCGCCAGTTGCCGGTCGTCGGGACGAAAAACTTGACGGCGGTTGATGAACCGATTCCATGGCACTGGCTTTGAAAAGGTGTTGATCGAGTCGACGCTGCTCGAATCGTCGACACAACTGGCTACTGGTTGCTCAGAGGTTAGATAGATGCTCTCGTTCTATTTGGCAATGAGCGCGTCAAGTAACAGCACGAGGCTTCTCGAGTAGAAGTGTTTCTGGGAGGTGGGCTGAGGCTTGTCGAGATGATGATCATGTAAGAGCTATGCGCCAAGACAAGGTAATGCACAGCAGCCCCGAGACAGGTACTCGGCTTCGATCAGAGGGCAAGTGCCGTTCCTCTGACAAGGCACAAGGCTGTGTGATATGATGGGAAGAAGGTGATGGATGAAGTTGAGCAGCGGATGACATACGAAGTTGCGGCGACTGAGCACGAGTACCTCTACCCTCTACAGGCAGGCGACCGCGGTAGGCGAGTGCAGCGCTTAGCGGGTGCAGCGAGTGGCAGCGCCTCAACGCCAGCAGACGATGGTTGGCTGGAATGCCCAACGAAGACGGGAGTGGCGGATGTGCTGGGCTGATGTTTTAGCCGTTTTTAGTGATACGGCGTCTCAGACTTGCTCTTCTATTGCGGTTGACGAAGGGGGGGCAATAGAACGAGACGACGAGTTCGGAGAGATGCGGCAAGGAAAGAAGCCTGGGAGCGAGTTGCTTATATACGAGCGCTGAGATTGTAGATGGAAGCGTCCAAAAAGGCCGGGCTCGCTGCTACCGTTGGAAAGAAAAAGGCTTTTTGAGGTGGAGTGGCGTCGAATCTTGATCCGTAACCAGAGACAACAAGCAGGTGGTTGAAAGACGATTTCCGGGAACGGCACAGGAAGCGAGGGGGGCGTATGTAAGACTTTTGTATACGCCTGGATGTGGTAGGAAAAAAAAAAAGAGGGAGACAAGGAAAAAGAGAGAAGAAGGTCCAAGTGCCACGGAAGCCTTAATATTCCTAGATGAAAGCCCTCTAGAATTAAGGTTGGCACAAAAAGGTGGTTTATCGGGGGTATTCTTTCTTGTCCGTGTCTTTGGCTTTTTTTCGTCTTTGTGTCTTATCTTTTTTCGTTTGCTTTTTTATTGGAATTTTTTTTCAACCTTTGTGTCTTTTACTCTTTTTTTCGTGTTGAGAGTTGAGTTTTTGCAGACAAGGATGCCGCGTTTGAGTTGGGGTCGTCGAGCTGCACGCAAGCTGATGGGGAAAAAAGACCAGATGAAAGGGCTCGGAGTGAGCCGAAGGGGGGACTGCGGCTGCTTTTTGATGGATGTACTTTTGGCGTCCCGAGATTCCCTCAATACACAGACAATAAGGTTTCCCTGTGGTTCCGGCCGGCGTCGTCGTTGGCGTCGCTCTGAGCAATCTGTTTGGCGCAAGCTGCCCACAAGTGTGTTATCGCTACAAGACGGTTTGCCTTCTCCCCATCTGCTCAACTCTGTTTTTTTCCCTCCTCCCTAGCGCCCCAAGGCTGGGTTTTTAGCAGCCCCAGGTGTTGGGACTTGGGTATCTTGTCGCTGAGCCACGCGCTGCTTGTGCTTGTGCTTTGGACGGGACCTGATGCCTTGTCCCGATCCTGGTCGTGGGCCGGTGTGGGTGCGAGGTAGCACTACCGTCATTCGGGTTCGAGAGCTGTATGGCTAGCGCTTTCATAGATTGGAGGGCTGAAGCGGAGCCATGGATCAAGTCGCCAGCTCGTCGCTAGGGGGTGGAGTCTGAGTCTGTACTTGTGCTAGTCCGCAGAGAGGAGAGGAGAAAGAAGGTGGAGATGCAGGCAGAGCAAGAATTGAGAAGCCAGGGATCCGGTGCTGTCGAGGTACTGCGGTGTATACCGTACCATACCGTAGACGATTGTATGTTGAGCGTTGCTTTTCCCATCATCATCATCCTCCCTCTGTCCGTACTGAACGGTGCTCAACAACAGCAACATCGTCATCATCACCATCACCAGCCCCAGCACAACCCCCAGCACCTCTCCTCTCTTCCCACAGCCCATTGACTGACTCCTTCTCCTTCTCTCCTTCTCTCACTCTCTCTCTCTGGGGTTGCTCAAAAGTCACAAGCTGCTAGCTGCTGCAGCTGCTGCAGGGGAGTGCCGACAGGTGGGTAGGGGGGCGTGTGGACGGCCAGTGTGAGAGAACAACAGGAATAAACCTTTCCGGCGAATGGCTGGCCAGGACCGCACCTTGGCCGGGCTGGCACGCAGCGGGAAGGGCTTGCAAAGCTACGAGGCCTCGTACATGTACAGCACAGTAGTGCCATTGCCTTAGTATTGTACGAAGCAGGTAAAGTAGCATCCTGTCGTATTTATTCCAGTTTGTCAGCTTGAAGCAAAAAGCGTGCCTCTCGTAAAATGCCCGCCGTACTGAACTGACTGCACCGTACTCGTACCTTGGGTGGCCTTGCTGCCGTTGGACCGTAGAAGCACAGATTCGTAATAAACGGCCGCTCTTGAATCATGTGTAAATCGCCTATCCTTTTGCGTGGCTCAGATACAAAAACGGTCCTGGCCTCGGATCCAATCCCTGAAAGCGTCATGGGTGTGGGAATGGAATGTTTCGGACGGGCGTTGGCGAACAACAAAGACAATCCCGCACGGAGCATCGGCGCCAAGGTACCTGTGCCCATCTTCACGGTTCGCCGTACTTCCGCATGCAGGGGCTTACGTACGTGGGGTACTCCGTGCGCGCTCCCCTCCAGATGACACGGTGCCCGTCCTGGCTCTTCCGGATGCCGCCTGGCAGCTCGGACATGCACCGTTTTCTCAGCCGCGAGCGCTCTTCTGCCTTGGCCAATGCGTTAGTGTGCGGTACGGCGCATCTACAAGGACGCGACCTTCGTCCTGTGTCGTATATGATACTTTGGCCTCAGGGCGCAGCGGCGTAGCGTCTCCGAGTACGCAGTACCTGTGGCCATTAGACCTCTGCTAAGACATGCTGCTGTGTGGAGAATCGAGCCCAGCGCGAAGGAGATTCCCACACTGACACGCATACGCATTGCGAGCCTTCCGAGAAAATGTCTTGCCCGGTCCCGAGTGCTTGTACTTGGCCCGTACAAGACAGCGGAAACAAGGCAGTGCCACACGCAGAGCACGCAGAGATCACCGCGCAGCTGTACGCACAGGTACTTGCCTTTGAGACACGCCCTACATAGCCGAGGGTACCAGTCGAGAGTCAAGAGCAGCACATTCTCTCCTTCTTCAGACACGACACGCTCAAAAAGGCCCTTGAAACATGTCTCCAAGATAATACCAAGACAATACAATCCCCAGCAAAATCATTCTCGAAATCCCACAGCAAAGGCACGCATCTCACCTCTGCCGGTACGGAGTGCGGAGTACCCGTCACTTACAACCACGGTACTTCATCTTATATATCCACTCACACCTCAAGCTTTATCCTCCTCATCTCTTCCTCCTCCTCCACCACCATCTCATCCAACAGCCTACTAGTACCGAGTAGCTCACCTCTTGCCCCCCCTCCTCCTTTCATGTTCCCTCAAAGCGCCAAGGGGAAGTTTCTCCAGCCTGCGTACATGCATATGCATGATGCGCCTCCGTACCTGCAAGTCTGATAAGGATGTGTCCAAGTCATACCCCCCTCCCTTTTAGCTGCCCGGTCGATCGTGATTCATGGCAGAGAGCCGACTGTATTGTTCCATCTGTACTCGTATATCCCTTGGGAACACAACGCAAGTGATGTGAGAGACAAAGACAAATCAGGAAAGGAGAAAGCATGCTTCAGCTAGCACAAGAGTCAATCAGGCCAGAAGCGCAGACGCACTCCATACCCTTTGCGGCTCTGGATGGGAACAATACCTACATGGTCAGGTATTCAGTCCCAAGCCTAATGCCTGTTCACAAGCACCCCCTACTCCGAGGCCAGGTAAATGCTCCGATTTTTATGCATCTCCCGTTTTCGCCTCCCCCAGTTCGGAGTACCTGGTCCTAGCTCCAATGACTCCCGTACTGCAGTACAGTACTTCCTTGTACTTGGCTGTGGCATTGTCGTCCCTCTCCTCCTTTGCTGCTCACACATGCATCCGCATATTGCGTCGCCAGATTACCATGCGTTTTGCGTCATGCGGCAGAGACAGATGACCGCTTCCTTGATACGCATGCCCTCACTCTCGTTGCCTCTCGCCGCACCCTTGATGGAATGTCATTAATTGGAAAGTCGTGTCTGCGTCGATGAAACTAAATCGATGACCAGTTGGAGAACTCTAAGCAACCTTAGTAGATGGTCTAGAACTCTCGAGCCCACAATTGAAGCTTGGTTAATGCTGAGTGCTGAGTGCCAAGGTATCAGAATAGAGAGGCACTGTACTGCCTGTCCAACTACTCCATATTATTCCATTAGTACAAGTACGAGCACATGTGAGAGGACATGACAGACCCTCACTTGAGCGTCAATATAGCGCTACAAGCGGTAGTAGTAGCAGTGGTAGCAGGTTTTAGCAGTAGATTGCTGAGATGCTCCATCATGGCGTGCCGCGTACAAGGTATAACCGCAAGCCGCACCTTTTCTTAGTCATGTCCGTACATCTTTTGATGGGGAGCTGAAAAGCCAAAGCATGGGGTAAGGGACCCCTAAAAAGGCCTCATGGGCTGGTACAGACGAATAGACTGGTACGAGGTATGCTCTTCGGGATTTTAGCACGTCTTTTAAATTTCAGGTGATATGCTAGCCGCAGAAGCTTACCGGCGAGGCCTGTGTCTCTTCTTCTTTCCTCATCGAGTCATGGGTAGATGCCTCTGATGGAGCTGAACTCGACGTGCTCTGTATGACAAACACCGGACACCTGCAGGAGTGGAATTCCTCACACCCAAACGGGCGACTTGCAATCACACAAAAACGGGGACAATTGCCTCCTGCATTAACCCTTACGGTACGGAGCAGCCAGCTCGTTCGCCGACATACAGGACTGCGGCCCCAATCGATGGAATCCCCTGTTGTGCGACGCTTCTTGCTTGACAGCCTGGCCTGCTAACTCCATAACCAGCTTCTGCAGCTTGTCGTTGCAGCCAAATGTCGCCCCTGGTCAACCACCTGCCAGATTTGATGCTCAAAAATATTACATTGGCTGTCCTGGAACGCCGTGGCGAGTCATTTCTGCATCGAGGCAGAGTAGCCGGTAGTGCCACTGCCGTATGGAGTACTCGTACTTTGATCGTAGATTATTCTCACTTAGACGCCTAGATCGTGGACAGCGCCTCCATGTACTTGACGAGAGTTGCAGAGCAGCATCTACCTCCCTGTTCCCCCGTTATTCACTACAGGAGGCAGACGCCGCCACGTATCCACACTGCAAACTAGGATCTGTTCCTGCTCTGCATCAGTTGCGCTTAGCGGACCCGTTTCCCTTTAGCCATACCGTTCGCTAAATGAGCCCTCTCTATCTTTGGGCGTATCGATATAACCGCGTCCTCTGTGGCGAGCAGACCCGTCCATTCCGCGCAGGAAGTGAGCGCGTGCTGCTTTGTAGGAGATGTCCAGTATCGAGCCTGGTACAGACTGGGTCACAAAGCTGAATCCCCTTCCCTACCCCAACACTTGCCATCGAGCCAGCTAACAAGAATTTGACAGCTAGCAGTCAAAACTTGGCAACGGCCGCGCATTGGCTAACCCATGTGAACTTGGGACATCGTTAGGGGTCCCACCACCGTTCAGATGGTTGAAGATTCTTGTTGGGTAGACATGCCAGCCCATTACCTGCCAGTAAGGAGTGCCCCCATGCCATTGTTATTCCAGGCGCTGTGAGTATCACGTCATGTGTTGGTGGTGGTGCGGGCAGACAAATGACTGCCACTAACAAAAGACTTCTTCTCCTTTGCCGGGGCCACCGGACATGTACCCCATTGTCAGAACCCTTTGTATGAAGCACCACCGTAGTAGCAGTACCTGAACTCTGTTCGGATTACTCACACTTGGTACAGAATATTCGAACACAAAAGTTTAGCTTGACCCATTTGCTTACGTCCTCTCGCCTGGACGTATCAAAGCAAGCCAGGGAATAAGCAAAGGTAAGATCTTGACAGATTGATTCTGGTGCCCACGGCAGAGTCTGCACGCTGGTGAGAGCGCGCGCGCACGGGCTGACAATCCATCCACCCCTCTCAGACCCCACTCCCCCGGTCCATGGCCCCGTGGCAACCCGGGCCTGATTCCCAGCGCCAGCCGCAGCCATCATGGAAAGGCTCAGCCATGCCGACCCAGTGTCTGGGGTGGTGCTCTTTCAGAGACAGCTTCCGTGCCGCCTAGGTACTGTACAAGCACGCATATCCTTGACTTGGCGTTTGGATGTCGGCAC
The DNA here is from genome assembly GCA_035079535.1 of Trichoderma endophyticum. Taxonomy (NCBI): domain Eukaryota; kingdom Fungi; phylum Ascomycota; class Sordariomycetes; order Hypocreales; family Hypocreaceae; genus Trichoderma; species Trichoderma endophyticum. The sequence continues at coordinate 851,442 of JAPMIQ010000011.1, forward strand.
AGGTATATATGGCTTGTTGATCAGCCGGTATGACCTTTTTTGCCAGAATTCATAGTCTGAGATCCGACGATATGGTTGCATCTCTGAAGACTTGTACGGAGTAATGCTTCCCCCTTCTCCCTGCTCGGCCTCTGTCAGGTTTCAAAGGTTGTGCTTTGTCAAAACCCTTTTCATTGCCGTCTGCAGAGGCTCGACATCCCTGCCAGACATCCGAGTTAGCGCATTCAGCTATCGAGGCCATGCGCCCAATTAGCATGGCCCAGAATGATCTGCTCCATGGACCGCCCCAGTCTGTCCATGACACCCATCTCCACGTCTTCCCACTTGCCCTGACCTTTGTACTCCGTATAGAGTATGGAGTATTATTGTTCAATAGTGGCTTTCATGTCATGCCAGTGGTTCGAGGCTCTTTGCTCCATACTTCCAACATACACCAACATCTCGGTAAGACAATTTCGGGTACAGATTACTGCTCGTAATGAGAAGACATCCAGGACACCACGCTGACATAACTCAAAACATCGTGTGCTGTTAGCGAGAACCCAAAGTGGAGGCTTCGCCAGGCAAATCCTCCGCGAGTTCTACCAGGTCACTGTTCCGTATTTCAAGAATCACCACCTGCGCCGCATCCCCACCTCCGCGTGTGGTTGTCGGCTGCCGGCGCCTCTAAATTGGCGCCTGGTAGTGGTCGCACACACGATGCCTCATCCAACATCCGCGGATAGATTAGGGTGATATATTGGAGACGTGCTTTGTCTACGCGATCTTCTCGTAGTATTACCCAGGCAGTTGATTGGCTCCAACGGATTTGACACCAAGGCGGATGTCGACCATGAATGACTCGCGTACTATCCAGCTAGGCTGTTGAAACACATCGCAATTCTCACTCAGCACTCGAGAGCAGGTTTGAAGCGTTTCCAGTTGACAGTCATCGAGCCTGTAGATTGTATACCACACTCAGAAAACTTCGTGGATAGGTGAAGCTCTTGTCCGGTTCTGCTGATAGCTGGCTTTGCCCGCCTCAAATCTCTGGAAGATGATACCATGGCCCTCATTATCGAGGCCGCTTATGATTCCATGGTAAAACAGTCGATTATCAAACTTGTGGACGATTGTTTCGTTAGCAACCATATGACTCGAAGCAAAAGTAAAGCTCTTGTGCGCCATATTTCCTTCAGACTGTCAATGCAGCTTTCCCCATTCTTCTGAAAAAGCTGGTCTTCTGATAGGTGTGTGCTTAGACACCAATGAGGTTTAACGCTGGTGGATGGCGAAGTTTTACTGAGAAAATAGACGAGTCCACAATAGCGCGAAAAAGAGCTGAAGCCGTGCAAAAACGGGCGACGTTAGGAGGATTTGCCGCGTGATGGTCGGCTGGAAATTTCTCTCGGAGTTCGGCTCTGTCGGAACATGATAATACGAGTACATCGCATCCTCCATCGGCAATGGCCTTTCAGTATCCATCCGTTTGAAAATGGTTGTCCGTACGGAGTAGACAGTGCAACACAGGCTGGGGCCGGACTTGTCCAGTCAATGGGCAATAAACCCCACTACCCAGCACTTCCGGCAAGACTTGTCTGCAGCTATCACGGTCCAGGCATCTTAGTCAAGGAGTACTGCATCCGCGCGGAGCTTTAGACCCTTTCTCATCGCCACCGTCTGCAATGGAGATTCGGCTGTCGACGGGACCTCATCGTGGCGCAAATTCCACCCATTCTGCATGGCGTTAAACAAGGTTGTTGCGGTTGCAAGGGATGGTGCAGGGGTCAGTATCGCTAGCTCCGACTTCCTTGTCAGCAGTCAAGATGGACTGACGCGGTTGGACAGTCACTCTCTGGTTGAGGGGAAAGTTGGTATGCTTGTACCTGTAGAGTAGCATTTCGGATGCTGAAGCTCATCCCGGGAGTCCAAGTATGTATGTTGATTGGGCCAAACCACCGTCGATGGACGCGTCTGCATCGCAGAAGGATCTCTCCCCGGTCTGTCACGGGCACCATGATTCCGAGTGGAGCGGTTTGCATCCTGCCGCGCTGAACCCTGAACAGACCCCTCCGTTAGTGTTGAGAGGCTTCGGAAACCCAGCGCCACTGTCAGAAGCCAAGGCGAAAGACGGAATGGCGTTCCTAGCATCTGGGGTTGTGAAGGCGCCACTACGACGATCCACCAATATCGAAAGATCCATGCAATTTCTTTTTGAGATAGGTCACAATAATAAAATATGCAAGCCATTCAGAGATGAGCTGTGAAGTTGGAGGAAGTAACAAGCAAATGGACGCGTGCCAATATTGCAATTAACGAGGGAGGATTGATGTGTTTTTTATGGTGTAGAGAAGAAGATGGATAATAAAAGAGCTTGGAGGAGTTGGAGGAAGGAAATGCTGCTATCGATTTGACGGAAGGTGTTACTGATACAAGTACTTCGTAGATAGCCCGATAAGTCGAATGGGCAGGTACGGTAAAACGATTCTGACATCTTCATACCTACAACACGAATGCGGCTGAAAAGAACCAAAAAGCCGGTTTCAAGAGAGCAACGGGCTGGAATTCCAGACCTTTTCAACATCTGCCAATACTGCAGTGACAACAGTTGAGCAACATTGGCAAGCGGAGGACAGAAAACCCGAGACTGAGAAGACTACGAGCACCTATATGCTAAATTACCTAGGTATATACCTATTCTTAAAGTATATGCTGTTATCTATATTTCTTTAGTAACTGCTGCTATATCTATATTTTTCTAGTAATTACTACTCTATTTATATTCTTCTAGTAACTGCTACTATACTTATTTACTAAATATCTAGTGGTGTCTGGATCAGGTGAATCTTCCTTGGAAGCGTCGCTAAAATACAGAGCACGAAATACTGATCGGTTCTTTGGCAGCTCTGGCAGATCTTATGCGATTACGGAATGGAGATCGGCTTCCGACAAACTGCTACCCCAAACGTTGCCTTTACAAAGGCCAGATGGACAGCTTCGGCCGACCCTTCAGCCTCCATTCGACAGGCTATCCCTACCGCCTCTACACTTGATGTGGCGTTGTTAAAAAGCTGGCCAACACGATACGCAAATTGGCGCATTCGCAGAAACGGGCAAGCAGCATTGGATTGGCCGCAGTGGGACACCAACTCAGCCTCCTTCGCAGAAAGATTAATCCAATTCTATGAGGCATCCCTCTGTGTGAGGATACTTCAATTTTTCTCATTCATTCAGAACATGAAGATCATTGCTGAGTCCAGGCCGATTTATATTGTCTTTTCCACATATTTGTTCCATGAACGCTCGGAGAACCTACTCCTCCTAACTTGTTGACTTGAAACAATGCAAGATCATGTCGTGCAACGAAGACGATAGATTCAAAGATGATGACTATGGGATCAAACAGAGCAGAGGTCTACGAATCTGCGTTCTTAAAGTACATTCTATACCCTTCCAAAGTCATCAGCCATGCGTGCTAATTGGTGGTTCCTGAAGTCAGATCCAACAAACTGGCTTACCACCTCTCCCAAAGTTTGACTCGACTCTACAGCATGAATCTCATCAGACTACAAGGGAAGCCAAAGACGAAGAAGAAAAGAGACCATGTGTGCCAAAATAAGCAGGCAAATATGCATGGTATAAAGGTTAGGAGAGATGGATCATAAGTTGGCACCAATTGGGCTGACAATGAGCATTCACCGGCTGCAGCCTTAAATGAACCTATTTCGCCAACATATGGTATGGTTACAAGTAAGATCTACCACGCAAGCTAGCAGCACTGGTGGGATCAAAGAATGGCTTGACGCATAGTGACGCGATTTGACACTCAAAATACCAACTATTTCTCAGTCCACATAACGTCGCCCTTGCAGAGAAATATACACCAGGCTCTATTGGGAATCAAGCGTCAGCACAAGTCCTATGCTTGGTCTAAGGGAGATTCATGAGAGCAAGCTTTCGTATGTAAGCACTGCGGAATCCCTACAGCATTGTGGTGGCTCTGTACCAAACTGTCGGGACATTGATTGGATATAATTTTAAACAACACTAGCAGAGCACACACCAGATACGAATGCAGGTCTTACGTCGACTCGCATCAATTAGATGCTGGATCATGGCCAACCTGGGGAGTAGACTTTGGACCATCAATAACGTTTCTTACGCTGATTAAGGTTGTACAGGTAGACTTCGCATGGTGGCGCGAACACGAAGACCTGACGCCCAGATACGAAACTTTCTGGTGTACAGAATCCCCACGTACTAAGAGACCCAAGACAGGGGGTAGGCCATGCCACGCGAGGATCTGAGGCTACGAGCGCCACGATGTGCTCCATACTCATGAAGGGTAAAGATTCGTTAGCGATGCTTCTGGGAAGCTCAGGCTCGGCTACGCGAAGAAGAAATGAGGATAATACCGGGCGAGACGGCAGCATTCGTCTCTGACATCGTGAGCAACATACCGTCACATTTTATCGTACCGATCACATGCAGTCAAGGTGATACGGAACTCGCAGTATACTGTACCTGGTGCCCCTCGCACAATACCACCACCACCTTGTACGACGTGCATGTGGAGTGTTGGTCCTTCTCGTACTTGGCGCAAGTGTGTACCCCTTTCACCCCCTGTTTCCTTTATTCCTCGCCGGCGCAGCAGCCACCCCGCTAAAGCATGAAAACGACAAGGGTAGTGATAGCTAGGGGAGTATGTATATGGAGGACAAGGATGACCTCTTGTTTTCTCTGGAGGAGCCGTCAGGAATATGCTCTATTCCTCTAGCCCCTCTCTCCTTTTCAGCGAGGCATTAGCGTGAACGGAGCTCAGCAGCCGCCGCAGGCCCCTGAAGGAAGATAGTGATCCGACAAAGACAGACCGGCGTTGCCAAGATACAAGATCGTATACCAGTAATATTGCGATAGGGCTGGACCGACCGATGTCAGCAGCGCACGGCGCTTGGGAGAGCTCGGCGACGAGGAGGATTTTGGGACCATATTCCGAGCAGCTACGGACTGATGGACGAATGAAGCAAGGACAACGTGGTCGCCAGAGAAGCATACGGAGCATGCAGGTCTCCTGTCCTTTCAAGACAAAATGGACAGAAGGACTCCATTATTACCGGTGAAACTTACAGTACGGAGTGCTTCCTGCGCCTGCCAGTGGGTACTGCTCCGTGCCAGAGCTAGGCCAACTACCAGTCGACCAGGTTGTAAGCAGACTTGCAAGCGCCGACACCCGGGAAGCCGGGGAACGAGCGGGATGGCGTCCAAGTCTCCTCCACCGGAAGTACGCGGCCGCAGCCCTGCTCATCTGGCGTTGGTTTGACACACCCGAAGCTCGTCTCAGAACAGCCAAATTCGCGCTGTGCATACCAGATGGTCCTGCGGGAGTGCATTTGCCTGCCCTTAATCACCTGGGCAAACAAGGGCAAACAACTCGTCAACACCACAAGTATTGGGCGATTTCTTGGCTGGATGAAGATGCTTCATCGAGTTAGCCGCCCTCGGCTACATCTGCAACCAGCTTCTTACCCAAACAAGCAAGGTAACGAGTCAACCAGCGCGTGGCTCAGAGACACAATCCTAGTCGGTCCAACTTGGTGCCGTCTGATGGGCTCGGCATGGAAAACTGGAGACTTCAGCCGTTTGTTCGGTGGTGCACGTCCGTGAGTTAATGACGGGTCTGGGTCTGGTGAGAGTACCGAGTGGGAAAGGTCGGCTGAGCTGAGCTGAACCTCAGCCGATACGAACAAACAACTCGTTTTTTCTCTCTCTCCTCACTAGCTGCTACGAGTACCTGATTCTAGAACAGAACCACAAATACGAATGGCGACTAACGAGCGCGGAAATATGCTAGCCGAGGCAGTTGGTTAGGCGGACAATAGCTGAAGCGGCGGGTTTTCCGCCCTTTATTAGTTAAACAGGACCCAAGACGCCCTCCGAGGCCAAGGCTGGGAGAAGGCGAAAAGACGCCTGGCCATGGACGAGTGGATATCGCCAGGTGCACTTCGATGGTGCAACCCATTAGTCAAGGCGACTGTCCGTTATTGAAGACTGGCGGCCTGATGGCCTGGTGAATGGAGTCCAGGCAATAATTCCACATCTCCGGATGTCTGTCGAAATTTATCGAATTTTTCACCTGCAGTTCAATATTACCTCTGGGGGCTCCGGACCGGACGCCGAACTCTGTGTCCGACATCGGGTTCGGGACTGTCGGTACGGGATCGGACGGGCGGACCGTTGTATGTTACTCCCGCTGCTTTCAATTGCTTGTATGCAGCATGCCGGAGTTTTCTGCATATTGTAGAAGCGGTGATTTTTACGGTTGATTAAAAAAAAATGTGCTACTTGTCCCCTGGCGTTTGTTGTTGTAGGCTAAATCGTGGACAACTCCGGTATTGATGCTGCTGATCCCTCCTCTTGGCTGGCTGTTTTATAGACAACTGGGAGACGCACCTCTGAACTAAACAACGAAAGAATTCGTTTGATTTAGTGTGCGCAATCAGGAACCGCTAAGGCAAATAATTTGTCTGATTCCTTTGTTTATCTCAATTCCTTTACATAGGGTAGTTTTGGCCACCTGAGCTTCATCGATCCTTTCTACACCTTCAACGACTCAGAAAAGGGAGCAGTTATTCAGCCACCTAATTTTGTTATCCAGTATCCCATATCTTACATAAAAGCTATACGGACTAAAGAATAATCTCAGATACTAGAAAAAAACTGCAATAGCGGTAGATACTAGAAGAATATATTTATAATAGTAAACACTAGAAGAAAGTAGCGATAGTAACAGAAAGTAGTGATAGTAATAGAAAGTAGTGATAGCAGCAGAAAGTAGTGATAGTAGTATAAAGGTGGCTTCTATTCATATTCTTTTACACCCTATCCTAATACTTGAATTCCACGCAGTCGCTAGGGTGTTGGATAACGAATTTGGGATGCTGGATAACATTTCCCCTCAGAAAATCTTTAACAGTGGGAAGGAATGACAGTACAGATAGCGAATGTAACTAGCTATACCTCACGTAAGGCTCTACGCAAAATTTCTTAATCGAGATGGCACCTGATTTGGAAAATTTGACCACCACATCGTAGCATTCATTTAGTGTATGCAGTGTTGATGCTAGGCATTGTTGGACGTAAATATTCATTCATATTTCGAGTATTTAGTCCATGTAAGCTGCGTGAGCCGATTCCAGGAAAGGCTACCTCCAGTTCTATTGACAAAGTTGAAAGGATTAATTCTCAGAAAGAAGTTGAACATCTTCTTCAAGCCTCGACACCACCTCCTGGAAAAACTGCTGGCAGCACTTATCATTCTGCAAGCCAGCCACGTGAAGCACGCTGTCAAAACACCATTCCACGGCCGATTTATAGTTGGCACCTCCGCTCTCCAGAAGTTGGTCAAACAGTCGCTTCCCAGCATCTCGTTTTGAGAGAACCGTACGGACGTCCATCACCCCGGCCATTTCTAAAGTGCTTTCCACCCTTCCAATCATCACTTGGATGAGTAGAGCTCCGAGAGAGAAGACTGCCAGGTTGACTGGCCTCGATGTGTTTGAAGAAGTGATTTGCTTGCTGTACGGAGTCAAGAGATTCCTGACCACGAATGGGCGAGCCAAGGATACAATATCGGCATCGTCGCGATTGTTGGGCAAGAAGAAGATGACATTGTCGAGAGTCAGGCTTTCTTCAACCCACTGAGTGCTGTAGAGATGGAGAGTATTGACTGCGATTGCGTGTGCTACCTTGAGTTTTTCCGGATAGTCGAATCGAGCAAGCTTTGACCGCTTCCCTTCTAATAGCTCCCTAAGCGTCAATATTGCACAGCCATCCAAATATAAAGTTGGAGGGTATATGCCAAAGGTTCGGGGAGTATCTGCTATGTAACCAAAGCAACCCAGGAATGGCTGCTTATTTTTTCCAATAAACATTCGGCAGAGGTCTGTTACCTGCTGGGAGGACGCATTCACCGGAGAGATTGTCACTTGTACATCTGATTTTGCTGGAAATTTATCGTTGCGGTACCATGATACAAACCATGGCGACCTTGGTGGTGTTGGGGGCACTGCAATGGTGCTTGCTGTAATGGTGCTTGTTGAAGGAGAGAGAGTCGGTGTTTTGTTACACTCAAAACTTCCTAATCGAAAGTAGATGTTATTCCAACGATCCATAAATTGCCCTTTTATGAGATTGTAGGCTTCTTGTGTGTCTCTGTTCCCAATACTGATATCAGAACCAAAAGCAACATGAAACTTGAGGCTTTGTGCGACGACATCATCGACGTCGCTGGGAATCAAAATTGCATCCCTCGGCGCGAGTTCAAGACACACTCGATGTGGTGCAACGCAGGCACAGGTTGTAGCGTTGCGAATGGCGTTGAAAATCCCGTTGGAAAGCCCTCGAATGAGTCTAATCAGTCGAGTCTGGGATCGTTTTTGCCTGGTTGGCTCAAGTCCTCGGCTTTTGCTAGCAAGTTCAGACAAGGCCAAGTTTCCCCTCTTGATGCGCGATACAATGTCGATATAATCCTTCTTGTTCAATGTGAATGATGCTCCCTTCTTGAGTTCTCTGATGATAGAGATCTTATCTTTCGGTCTGGACTGGCAATCATTGAAAATGCCAAGTTAGCTTGTGAGATGAGTTTGGGCTCGACATGCACTTACACTACCGTCACCATATATACACAGCTTTTCCCTCAGTTCCATGGCTGCGTCGCGCATGTCTAGAGTATAGTTTTTAAATTCCCTCTCTGATTCCCAAAGCCGTAGGCGCAATAGGTGACTGTACTTCTCCCAAGTGGCACCAAAGGGGTCTTTAGTCATATCGTCAATCATGGAGAATGGCGCGATCCCTTCGAGGAGCACTTCACAAGTTGTCTGCAAGCGGACTTGTTCAGTCTCCAGATCTCGAATCAAGCTTGCCAGATCACGCGCCGCATTCCGTATCGACGATATGATGTTCTTATAAGTTTTAAGTGTGTCCACAGCAACTGGTAACACGCCTAACACCCCCGTGATGGCCCCCAGAACCTCTAAGCCGGACATGATGACGGCTTGGTCTGATTCTGGTCAACGTAGAGCCACGTGAAAGCTTTGCTCACAACGATACGGCTGACTATCTCTGGGTTGATGGGAGGCTCTGCGGGTAACCCCGCAGTGCTCAGATGGAGATTATTTCGGCGCCCAATCGAGTGTCGATTATGCCTGACCCATGCATGAATTAACGAATAGCAAGCGAACTGTTGGTTACGTTACTCTGCGAGGGTGACCTTTATGCCTCAACATTCAACATCGTCGACATTTGCTAGATAAAATACTCATTCATATTCCAGTATTGGATGTTAAACGCAAATGGAGCCTAAAATTGCGCCGCTCGTAAATCGCAGCCTTACTTTATTTGAAACGCTCAGTGACTCTTTATCTTCAAATCAGGGCGAATGTTCCACGACTCGTTCGCATCTTGCCAGGTTTAGGCTGTGGGTGGGTAGTCTGGGAGCACATCGAGCATCTGGAGGTCGGTCACTGGAATATCGTCTTCGTGATTCGTCCTTTGTGCGCAATCACATAATTTCCCTGCTTCAAGAACTTGTTTCTTCTATTGGTGAAGGTAGATCATCTCTATTTGGGCCATGATCTCACATGAAAATTAATTTCTTGCAGGAATTGAGTTGGCGAATACAGAAAGCGACGACAAGAAAACTTTGGACGATGCAGACTTGGACTTGGAACTATATTTCCAGTCAGATGATGCCGACGAGCAATCTGAAATTACAAACATTCTTGGCGACATCGGGCATATTATCGATTGCTTGCTGAGACTATCAATCACGATCCGAAATCCAGCACGTCACGACCAATTCAACTCCAGGGTTGGAGTGGATATCGTTTCTTCTTACACACAGTGGGACATCAACCATATACGCGAGAAATTCAGCCGGCTTGATGATAAACTTGTTGATAGACTGGGAATGGCCATGTCTCGCCGACGCCAATACATTAAATACCGGGAAGATCATAGCAAGAAACTTGCACATGGCCTGTTGGGCGAGCATGGTGAGGGTGAAAACGCAACCACTATTGCGTCTTCAATTCCGAAAAAATTAAAGGACGAGGAGAACAATGCGATTTTTACTAAAATGGATGCACTCTTAGACAACATGTCTGAAGCTTCAGGAACATCGTATGCGAATTCGATTGCTGCCACCAATGAGCTACGAGTCCCTAGTATACCAAAGGAGTATATCGACGGGCCATTTTTGTGTCCAATATGCCATACGTTAATAATCATTAACGATAGAAATTCCTGGAAGTATGTGTATCAATCTTCCAAGTTTACACCTATTCTAAAAACACGGGGGTTAACCATTGCGGCGTAAATTAGGAAACATGTGTTCAGGGACCTTCAACCATACGTGTGCTTATTCGACAATTGTTCATCTCCAAGTCAAGTATACCAGCGTCGTAAAGACTGGGTGGCACATATGAAACAGGAACATTGGGTCTCTTGGTCTTGCTCGTTCGGATGTTCTAAATCGTTCCGCAGCCAAGAAAGCTTTGAGAAACACGCCACAACAGTTCATGGGCAAGACTTCGAGTCAATTGACTTACAGGCCGTTCTGAATTTATGCCGCTTTCCAAGCGATACAAATACGGTCGGCACATGTCCTTTCTGCTTTGATTACGAGATCAAGTCTGACAAAAGCTATCAATCACACGTCGGTGATCATCTTGAGCGCCTTGCCCTTTTCGTTTTGCCTAAAACGTTATTTTATGATGATAGCGACGTCAGCGACGAGGATAATGATGATGATGACGATGGCGACGACGATGAACAGCTACAGCGGCAACAGCAGTCTTCTAATATTTCTGATGGGGAGCAACCTGTTCTCGAATCCATTGAGAGTAGCGACTCTTTTACAAGCGCTACTGAAGAAGGTAATAATTCTACCTTTAAGACGACCGAACTAGGAACTAAGACAGAAGATTTCCAAACAGAATACGAGGACTTGTATGATGAAAGTGATGCCTCTAGTGAGGTTGCACTCTCGTCTATACGAGGCTTTGGCAACATGAGACGACCTCCTAGCCTGCAGCCCGGCTTTCCAAGACTAGCCAACCGCGAATCGTTTGACAGTACAGTGTCAACTTCGACCGAGGAAGATATGTCCTCAGAGTACCCAGAGCTTAGACCACCCGCCGCTCAAAGACTCTTTGCTGAGCTGCAGGATTTTCCCAGCAACGACGAATCATCAATCATATATAGTCCTGGCCTCAGAAGCCTCCGTTCCATGACGCCGGCTTCTAGTGATGAGGACGGAGACGGCGACGATAATATTGACAATAATGATTCTGATGAGGACGGAGACGGCGACGATAATATTGACGACAATGATTCTGATGAGGACGGAGACGGCGACGATAATATTGACGACGATAATATTGACGACAGTGATTCTGATATTGAGATGCGTCTTATGGAGGATGGCGAGCCTGGCATCCATCTCCAAGTGTCTCGCGGAGGCGGCAGCTGGGAGAGCGAGGAACCAGATGAAGGCAACACAGAGAGTACGCACCCGCTGATGGACTATAATATGCAGTTGGAACTACTTGAGCAGGCGAATAAGAAGCGCCTCATGATGGCCCGCCGCCAGGAGCAGAGCGAGATGGAAGGGATCCCTCGAGATGGCCAGCCCAGCACCCCTGCAGGGCCTAGCAAACAGCCTTCTCCAGACATGTCGCCAATGGCAGCAAAGTCGGGAGCCTCTTACAACCTTAAGGATCAGATAATGCATATCATATCGCGGATAGGTAGCCTTGGTTTCCCCTCCCCTAATCCTGATGATGGACAGTCCCTTGAGACCTCCAACGCCCCCAATGCCCCCAACGCCATGGATTTCTTGGGCAATCACGTTGAGTTCCACATGGCACCTCACCTCGACAATGAAGCAGATGAAGAAAGCATCGGATAGGCTCAGATGAACAGCATGAATCCGTCCGGCAAGAGGGTTTCTTTTGCCAAAGGCAAGAGCATTGCCGTGCTTCCATCTACAACCCTCAAATACCGGGAAGACCGCCCAGATTCTCATCCAGATTCCCAGGGCTCAGCTATGAGGCGCAGCACTGGTGCCGGCAGCCCTCTGCTGTCCCCCTCACTTCAGCAGGAAAACCCTCCCCCTTCTACGCTGTTTGACGGATTCTTCTTTGGTGAAGATGAAGAAGACCTAGAGGCAAAAACCCAGAGCCCCCGTTGGGTACCTCCACCATCGGACACCGGTGCCAGGAGCTTGAAGAGATATGGTAGTCTGTCAACCTTTCACGGTGAGGGTCCCATAGAAACAAGCCCTACATCCGCGCCTCGTGCCGACAGCACAGATACCATCGTACCGCGTCCACGCGATTACAGTGAGACTCAGCGCCTCAAGGAGCAGGAGGATGTTGCCGAAGCTGCTGAATTTGCCGCGGAACAAAGACGGCTTGAAGAGCAGTCGCGACAACTTAAAGAGTTAGAGCGTGAGAGTCACATAGCGGTGGAGAAGCGCAGGAATAAGGAGATTGAGTATAGGCGTCTTAAGGAGGAAGATTCCGCCGACGCTGCCGATAAGATGCGACAGCCTGAACAGGAGTTCCGCGATAAGGCTGATCTTCATGACTTATGGCAACAGCTTGATACTATTAAGGCGCGTGATGCCAGGACCGAGTTGAGCCGCCGATTGAAGGAACTCGAGCGTGGGATCCTCAAGAACGACGAGGAGGCTGCCGAAGAGATGCGACGGCTTGAAAGGAAGTTCCCCGATGATGTTGAGTTACATTATGCACGGCAAGAGCTTGATGCTATTAAGAAGCGCAAGGCCAACGCCGAAATGGAGAGGCTCATATTGAAGGAACGTGAGGTTCTGCGCCTCGAGAAGGAGGATGATGCTGCTGAAGCTGCCAAGGGAAAAAGACGGCTTGAAGGGGAGTTCGGCGAAGATGCAGAGCATCGCTTTACACAGCGACAACCTGAAGAGACTGGGAAGCGTGCGTATAAGACCAAAGCAGCAGAGACTCTCATACCAGTGAAGATCGAGGAAGAGTTTCAGCTTTTTAGGCAGCGTTCTAAGGAGGAAGACCAAGACGCCCCCATGTATGGGGACTCAATTAAGCCACCATATACAGATGGCGTGATGGAAGTCGAAAAGCGACGAGGCGTAAGCTTACAGCCAATCTTGTATAAATACATGTAAGCCCCGCTAATAGAGTAGCAGAGCGCTGCCCCTCCTGGACGATGCCTCAGCTGCAACCGCATCGACACTCCACTATGGAGACGGGGTCCTGACGGTGACAGGACTTTATGCAATGCCTGTGGTCTCATGTACGCCAAGCTGGAGCGCGAACGCCAGCGACAAGCAAGATCACTAGGTCCGAAGCCTGAGGAGAGAGATGCCGTCGACGCTGCCGAGGTGTAGCCAAGTCAAGATCGGTTCTTCTTACCGCTCTCCAATCCTATTGACATTGTTGAGCGTGAGTACCGGGTAGATTTCCGTCCTTAACAACATGAGAGGAGGGTGGGAGATGGAGATATCCAGTGGACGTAGCGGGTACCAAGAAAGAAGATATAGATAGAACAGAAGACATGCTAAGGGGGACGGAGAGAAAAGGAGAGAGAGAGAGAGAGAATCAGAGAGAGAACGCGGACCGTTTTATATAGATAAATAAGATATAGTTGGAATAAATAAACGCTTTTAATTAGACTTATTTCATACTATCGTTACACTTAATAAAACATATCACACCCAACCTAACAAATTACAGCTTAGATGCCGGCGAAGGAGACCCAGGCTTTGTAATCTCATCATAAAGGAGTCTATCCCAAAAAAGTCAGTCAACAAAGAACAACATTCATCAATAATTAGGAAGGAAAACTCACGTTGTCAGGAAATCGGCATAATCTTCACCAGTGACCTGGGTAGAAAAGTACTGGGCGGCAAGATGGAACTTGTTGCCCTGGGGAGCCTTTGCGGCAAGGCCCTCGGTGCACTCCTTGAGGAGCTTGAGGGCGTAGGCCTTGTCGACGCGCTTGCCTTCGGCGGTTGAGACGCCGTGCTTGACCCATTGCCAGAGCTGGCTTCGGGAGACTTCGGCTGTAGCGGCATCCTCCCTATTTTGAACTTATTAGCAATCATGCTCCATGGTATGGTAATGATGCAGGGTTGTATGTGACTTACATGAGGTAATTGATGGGGACGCAGCCAACTCCTCGGATCCAGGCCTCCATGTAACCCAGACCAATGTTGAGGTTCTTTTTGATGCCCTCCTCGGTAATGCTTCCGGGAACATTCATGTTGAGCAAGTCGTTCTGGCTAATCTTGACGTCCTCGCGGCGGACAAATAGCTGGTTAGGAGTAGGCATGTACTTGTTGAAGATTTCGGTCGCGATGCTGGCGAGAGCAGGGTGGGCAACCCATGTGCCGTCATGGCCGGCACGGACCTCGCGCAGCTTGTCGGCGCGGACGCCCTCCATGGCCTTGTCATTCGCCTCCTTGTCGTCCTTGATGGGGATCTGGGCGGCCATGCCACCCATGGCGTGGACACCACGCTTGTGGCAGGTCTGAATGAGGAGCTTGACGTAGGCATCCATGAAGGGAACCGTCATGGTGACGGCAGATCGGTCGGGGAGAATAAAGTTGGGGTTGTTGCGGAACTTCTTGATGGTGCTGAAGATGTAATCCCAGCGACCGCAGTTGAGACCAGAGCTGTGCTCACGGAGCTCATAGATGATCTCGTCCATCTCAAAAGCAGCAAGGATAGTCTCAATCAAGACAGTGCCTCGGATGGTGCCACGAGGAATGGCAATGTAGTCCTGGGCCAGGTTGAAAGCGTCGTTCCACAGACGAGCCTCGAGGTGGCTTTCCATCTTGGGCAGGTAAAAGTACGGTCCGAAGCCCTGCTTCGTCGCCTCGACGGCGTTGTGGAAGAAGTACAGGCCAAAGTCAAAGAGACTGCCGGAGATGGGCTCGCCATCAACGAGGAAGTGCTTCTCCTCGAGGTGCCAGCCTCGGGGGCGGACAATCAGGGTGGGGAGCTTGCGGTCAGTTCGGAGCTTGTATTCTTTGGCACCCTGCTTGAAATCAACCTGGCGGCGGACAGCGTCGTACAGGTTGACCTGGCCATTGATCATGTTGTCCCATGTAGGGGCACTGGAGTCTAGAATTCCGCCATCAACATTAGCAATTGACGTCACTCAGTTACCTCGGGATGAGAATCTCACCTTCAAAATCAGCCATATATGTCCAGACATCAGAGTTCAGAGCATTGACGACCATCTTTCGGTCGGTCGGGCCCGTGATTTCAACGCGTCGGTCAACCAGACCAGGCGCGGGCGCTGCTCCCTTCCATGTGGCATTCTCGCGGATGTGCTTGGTCTCGGGCAGGAAATCAGGCAAAACGCCGCGATCCAGCTCAGCCTGGCGGATCTTTCGGCGCTCAAGCAGGTTCTTGCGGGTGGCGTTGAAGGAACGATGTAGGAGGGCAAGGAAGGCCAGGGCAGGGGGTGTGAGGATCTTGCGCTGGGAGTCGTCAATCTTGCCGAGGAGGGTGACTCCTTGGAGAATGCTTTCTGTGGAAGCCATTGTGAAGGTTGCGGAGAAAGAAATCGGTTTGAGATGGAGATGCCGGGTTGAATTGGTTATGGGTTGATATGGGTGAGGTTGGCAGGAGAAGGATGCCAAAAGGGTGTTTGATGAGATGACGATGAGAGAAAGATGCTTTGATTGAGGCTGTGCTCAGAGTAAAAGGCCAATAATGAGTTCAATGGCGGGCAATGGGTTTAATGCATAGACAAACTTTCACGTGTCAGTGACGGTTGTTCGCGGCAAGCTCCAAACTTTCCGGAATTGGGGTTGGACAGCTTGTGATCAATGGTGGCTTACAAGGAAGTTCAAAGATGCTCTGGTCTGTGAGTGATGGGATTTCACACGCCGCGAAGAGGAATTGGATGATAAAATGAAGAATCAAGATAAGAAACGAAAAGAAGAGGAGAAAGCACAGCGAACCATGGCTGATATAGCTTTATCGAAAAAGGTTTCTGCCAATGCCCCGTGTATGAGGTATGACGCACCCAGGCCGCCATGTCGGCAGAAAGATTAGCCTCTCCCTCTCTATCAACTTACATCGGCACTACAGATTTCGAGACTAGGATCATTAGAGGGACATCCTACTAAGTAAGCTCAGAAGGCAAAAGGCCCAACCCCGTTTGCCCATTCTCGTTTCTTGCTCCATTCACCCTTTTGCCATTGAAACTTGCTGGGCCGTCAGCCGGTTTCTGGGGCACTTCGGCACCTGTCGGTCTGGCTTGGGGCCTCGGGTGGACGGAATGGGCCTTTGTACCAGGTACCTAGAGGGCGGGGGGAAGCCTCAGCCGCTAAAGCATGTGCTCAGACGCCGCAGCGCCAGTTTGCGTGCTGAGAGCAGCCCGAGAGACGCTGCGGGGTAACCGCCGGCAGGTACCGAGTACAAAGTCCGGCCGGACGCCTCCGCTGCAACAAAGAGACGGCACTTTGGATCCATTTGATGCCGTCGAGTTAGCCATGGGGGAAGCTTTATCGATAGCCACGGCACTATGTAAAGGCAAGCTTTCTCCGTGCGAAGATTGGCAGAGCTGATTCATTTTTGCCGAGGGAACTGAGACTACGGCCAATTGGTTCTCTGGGGCCTCAATCACAAGACGCCGTTACGCCCAAATCCGGAACTACGGTATTGGATCCCAATGACGCATTGCCATACTGTAGATAAACATCATAACATTCATCACGGCAAACCACGCAGACACGGCACTCTCAATGGATATTCACTTCGTACTAGCCATCCTAATATAGAGTAACTACCTACCTATATATTTCATTCACCCGTCATCCCACAATTAACCATCTATTCCCTTCGGTAACACAGCCATCCATTCACTCACTCTTCTTCAACCCGGGTGGCAAAATACACCCTTTTAATCTTCCCATCAGCCCATGGCTTCCTAGCCCGGTCTTCTACCCCAATATCCCAAGGGATAAACGTTTCTTGTACCCTCCCCATACCTACCGAGCAGCAGCCGAGGCTTCCCCAATTCTCCAACAGCCGCAATCAGCAACCCCGAGACTTTCCGAGCTTGCTTGTTCCAGATCTGTACTCCGTAACTATCATCGATATAATCTCACTAGTATGTATGTCTTGTTCGTTGCGGGTCTGAATCGTATCTCGAGGTCATCAAATTTCCAGCTGCAGCACACTACTAGAGTAGCAATGTTGTTCTACATACGCTTAGCACCTGCAGTACTAGCCGCGCCAGGTACCCGATACCAAGCTACCGGCTTCTCCCGCTTATTCTTTCATCCGACCAACTTCATCCTCACCTCGTGACAAGATTGAATCGTCTCATGATATTTAACTCTAACAAATGAAATACAGTCCAGCTATGGGAAGCAATGCTCATGTCACCTAATTACAACTGATTCGACTCACTAGCCCCTGTAGCTCTCCCATGGCCCCCATTAACTGCCTCTGTTGGCTCTGCTTTCTTCGTGCCACTGAAGTCGATCAACATCAACCCTGCTTCCATCATTTCAGCCCTCAATATCAAGTCTTGTACAATGAAAATAAAGCCAACGGTAGTGCTGCACAGCATATGACAGCCCTTCGATCCAACAGCATTAAAAGTATCTTCAACCTAGCATTGTCCTTCACTCACTGCCTTCACAAAATAAACCGATCCCTTTGGAAGAATCGTTGTTGTTCTCCATTCCGAAATGTTGATTAAAAAGAAGAGAAAATTAGCTTCAACCATGTTGAAATTTTGTCGCAAAGCGTAGCTCGAATCCATTCAGATCCCATTTTGGTCCACAGCCACGGTGTCTCGGAAAGGCCCCCTTGTTGTCGCCGCCATATATTCAGTCGTCTTCGAAACAGTTAATCAGGTCTGTCCCAGCGATACATCCCAAGCACCCAGGCAAAAAGAAACAGAAAAGAAAAGCAGTAAAGCAGTAAAGCAATAAAGCGCCGTGCATCACGAGTTTAGAGTCTTGATCATCATCTTCTGCTTGCTTGGGTCCTTAACCACGAGATTGCGATCGGTAAACACAATCCTCATCGTATCCACAACTTTGTGGAAGCTGCTTGCAGCACCACGCTCTTGGGTGAAGCGGATGATACTAAGCTGTTGCTTCTTACCATGCTCAATCACCGTCATCACCTCTGCGGCAAATGCAACTGGTTTGAGGTTCAAGCCTGTGATATCAATTAGCTGCTACTCAAGGACATGGACGTTAGCACATTTGGCAACTCACAGTTCTCAGCTCCGACTCGCGCAAAGACAATGTTGCGTTCCTTATCCACTTGTATATCCATTATTCCGTATTTGCGCCATTTCCGCAGCAATGTCGACACTTCCTGTCGCGTGCGTTTGCGTGACAAGTTCGTACAGATGTAGCTCGTTGCAGGTTTGACGCGGAATAGCCTAGTAAGCCAATTCTGCTTCACTTCAATGTTGCGGCTGCTGCCGCCAGATGATGACTTCTGCAATCCTTGTCCTTTCCTATCGGCTTTGGTGGTAGCCGTCTCCTGATGTTGACTTGTGTCATCTACAGAGGATTCAATGTGGTTAGTTGAGAACTTTCCAAAATAGCTGAGCTGCTGCCATTCTTACCTTCGTTAATCATCGTTGAATCTCTATTCCGATTACTCTTCCAAAACGGGAAGCTAAAGTTCCTCTTCTTGGTCGAAGTGGCGGTAGTAGAAGTTGAGCTGGACTGGCGAGTCTCGCAAGAGACGGTTCGCTGCTTGTCATCCTTTGATTCTACCAATGTCTCACCGTCTGTGTCAATCTTAGACGACCGCTTGAACCATGACCTCTTCTTCTTTACCGGGCTAGAAATGCCAGGCTGCGAGGTATCCTGCGCGTATTGCTCATAGTTTCTCACCATATCTTCTTTTTGTTCTCCCTGGTGTTGCAGAGGCTGTCCAAGGCCCTCTTTTGTTGACTTCTTTCGCACATTGAGTGGCTCCGGAATCTTGACAGGGCTCAACGCGGATGGAGAAGCTACTACCCTGATTGAGGTTTCGACTTGGTTCAGATATTCGACACCACTCATGGGACGGCTCGCCTTCTTTGGTGGCGTATACGGGGGCGCCGACACAATCCTTGGTTTGTCCACATTGACAGTGCTGACACCTGGATTCTCATTAATGCATGGTAGAGTACCTGTTCGTCGATTTGCCTGGCCATAAGCAGGGGCCGATACAATTCGGCGATCTGGCTGGTTAGAAAATAGCAGTGGAAAAGCCAGTCGGTTAATCTCATCCACAAGGGTATCATTGTCGGCAGCTCTTGAGGCTGGTCGAGAATTGACCGCAGTAGTCTGTTGGCTCATGAAGCCACTTTCGGATGGAATTGGTGGCAGGGGGCGGCTGCTCCAGGACTTGCTGGAGAACTCTGTAGGTGCAGTCGCCTCTGACGGAGTATCGATTGTAAAAGAAAGAGGCGTCGATTCACGCTGCTTCCTCTGCACATCTACCACTGATTCTGAAAAAGAGTCATCTTGGATGAGGGAGCTCCCAAATGCGTCATCACAGTCCTTGGCAATGTTATTGCTAAAATGACGCAGCTCTTCGTTAAAAAGAATCGAGGCGTCCTTGGAGACGGGACCGCCTTTAGCTTTGGGATAGGTACCATCCGGTAACTGAGGCATATCCGGCGTTGGAGACCGAGGCCTTAAGGGAACCTGATGTTGTGGGATCCCACTCGTGGTGGTCATCGAGTCTGTTCGCGAGGGGTGAGGTTCCCGCTGCACCTGCGCTGCAGAGGCCGATCGCTTGCGCATGTGTGAAAAGTCGACACCTCGCTTGTGTCGTAGGCCAGAGCCATGCGTCTGTGGTGTGCCTTGACGAGTACTGCGCAGGGAACCCATGGATCCTCTTGACGACTGGGAGCGACCCGTATGCGCTCGCATAGAACTGGCTCGTCCGCGGCGAGTGGAGTTTGATCCGCTACGCTTTCTAGTCGACTGTGATGCTTGCAGCATCTCGCCGTCCCGATGGACAGTGATTCTCGCATGACTGGCTTGCGAGCCGCAAGCCTTCAGCATTCGACTGCCTCTATAGGGGTCGTAACTCTGGACGGTCCCGTCCTCGGTTTCTGCTGTTGTGGAGATGACTGTAAATCGAGAGATGGATCTACCGTGGCCGTTGGCTCTGGGCTGAGAGAATTCGCATGTCGAAACGCGCTTCTTCCAGGAATTTGGCTTGAGATGATGATAGTCGCTCATGGAATGAGACAGCTCCGGCTTAAAATCCTCTAATTGCTGCTCGCGGTAGTTGTAAAGAAGCCAGTAAAATGCCTTTTGATCGTTTGGCCTAGTCATTCACGGTGAGCACAATTCATTACAAAGAGAGCATTGCTAAGTTGGTCAGTCACTTACTCTTTAGAGCCCAGCTCTCTCTCCAACTTGTCATCGCTAGACATGTGCCACAGGGAGCGCAGCTGTCGAAGCAGCTGAGGATCAATCTGGTGCGGCGGAATTGGAGCATACTGAAATCCCTTCCGCGTGTCTGGAGGCTGGCCAGTGTCCTGGCCAAAATCGTCTAGGTAGTTGTACTTTTGAATCAGAAGGTGCTGCCAAATCTTCTTCATTGTGATGCGATGATCGGGATTGACTTGGAGCATGCGATCGATGAGGTCCTCAGCTTCGGGGCTCAGGAACTCAGGCATGGTGTATTGCCCTTTTTTAGTCTTGTTCATCATGACACGCAAATCAGGATCATCAAAAGGCAGAGTTGCGGACAACATGGCGTAGAGAATCACGCCCATGCTCCAGATATCAGCCTTATCTCCACGGTATTGTCTATTCTTGAGAAGCTCGGGCGCCGCATAGTGTGGGCTGCCACAAGCCGTTGCCAGTCGATGAGTGTTTGACTGGTGAAGAGCCGCCATGCCAAAGTCAGCGATTTTGATCTGGAGATCGGCGGTGATCAAGATGTTTTCGGGCTTCAAGTCGCGGTGGCACACGTTGAAGGAGTGGCAATAGGCAATGGCACTGATCATCTGTCGAAAAAAGTAGACGGCCACTTCCTCAGATAGCCTTCCTTTTGTGTTGATAAAGGTAAAAAGATCGCCTTGGTCAATGTATTCAAGAATGAGATAACTGGCGAAATATAGGTCAGTGATTGCATCAAATCATGGGCAAGAGAAAGCAACAAACATTTCAGAGCGATTCTCCCATATATCATAGAGCTTCATGATATTGGGATGTTCAATAAGCTTAAGGATGGCAACTTCGCGTTCAATTGACACGGGAACTCGCATTTCGCCATTGACCTCGGGGAGGCTCGAATCCCACTTGCTAAGAGCAGCCAGGCTGCTATCTTGAACAAGATACGCCATCCGACGGTTGACAATCTTGACAGCGGCGAGCTGCTTGGTGATGTTGTGGCGACAGAGCCGAACACGAGCCGACGAGCCTTTTCCCAAAGTCTTTCCTAGCTGCCATGGTCCAATGCGCGTCTTGTAGTTCCTCCTGCTTTGACTGCTGGAGGTGGAGGCGTAGGATGCTTGGGAGAGACGCTTCGTAGCCTCTACAGATTGCTGCGGCTTCTGCACAGCAGGAGCATAGGCGTTGTAAGCCACTGCCTGGCCGCGTGAATCAGGCCGCATGTTCTGATGCGAGTGGTAGCTATTGTTTTGAGTAGCAGCAGATTGGCTGTATCGTGCCTTTTGGCTCTGGTGATTTTGAGCAGGCACAGGAACATTGAGGCGATTCGTGGTCTCGGCGAGAGGCGCACGAGTTTTTGGGGTGTATTCGACCATGGTGATCGCGGCGAGTTGCAGAAGAATTAGCACATAATATTCGAAATCAGCCTGCAGAAGAGTTGGCTGGGATACGACTGTGAAGCGGCAAGATGCTGATGATTGGTAGGAGAATTGAATTGGTAACTGACGAGGCCTAATGCAATATGCGTAGAGGGGAGAAAGACAACGGGATGCTGTAAAGAGATTGGATGAGGAAATCACGAGAAGGAAGAATCCTGCAGAGAAGCATCGAGACTGGAGGAGGCAAAGTTTTGGCAGGCGACGTGCTTGGAGAAGGGGGCAAAAGGCAAAAAGGTCTGGTCGGTTACGAGGAGGGGAACATGGAAGGCATGCCAGCTGGTGAGACGCAGCTGTCCAGAGACAAGGAATGCAGCGTCTACTTCTGCCAGTGGCGGCCTTTCAGTGGGTGCAGAGCAGCTGGCGAGCAGCCACAGGGGAGACCACAGGGGAGAGGAAGCGGGCCAGCACTGGAATTTGGGTCAAAACAGGTGCGCATCATTCCTTGGTTGGGAGGTGAAGTCGAGTTGTTTGGTGGTACGGTGCGCGTGTACTCGGACTCGGCAGTCTAAGTGGATGACTGTCGCGATGCATTCCAAGTGTGGTTGGAATTTATCCCCACGATGGTTCGATCACAATCACCCTGCTATACCATATACGAGTCAAGATAGATACTGAAACACTCAGACACACGACACAAGTAGTATTCTTGTCCAATAACATTACAGAAACTGAGGACGACCTGTAGAGTCTCGGCCTATCGCTTTGCGTGGGCACATTTGACATTTGACATTGACGCAGATTGTACGCCCCACCTCTGCGATGAAAGAACATAATTTGGCCAAACGCGCTGCAAAGGATGCTTGGGCGCATGCAGATAAGTAACATAAATACATTATGCCTATAATTAGTCACTCTCTTGTGATATTTGCCCAATTTTTATTCGACTGCACATTACAATCTTTGACCAAACAAAGTCTATGTTATTCCAAAGCCCTCACAACCAGCCTGAGCAAAACGCGAAAAGTTGGTTGCTATCTAGAGGTAATAGCTGCACAAAATTCTACGGCGTTAACGGTCTGTAAAATTTCTACCATATATTTATTCTATTATATATCAATGACATAATCTAAAAGCATTGCAACTCTAATGCTAACAGGAAAAACAATGCATGCTGGGGCGTCAAGTCGAATTAGTACACAGAGAAATAACCTCCCAGGCAAGGGATGAGGTTGAAACATGACTAAGCCCGCCCCAACGAACCACCAACGCTTGGTCGAGGATCGGCCCCTCCTGTCCAAGATAGGAAAAATGCCAGTGCCGGTGCTAAAAGCCATCTCTCCACTCAACTCCCATGACCCTGGTCTTGAGCAGATCCTCCTTGAGAATCTTGTCTTTCTGCTGTTCCAGCTCTTCCATGTCCCATGTGGCCAGCACAAATCGACCCATGAGGAAATTGGATCGATCCGTGCTGAGGTAGACGGCAGTGGCCCCGGACAGCTCTGCCTTGTCCGTCATCCTGCCGATGATGGCTTCAGGGACGACGGTGTTCTTGATAAGGTCGGTGAGGACGCCTCCAGGGTGCATAACCACGCAGCGAATGTCGTTGCCCGCGGCTTGCTGCTCTCGATCAATGTATTCGGTGAAAGTGTTCATTGCGACTTTGGAAGCAGCATAAGATGATCTTCCATAGACATAGCGCCACGATGCAATCGAGCCCACGTTGATGATTCTGGCCTTTGTCTTACCCGCTTCCTTGAGAGCGCCGAGATACGCCGTAGTAATCATGTACATGCCTCGGATATTGTTGTCGATGTCGCCCAGCCACCAATCAGGATTAGACTCGTCAATGGCAGCAGTGGATAGTGACACTGCCGCGCTGTGAACAAGGATATCGGGAACCTCTGGTAGGCTATCCATGAGATTTTTGACCGACACTTTATCCGCAACGTCGGTACCGCCTCGAACAAGAACCTTGCAAGAGGGAGCAAGAAGTTCAATTGACGTCTTTGTCTCCTCTAGTGGTTCTGATCGTCGACCAGCGATTATGACAGAAGAAGCCCCAGCGATGGCGAACTGTTCAGCAATGGCCTTTCCTATGCCAGTACCAGCACCCGTGACCAGCACGATCTTCCCCTGAGCAACCCCTTTGAGACTTGCCCGAGGGTCAATGAACGGATAGACATCCGAGTGTCGTGGTCGTCCCACGGCGAAATCTTGAGGGTAGTCCATTTGGATAGGGGGTAAGACGATTAGTCTCCGTGAATAGAACAAAGTAAACGACAAAAGAGACTTGAGAAAGGAAAGGAAAGAAGAGGTAATTAGAACCGGGAATCCTTACATTATGGAGAAAATATGAGTCCCACGCGCAACTCCGAATGTCTCCATCAAGCACTTTAGCGCTGACAATGTCATATATCATTCTCAAACGAAGCTACCATGATTCCATGATGAGTTTCCATGACTGGTGTTGTCATATAAGTGCTTATTCCGGTACCGGAACATATCCAGTGCAGCACAAGCTGTCATAGGGATAAAGCGTAATTGGTTTAGTGGTAAAATTCTCCGTTGCCATCCGCAACGTCGGGGAGCCCTGGGTTCGATTCCCAGATTACGCATCGATTCTCTTTTTGCCCCTTTGGCATTGCGTCTATTTGTTTTGTGCATCACACATTTGAAATATCCACGAACAGACAGGTGTGGGCGTGCATTTGCTTTTTTTTGTGTTGAGGTGGTATGTGTTTTGCTTGGCAGTTGGTTCCATCATATCGTGCAGCGGATATTAAGCTCCAGGGCTATCAAAGCTTCAGGTTGTCCATCAGATATAGTTTCTCCACGTTTTGCTATTATGAATACGCCAACATCTTTTTGGCTGAGAAAAAAAATTCTCATTAGAGTTTTATATTCTACACAATTTGTGGATTCGAAAAGTAGTTGTCTTGATAGAGATGATTGGCGTCTTGGAGAGCAAATCTAACAGCCAAAGGTGCATTGCTTAACTGGTACCTTAGCAGAAGAGTGACACTAAAGAGCTGGCGTTAAGTGGTGGTGGGGTCAAAGACGCGTCCAACCGCGTCGCAAGAAACTCACGGCTGCCTTCTCACCACAAACCTCCATGCAAATAGCAGCACCAGCTGTTTTCACGATAACCTCACGAAGCCGGTCAGCTCCGACGCAACTCATCAGTAAACATGAGTTCCAGCACCTCACGTCGGCGGCGGCGTGTGGACGACGATGAAGACGACGATGACAGCAGCACTGAAGGCCACGGTTCGCCTTCTGGAGACGAAAACTCAAAGCGACGACGATTGGACTCCGACGACGACGAACAGCCACGGCGAAGCACTGGTCAGCCAGATAATGGCAAGGGAAAGGCCAGGGACGGTGGCGAGGACAGCTTTCAACCAGGCGCCATCGTTCGAGTCGCTGTAGAGAACTTTGTCACCTACGAAAAGGCCGTGTTCTTCCCTGGACCAAATCTCAACATGGTCATCGGCCCCAACGGCACGGGGAAGAGTTCTCTGGTCTGTGCCATCTGCCTGGGACTTGGATACAGCCCCAAGCATCTTGGCCGCGCAGGGACAGTCAAGGAGTTTGTCAAGCACGGCAAGGACACGGCAACCATCGAGATCGAGCTTTACAAACGGCCCCAAGACCGATCCAACTATGTCATTCGAGTCCAAATTCGCCGTGAACAAAACATCCAAAAATGGTGGCTGAATGGCAAGGAGACGACGCACAAGAGGATACAGTCGCTGATGCACGCGCTCAAGATCCAGGTGGACAACCTGTGCCAATTTCTTCCACAGGACAGAGTCGTCGAATTTGCCGCCTGTACCCCGGTGGAATTACTAGGCGAAACTCTGCGAGCCGCTGCTTCCGAGGAAATGCAAACGTGGCATCGACAGCTCCGAGAACTTCATAGGGACAAGAAGGGACTAGTCGAGGCCGTGCACGAGGACACCGAAACCCTGAAGAATCTACAAACTCGCCAACAAGGCTTGCAGGCCGACGTGGATAGAATACGCGAACGAGAGGAAATTCAGGAGCGAGTTAGCAATCTCAAAGGCGCCCTTTCCATCGCCCAATATCAAGAAGCACGTAATAGCCACCTAGCGGCAAAGGAGCGTAAGAAAGAGGCCGAGAACAGACTAAGGCGTCTTGAAAGCGAGAGCGGGCCATCTTTGGAAGCAGTCAACCGGAAGCAGGTCTACGCTCAAGAGATTGAGGCCGCCATTCCGTCAAGGGCAAAGGCCTTGAGGGAAACTCAGGTAGCGGCGCAGAGTCTGGCACAAGAAATCAGTGCTGCAGTTGACGACGTCAAAGAGTGGTCGAATAAGATAGGTGCAGAGCGCAAGGGGTTTGATGAGAAAAAAAAGGAGGTTTCAGCATCAAAGCAGAGGATCACAAATCTACAGGGAGACTTAAAAAACCGGCCTTCTGACTTCAATGCAGGAGAATGGAATCAAAAGATTGTAAGAGCTTTCTCGTCTTGCCATACCTTTTATATCTTGACTTTCCTTCTTCCATTCTTGGAACTAACAATTCTGGTTTCTCTCATAGCGAGCCGAGGAGCATAACCTGCGCGAAGTTGAAGCAGATCAGCGTCGACTAGTCGCTGAGACAGAGAGAGTCAAAGGACTTGGAAGGGCGAAGATGGATGAGCTGCAGAAACTCAAGGCAGACTTGGAGTCTCTCGACACACAAGAGGGCCAGCAGCTAAGCTTCATGCGAAGACACTTCCCGGAACTGGTTACGGCCTGGGATTGGGTTCAAGAACATCAGGGTGAATTCGAAAAGGAGGTTTTCGGTCCACCTATGCTGTGTTGCTCAGTTAGAGACGAGCGCTACTCCAACTCAGTCCAGGCTTTGCTGCAAAACGACGACTTCCTCTGCTTCACAGCACAGACCAAAAACGACTACAAGAAGCTGACCAACCAGTTGTACCGCGAGATGAGTTTATCTGCCGTTATCAGAACCTGTTTGCAGCCTCTCGCTGCTTTCAGGTCTCCTGTCAATATTGATGAAGCTCAATCACTGGGTCTGGATGGCTTCGCGCTCAACTATTTGGACGGCCCTGAGCCTGTTCTTGCCATGCTATGTGCTGAGAAGAGATTGCATCAGTCCGGCATCTCGTTGAGAGAGCATACTGATGACGAATATGAGAAACTTGTCCATAACGGAAAAATCAATCAATGGGCAGCCGGAAAGCAGCAGTACATAGTTCGTCGACGAAAAGAGTATGGTCCTAACGCAATGACAACGGTTGCCAAGAGGATCCAGCCGGGAAGATTCTGGACATCTCAGCCCGTAGATTCACAAGAGAAGGTTGAACTTAACAGGCGACTAACAGAGGTCAGCGGCGAAGCAGAAGTCTTGAAGTCAGAATATAAGGAGCTGAGAGCAAAGAGTGGCCCTCTTGAACAACAAAAAGCCGACATACAGGGTAAAATTGTAAGTCAGCCCACATTTTTGGACTGGATATGAGAACTGCCATGTTAACGTCAGACAAGGAACAACTGAGAACGGAGAAAAACGCGTTGCAGCGAGAGTTCACCAAGTGGCAGTTGATACCACAAAAGATAGGTTCGCAATCCCACGAACCGGCCTACAATTTTGTTCTGTGACCTGCTAACCAAATCAGAATCCGAGGAGCGCCATAAAGAGGCAAACGAGCAGGCCATGAGAGAGGCCCGAGAAAGAATCATCGACCTCGGCTTTGGATGGGACAAGGCAGTGGTAGAAAGAGCCAAACTCGTTCTTCGCCATCAAGAGGCCCTCGGTGACGTTGCAAAGGCCCACGATGATCTCATTGAGGCCAAGATACGACTCATTGAGGCCAAGTCCGACATTGAGGGCCTCAAAGCCCGCAATTCTAGTATAATGGAGAGGCTTGAAGAAGAGAGACTCGTCGTGCAGCAAGCTACGGAAGAAGCAACCCAGGCCAGAGATTTAGGTCGCGGACTGCTCGACAGGGTTCGAGACCTCATCAACGACAACCCCGATAAGAAGGATCTATACAGCTCCTTGGCTGAAAACAGATCACCCGCAGATATAGAGATGGACATTTCTGCTGAGCAGGCGAATCTCGAGCTCATTCACGCAGCCAATCCCAACGTCATTCGAGAGTTTGAGAGGCGTGAGCAAGAGATTGCTAAACTGCAGAAGAAGATGGGTACACTAAGTGGCAAGCTTGCCGACTTGACTGGACAACTAGATGATTTGATGGGCAAATGGGAGCCTAAGCTGGATGTCTTGGTGTCCAAGATCAACGATGCCTTTGCCTACAACTTTGAGCAGATCAGCTGTGCTGGTGAGGTTCGCGTGCACAAGAACGAGGATTTTGACCAGTGGGCTTTGGACATTATGGTCAGATTCCGGTACGTCTTCTTCCCCTCTCCTCTCACCCCTTTGCCGCATCCTTCGTACCCGAGAACAAGAGCTAACCAAGAGGATGTATGATGAACAACAGAGAAAACGAATCCCTTCAGCAACTCAACGCCCATCGCCAATCCGGCGGCGAGCGCGCCGTTTCCACAATCTTCTTCCTCATGGCCCTCCAGTCCATGGCCCAGTCCCCCTTCCGCGTCGTCGACGAAATCAACCAGGGAATGGACCCCCGCAACGAGCGCATGGTCCACGAGCGCATGGTGGAGATTGCCTGCCGCGAGCACACCAGTCAGTACTTCCTCATCACGCCGAAGCTGCTCACGAACCTGCGGTATGATCCAAAGATGAGGGTGCTTTGTATTGCTAGTGGGGAGCACATGCCCAAGGATGGGACGAAGCTTGATTTTGGGAAGTGTTTGAGGATTCAGAAGACGCTTATGGCGGCTGCGGCGTAGTTATCATGAATTATTGCTTCGTCCTTTTTTTTTTAAGAAACCATTTGGATGGGTTTTTGATTTGCTTTGTTTGGCCTGAGCTTGGGCAGCAGGGCGTTTGGCGGATCTATATACTTGTAGAATTTGCATGTATAGGGCATATGAAATGATTCAGTCCCGGCAACGTTGCATATATACCAATCACATCAAGATACCAAATGGAAAGCAGTATAATGTGGTTTTTAAAAAGAACCAGACAATTCATCTCTCATCATTTAGTAAAAGTAATAAATAAGCCAAACCATGCAAAAAATCTCACACGAAAAAATAACAAACAAAGTGTGTTAGGCATAAATCCCCCTTTTTGCATGATTCTTTTTTAAGTGTCCACCTTGAGCGGTCCCCCGACAATGGGAAAAAAGAGGAAATAGGAGGCAGCGATGAAAGGGCAAAAAAAAGAAAAAAATCACGCGTATACTTCCACAATTATTGTACAAACAAAGTGTAAAAGGCGTCTTGTGTCCCCCCCTTATATTCTTCCCACGGCGACGCAAGTGTGTGTGTGTGTAAAAAAAACATCAGACAAATAAAAGCAGGACACGGAGAGAGAGAAAAGCAAAAAAAGTTGATAATGATAATAATAACCGAAGAAGAAGAAAAAATGTGGCGTTTCAAAAAAACAACGAAAAGATTCACATCCCTCCTGGAGAAGAGAGCAAGCGCATGCGCCGTACGCGACAGGCCGTTATGTGTATCATGTCATAAAAAACAAGTAACCAGGCTCATGTTCAAACGAGCCGTGCCTTGAAAGATGGTAAGAACCGGTATTAAGGAGAGAATAGGAATTGAAGATGAGGTGGACTAGTAAACAACAAAAATTTAGGCATATCCGTGACGTGTAGTTGATGAATCAGCTATCGCGAATGGCGAGTAATAAGCAATAATCATCAGATTGTGGAAAGCGGCGAGGGGGCCACGACTCTTCAAAACAGACAGAACCCAATGAGTATCTGAGAGGCATAGAGAGGTAGCAGGATGGTGGGTATATGTCGTCATGCAAACGTAGCAATATCCAAAACATAGTATTTTGGTTTAGCCTTGCTTGGGTTCTCCTGCGTCGGAGTGGTTTTCCGTATCGAGTCGCTTTCTCCAATCCGCAAGGTTGCCACTCATGCCCATGCCGATAGGGGTATCGTCCTCCTTCTTAGAGGCGTTGGCGGACTCGAAATCGAAGTTGGTACTCAGACGGTAGTTCTTGTTTGTCGTCTCCCAGTGGTTTCGAAGAGTCTCCAGCTCGGTAGCCAGATTGTCAAGCGCAGCGCTGTTTCGGTTTCCTAAGTTGCTATCCCCATAGATGCTCTCACCCTCAGAGCTTTCGTTACGGCTGTGGCCGAGAGCGAGGGTGCCGAGGCTACCGAGACCCATGCCGTTCGCCGCCGCCATTGCATCGGCGTTCATGCTGACAACATGCCGGCTGCGACGACGGTAGGTATCGACAGAGTGCTCGACTTGATCAAGAAGCAGCGAGACCTTTTGTTCAGCATCGGACGCGCGCTGCTCGAGGAGGGCATTCTCGGATTGTAACTGCTCAAGTTCTTTCCGTTGGCTGCTCAGGGATTTGCGGGCTTCGTCGCATTCGTGCTGGCTATCTGCCAATTCGGCTTTGAGACCTTCGAGGCTCTTCTCTAGCTGTGCAGCAGAATCATGGAGCTCAGCCTCCAAGCTAGATATCTTTGTCTGCAAGGCGGCACGCTCGTTCTCCCACCCAGCGGAACCAGACTCATTGGGGCCAGCCTGCAGCCTATCCTCAAGCTCCACAACTTCGGACTTCAACCGGCCATTCTCTGTCTTATAGCGTGCCAGTTGCTCCTGAAGCTGTTTCAACATCTTCTCTGTTCCCTTGACATAATGCACCGCTGACTGATAATCGCTCTCAAGCTGGGATAGCTTCTCGCGGTACGCAGTTTCAGAGTCTTGGGCTTGGATAGCAAATGTCTGCTTAGTCTCTTCGTGAGCGGCACTGATGCTGGCCAGCTGAGCCTCAAGCTCTCGCAGGCGATTTTGCTGCTCAGGAGAAGTTGTCCGTGGGCTCGTGAGGCCACGAGTTCTGGCGGAACCAGTGGGGCTAATGCCTCGTTCAACAAGAATATCCTTGAGTGCGTTGTGCTGCACAGTCATGGCGTTTGTTTCAAGCTGCTGAGCCGCCAGCTGGTTCTTGATATCCGAATGAGCAGCCTGGAGGCCCTGGTTTTCCCTCAAGGCAGATTGGAGCTGTCGTCGAATACCAACGCCCTCGCGGCTGGACTGCTCCTGGTACTGCTCTAGTCCAGCAATGCGCTCTTCCGCACTACGCAGCCTATCGGCAGCTATGTCCGCTTCCTGCTGGTATTTCTTAACTAAAGCATTCGCAGCAGTGAGCTGGTTTTGGAGTGCAACGGCACGTTCAGCATCTCCATTATGCGCAACTGAGTCGTCTTTCGCAGTGAGCTTGGAAAGTCCTGAAAGGACAGCTTCCCGATGTGTGCGTGCTTCAGTAGCGTGCTTCTCGGCAAGCTCTTCGGCGTCCCGTAGACGTTGGGTCACAGCAACTAATTCTGCTGTGCGCGCTTCGTGTTCAGCTTTGAGTTTAGTCAGTTTCCCTTCGACTTTCTCCCTTTGGGTTTTCTCTTCTTCAAGTTTTGTCTCGAGGTGGGCGCTCGCATCCTGCGACGCTTCAATGGCGGCCCTGAGAGACTCAAATGTCTCTTCTCGACCATTTGATGAATCGGCAACTTCGTCAAGCTTCCTCGAAATAGTCTCCTTTTCAACTCTCAGCAGTTCCAGAGCAGCCACAGCCTCAGCGGCGGCCACTGCTTGTTCCCGGGCTTCACGCTGCGAGAAGTGAAGTTCTGCCTTCAGACGCTCGACTTCCCCCGAATTTTGTTGTTTGTAAGCCTCCAAATCGGCCATACGCTTCTGGGCGGCCGATGTTGTGTCATCGGCAAGCTTGCGGGCTCTCTTCTCGGCATCAAGCTCGGATTTCGCCGCTTCCAGCTGTGTCTGAAGACTCTTTTGGTGGTTGAGGGCAGATGCGAGCTTCTTGCTCATATCTGCCGATCGAGCAGCAAAATCCTCTCCACCTTCAGGCTGAGGGGTACTTGATACACTTCCGCCACTCTGAGCAGCCAGCTTAGCTTTGGCATAAACGGCTTCCTGAATAGCGACATCTCGCTGCCTTTCTGCCTCCGCTATCTGCTTGGCAGCAACAATAGCTTGCTTATCTACAGCATTTTGAACGTTTGCTAATTCTGTGCGCATAGCCAAAAGAGCCTCGATCAGTGGTCGGTCTTCATCGTCAAAGGACTCGACAGCTTTTCCATCCAGTGCAGGCCCCATGGATGCATTGGGAACATAGCCACCTTTCCTGGCCAACTCGAGTTCCGATGCATACCACGCATTCCGATTTCGGGCATTGTCAAGCTCCTTGAGAAGAGCAACAGTCTGCGAATTTCGGCCTGATGAACGTCGGTTGAGGTTGGCGCTCATCGGCTTGGTTGTATGCGGGGGTGAAGCTGGTCGAGTTGGCGCAGGTCTCTGCATGCCTTCAGGAGGGCCTCTCTGCATGCTTTCGGGGGGGCCTCTCTGCATTCCTTCGGGGGGGGCTCGCTGCATCCCATCTGGTGCAGGCCTCTGCATTCCGTCAGGTGTAGCTCTCTGCATACCCTCTGGCGTGGCCCTCTGCACTCCTTCTGCCATGCTATCGATCGAACCTGGTCCTGGGCGCATTTTGCCCCTGGGGGGTTCGTTGCCGCCCAAGGAACCTTGTTTAGATCCTGTCCTTGAAACTTGAGTAGGCGTAGTGGGTGTTCGCCGTCCATTAACAGGATTGCCTGCTGCAGACATGGGTGCAGAGGTGGGTGCAGGTGCATCGTCCTCAGGTATTATTTCGCGGGTTATTGGCGACGGGGCAGAAGCCAGCTGGGGTGAGCCCGTCGGCGCCCGATCAACTGACGCACCTCGGACACGTCCTATAGCAGATGGATCAGCACCCGGTTTAGCAGGGGTTGGGCCTTGCGGAGGCGGTCCGGAGGGGCTGGCAGTTGCGGCAGCTCTAGGCATCTGCATTTTGTTTCCCGGACCTCCCGGACCTCCTGGGCCGGGGGGGCCTCTAGGGGGGCCTCCGGGTGCTCTTGGTGGCGCACCGGCCGGAGGAGGTGTACCTGGCCCCCCAAGGCCTGGTGAGCCAGTTGGTTCCATGCCATTGGAAACAATTCTCCGGGTAGCTGGTTCGTTGTTGATGCTGGATGGGCCACCGACAATCATGTTTCCAGGTTCGGGAGGGCCTCCTCCGTTGGATACATCGCGCATCGGGGGCTGTCTGTTGGGATTCGATGCATCGCTTGGCCGTCGCGCTTGGGGTATTCTCTGGGGCCCTCCTGGAGCATCGTTGGGATACCGAATCTTAGTCGTGTCCAATACGTAGAGAATGCCAAGATCGTTAGTAGACGAAGAAGCAGTGCTAGGTTCTCCGCCAAGCACAACAATGGATTTTCCAACTGTGGTCATGCTGTGTCCAGATCGAGCCGAGGGAGAGGGACCCATATTCTGGAAAGTATACCACCTCCGCTGCGTGATACGGAACGCTGCAAGATCTCCTAGATCAGTGCCTTCATCGGTTCTTCCTCCGAAAATATACATGACATCGTCCACCAGAGCAGCGGCGTGGCCTTCTCGAGGAGCGGGTATATAGCCGATGCAATCTAACTGCGACCACTTGTTGACTGCGGGATCGTAACACCAGACGTCGTTGAACCATTGGAAACCATTCGTGCCACCAAACCTAACAAGAGTGGTCAGAGAGAACAACAGCTGTATAGGGCCGGTCTATTACACATACAGATACATCTTATCATTAAATGTCACCATGGAATGGTTCGTTCGCGCAGCGGGCATCTTGGGGCTCGCTTCTGCTTTAAGAAGAATTTCCCATCGATTGGTTGGCGACTGCAGTTGGTTGAGATCAAACGCAGAGAGATCGTTCATGAAAAAGCCCTCGACTTGACCACCAAAGA
Source organism: Trichoderma endophyticum (assembly GCA_035079535.1). Taxonomy (NCBI): domain Eukaryota; kingdom Fungi; phylum Ascomycota; class Sordariomycetes; order Hypocreales; family Hypocreaceae; genus Trichoderma; species Trichoderma endophyticum. The sequence continues at coordinate 885,118 of JAPMIQ010000011.1, forward strand.
TGAATATCTTGGAGCCAAGAATGTTGAGCGAGTGACCATATCGTCCCGATGGACGAGGCCCTGCGGGCAGGGCACGGGACCAGTGCCGTGTTGCTACAACAAATAATTGTGGTAAGATTCTCGATGCCTTTTCCATTTAGAGGAGTTCAATAGGTAAAGAAGACTCACAAGTATTAAGTAGGTATAGAGTCTCATCCAAGATGTCATTATCATCAATTTTGGTGTCTCCTCCATAAACGATGAACGCATTGCCGACTAGCAGACTAGCATGGCCAACACGAGGCCCCGGGCCCTCGGCGGTTGTCGCCAGTGGATAACATGTCATGCTACCACCGGCCTCGATCATCCAAAGGTCGCCCTTTACAGTCGAGGAGTTGATCAGACCACCCATCAGATAAACGTCTCCCTCCTTGGAGGCAACCGAGTTGACGGCGGCGCCATATCGAGGAAATGGACTGGGATGCGACGAAGTGTATGTCAAGCGCCGCTGCGACCACGGATAGAGCGAGGCATTGGAATTGTTGCTCACGGGCGGTTGGTTTCGAAACTTGAGGGTTTGCGCGTGTTAGATGTCACACTGCGGTAGTCGGTTGGATTAGCTCCGAACAAAGGTCACTCACAGGCAAATCACTCGGCTGGGACGTATCAACGCTTCCTGTGCGGCGGCCGTGGCCTTGGACTTGGCCCTGGTCCGGGCTAGAGGTATTGGTGTCGTTGTCGATAGAATGCAGGCTTCCCGTTGGCGTCGCGCGCTGCAATGCTGTGTTCTTGTCGTCTCTGGCGACTGCGCGCCCCGGGGCGTTCTGGATGGACCCCTGAGAGCCTGAGCTGCCGTCGCGACTGGTAGTCGTACGGTCCTGGTGCTTCTTGGATTTGAAAAGAAACGCCATGGTCGGCTGCGGACCGCTCGCTGGCGGAGTATGGGCAGTGGCGTGTTCGCAGGCGGGCGAGGGACGATGTGGTGGTTGTCGAGGTTGTTGAGGTTAACGAACGTGGGTGAATGGCGACTTGGAGAATCTACTGTAGAATCTCCAAACAAAGCAGCAACGAGAGGATTGCGCGCGCACGCACACGATGACACGGACGGCTCAAAGAGGCCAAAGAGAGAGTGACTGGAGAATTGTTAGGAAAGAAGGGGGTCGAAGCTCGAGCGTCGAGATGGCTGGACAAGCATCTGTGGGAAGTATCCGGGGGAGTATCGCCGAAATTTCAGTGGCCACCTATTTTGGGGGGAGCGGGAGTGCGGCAGGAGGGAAAAGGGCCAAGATCTGATCCGTGAAAGCAGCAACGCTCGTTTGCTCTGCCGTTCGCGAACCTGCGGAATGGAGATGCAGCTCGCAATTGCTCGGAAACAGAGGACAGTAAAGCCCAACGAGAGAGAGTTGAGGACTGAACTCGAGGCGGGAAAAGCCACAGCGACTGCTGGTGGTGATGGATTGTATTGGACTGGAGCTGGCACGGGGGGACAAAGACAAAGCAGAGGCGTCTAAGGTACTGTATCCATCCAGTTCAGTTCGTTTCTGGTGCTGGGCTGCGTTTCGGCCTCCTGTCACAGTGCCAGGGCCAGGCCAGCGGGCCAATTAGCGGGCGATGCTGGTCCTTGGGGTGCTTGAGTGAACATTTTTAGGGGCTGCAGGCTCACCAATGTGCACTAACCTCCTGTAGGTACTGACGTACCGCCGTGCCTCAGCATGGCGTTGTGGGGGACTCCTAACAGCAGTGACCTAGGGGGTACATGCAGGCGCGCTAGAAGCAGCGGCGATCTCTGTGTTCCTCAGCTGTAGCGCTCTGCAGGTCGGAGATGGCGACGATGTGGAGCAGGCCAGAAATCAAGGGGCTGGAGGGGCAGCGACAGGCATTTCAGCGTCGGATACGGGAAGGCTGACGCAAGGAACAATCTGAAGTGGCGAGCCAATGCTCTGCTTCTGCGTTTCGTCTGGAAGCTCGTCTGCGAAAGAAAAAGAGTCCACTGCTGACCTCATCGTGCTCGTGCCTGCATCGGTTGGAGCAGACAGACGGACCCCGTAACAAGTGCTACATGTCAGATATAATAATAATCTACGAGCACCTTATGCTTGAAAATAGAAATGCGCCACCCACTGCAGTATTTCGTATGATTTCTTCACGTCCATTTGATTCCCGACAGCTTGGTTGCTCCGCATACCGGTCGGTACCTACTGTGGTACATGCCACTTGGTAGCCGCCCGGCAATTCCAATGCTGATCGCGGTTGGCTTCATGCTCCTGATCAATTTCCTCCCCTATTATCTCGCGGGCAATTATTAGTACTACTCGTGCTATTAACCCGGAAAAGCCTTGGCTGAGTCGGCAAGCTGATTTGCCCCAGTCGCACACGTTTGTGAGCCGCCCACCAGCAGGGGCAGAACCTCGTCGATCATATTTGCCTGCTCCTGTTACCCTGTACACGGCCCAGCAATGGGGAGATTTGATGCGTCTGGGCAACACGCGAGCTAAAAATATCAATGCTCTATTGACAGACGTGAAAGATTTTTTCTTTCCCCTCTCTCTCGAGGTCAAAGAAAGCCCGCACTTTGTTGACCCAGTCGGCGTGAATTTGTAAGTGAGCTACTGTAGGTACCTGGGGCTAATGCATCACGCGTATTTCGTTACCACGAAGGACTCGTAGAAATGGAAGCGTCTATTTCGAGCTCCAAAATGGCCTTGGCTGCTTCTAACCTAATACGCGCACAGACCGTCTAATCTAGATTCCTCGTTCGAGTGCTAAGCCCTAAATGGCCATTATCGAAGTAAAGGTACACTGTGTGCTGCTTGGCGGCGTGTCTCAATTATGTCTTGATGCCAGCAATCTTCACATCAGCTCAGGTACATGTATTGTTGTTTCGTCGGAACGCGCCGACGGTAGCTGAGCATCAGCTACGAAGTACCTCGCAGGGCACTTACAGCGGTCTCCCATACTCCGGGCTGATATCCACACTGTCTTGCGAATGGTTCCATTCAGCTGCTCAAGGTGCTACCGTAATATATTGGTTTGCTTTTAGCTTGCAGGCAGATGGTTAATAATAGCTCAACAACCAATGTCGTCAAATTGGATCTCAGCCATTAGGGGAGCATCGGACCTGATTAGTATCAGCGTGGATCGCCTAGTATGAACAAACATCTTGATTTTAGAGACATGGGGTATCACGTGCTCTTTGTCGACATCTGCGAGAACCGGTCAGGGGAGCAAGCGCAGGTCACAAGAAGCGAGACCGCAAAATGAACACGTACATACATTCACTAATATAAGCACCTAACCAACTCGTAGAACGCCTATTCGGCTAGCATTAGAACTTGATTATATAAATATAGTAGCAGTTACTAGAAAAATGTAGATATAGCAGCAGTTACTAGAGAAATATAGATATAGTAGGGAATTATAGGTATAATAGCAGATACTCAAAGAATAGGTGTATAATTTAACGCGTAGGTGCTCGTAATCTTCTTAGTCTCGGTTTTTCTGTCCTCCGCTTGGGGAGGCTGAGGCTGATCCTGACAAACAACGGGAAAGCTTCAATAACCCAACAAACAGATGCATGCCGACTGGGTAAGCTCTATCGGAATGCCTCGTGTGAAATGCGGTGCCTGAATGGCTTGTTGCGGGATAAGCTTTTTAGCGTCTTTCTCTAGATCGCCACGACATCAGTATTGATCTCGTGTCTGCCGCTTAGCTTATTCACAAGCAGCGTGCTCTGTGTCATAGCTATAAACACCAACTATTTCCTAGCAAGACCATCAACAGAATAGATTATTCACATGTCATAGCCAAACTTCAATTACGCCCCATGACTCCGTGGCACGGAGATAAGCGTTTAACCTTTTTTTCCCGGAGTGCTGCCTGCTGCCTTGCCTCCCACCTTTAGAGCTTCCGGCGGGCCACGGCAAGCGGCGGGATGGATGGCTTCAACAAACGCTGGAGCCGCCAGTCACAGAGCTGGGCCGTACTGGATAGAATGGATGGCCCAGCTTTGGGTAGTAACAGTCGGCGTCTTCTCGTTGTGATAGCAACCCGAAGACGCGCATATGCATGGCTGTGGGCTGTACGACCGCTGCATCGGCCAGTTAGCAGCTGGCAATAGACTTTCACAGGTGCAGCGTAACGTTATTAGTTGGCAGCAATAAGCCATCCCTCGCCCCAAACTCTCCCCTCCCCAAGGCTGGAAGTGACTTTACAATTCAAATCCTCCATCTCCATACTTTTTTTTAAAGCCGTGCATCGACTTCATCGCCCGCAGCATCTCTTCCTCGGCCGATAAAAACAGCATTCCATTCCGCGCACTCGCACCGCTGAACATGGGTGCTTCGATATGATGATTTAGAATATACAGTAGTGCCGTGCTCCACTTTAGACCGCGACCGTCATGTCTCTGCCTCAACCGCAACAAACTTCGCCTCCTCGGCACCCACAGCAACGCGCTGCGAGCCTCCGAGAAGCAACGCCCGCCCATCTCGACCATCAGCAGCCTCTGCTGACCCCGTTGCCTGCGCGATTAGACGAGCTGCGAGCCGCGGCTCATGGACTTCCAGCCGAGATGACGCAGCGATCCGGTGCAAATGGCTCACACGCATCCGCCGCCGCAGTGACCAACGGCGGTGAGACTTCGAGATTCAAGGTCCAGTCGACCAGCAGCTCCGACCGCGACTCCCAGTCCAACGAGACGAACGACAAGCGGCCATCGAGCGCTCCCGGCCGCAAGAATGGCATTGTCGCCGGCGATGCCAGGGACGACACCAGCATCGAACCTGAGCGACCGATCCGACCGGTAAAACCAGCCCTCCAGCGCTCAAAGAGCGAATATGCGCCGCGACAGACCGAAGAGTCAGACCACGAAGACGACGAGATCCACGAATGGGGAGCTAGACATGGTTTTGAAGACCACTACCAGTCGGAACATATCATTTCCCAGCTTGCGAATGTACGTTTCGTCATCCTCTCCTATCCCAGCCCTATCTTCTCGAAGCTTTCAAACACCCCTCCTCCCCCCCACCACGACCTTGGCTCGCGGTCTCCTAACTTTTGATCCGTTCCCGTATTGCCCACGACAGCATGCTGACCCTAGAGCCTAGAATTGGTACATGTATTTTACGGATAAGCGGCACGAAACCACTGCCAAGCCCAAGGCGGTGCAGTACGAACTCCAAGATTGGCGCCAAAGAGACAGGCTTAAGACGGTGTCTGCAGCTCTCGCCGTTTGCTTGAACATTGGTGTCGAACCTCCCGACCAGCTGAAGACCAATCCGGGCGCGAAGCTAGAGGCCTGGACGGATCCCACCATCCCACCTATACAGAAGGCGCTTGAGAACATTGGCAAGTCCCTTCAAGCGCAGTATGAGACTCTCGCAATCAGGGCACGTTACAAGCAGTATCTAGATCCCTCGGTTGAAGAGACGAAAAAATTCTGCATCTCCCTTCGTCGCAATGCAAAGGACGAGCGGGTGTTGCTACATTACAACGGCCACGGTGTGCCAAAACCAACGGCGTCGGGCGAGATTTGGGTGTTTAATAAGACTTATACTCAGTATATCCCAGTTTCATTGTACGATTTGCAGCAATGGCTTCAGGCGCCCACCATCTTCGTGTGGGACTGTTCAGAGGCCGGCAACATTCTTAATAACTATCATCGATTTGTCGACAAGCACGACGAAGAGGAGGAGGAAGCTGCACAGCGGGATCCTCACTACGTCAAGACAAACTATAGACCATACATCCATCTAGCTGCGTGTGCGGTCAAGGAGAATCTTCCGACCAACCCACTGCTCCCGGCCGATCTGTTTACGTCATGCCTGACGACTCCGATCGAAATGGCACTCTGGTTCTTCGTTTTGCAGAATCCTCTCAAGACGAACATTAGTCCTGAACGCGCCAAGAAGCTCCCAGGTCGTCTCCAAGAGAGAAGGACACCACTTGGAGAGCTCAACTGGATCTTTACTGCCATTACTGACAGCATTGCATGGACTACGCTGCCTCGGGATCTATTTAGAAAGTTCTTCAGGCAAGACCTGATGGTGGCCGCCCTATTCCGAAACTTTCTCCTCGCGCAAAGGATCATGACTGTGTATGGATGCCACCCTCAATCATTCCCTGCCTTGCCAGACACTCATCAGCACCCGTTGTGGGAGACGTGGGATTTGGCCGTCGACATGGCTCTGGCGCAGCTACCCATGCTGGAGAGAAAGGAAAACGAAGGTATCGACTACGAATACCAAAATTCATCCTTCTTCACCGAACAGCTGACTGCTTTTGACGTTTACCTCACCAGAGGTGACGCTGTGGCCCAAAAGCCCCCCGACCAGTTGCCAGTCGTCCTTCAGGTACTTCTGAGTCAACAGCATAGAGTACGTGCCTTGATATTGTTGGGGAGATTCCTTGACCTGGGACCATGGTCGGTTCAGCTGGCTCTCAGCATTGGCATCTTCCCCTATGTTCTGAAATTGCTGCAATCTGCGGCAACCGAACTGAAGCCTGTCATGGTTTTCATCTGGGCAAGACTCATCGCGGTGGATATTTCGTGCCAGCAAGATTTGATTAAGGATAGTGGATACAGCTACTTTGCACAAATCTTGAAACCATCCGAGGCCTTGCCCGTCGTCAACGGCGATGAGCACAAGGCCATGTGCGCCTTTATCTTGGCCATGCTGTGCAAGGGCTACAGGAACGGCCAAATGGTATGCAACCAGACGGAAATCATGAGCTACTGCCTGGCCCACCTGCAAAACGAGGGCAACCCCCTCCTGCGCCAGTGGGCCTGTTTATGTATCAGCCAGCTGTGGCAAGATTTGCCAGAGGCCAAATGGCGTGGCATTCGAGAAAACGCATATGCCAAGCTGGCGTTCCTCACCAAGGATCCATGCTGTGAAGTACGGGCGGCCATGATCCATGCCCTTACTACTTTCCTCGGAATCCCTGACCTGACGGAAGAGGTTGCGCGGATCGAGGAGTCGATTGCTTGGACGATTCTCGATATGGGAAATGATGGCAGCCCGATTGTGCGCAAGGAATTCTTAGTCTTCCTGTCTCATTTCATCATTCGCTTCGAGAGCAAGTTTTTGGTTGCCGCCTATGAACAGCTCCAAGAGGAGAAGGAATACTTGGTGTTCCCCCCACAAGACGACGGACAAGATCACAAAATGGGCCTGCACTATGCCAGACCAGATAACCGACAGAGAGACGGGACCATTAAGCCAACCGCTCACGGCCTCTCCCACAATACAGTTTACATGGCGTTTTGGAAACACGCCTTGATTCTGAGCGTTGATCCCCATCCAGAGGTGCAGCGTGAGGCTACGACGGTTATTGACTACGTCCACAATGCTTTAATCAACTCTAGCCTCGGCGAGGCGGCTCATGGCTTGATGCAAGAGGTCCAGAGAAGGGCAAACAGGGCGTCGCGCAGCAGAAGCACGGCTTCTTTGGGTCCGAGGTCTAATGGCGCTCTCAGCCCCCAGCCATTGCAGTCTCCTGGCCTTCTCCGGCGAACGGCTAGCCTTCTCTTCCAGTCCTTCATCACTAGCGAAGATAAGTCCCGGCCTACCACTCCTAACAGCCCGATTCCGCCAAAGTCACCTTCGTCAAAGGTATCTCCGGACCGTGTATCTGCGCCTCCTGAACAGAATGACTACTCTGGCCACTCGGCAACATACCACAATGCCCGCGAGCCTGTTTCCGGTTCGTATGAAGAGCGCGACTTGACTAAGGAGCCAAGCCTGCCACTTACGAGCAAGTTCCTCGAGTGGTCAATCGAGTACTTCCGTGAACCCCAAATGAAGAACACCGAGGCGGATGAGCCTGGCAGCACCGACTACAACGAGAGATTGTGGCGGAGGGCCAGGAATGAAGCCATCATGAGAGAAACGCAGCCACTCAAGCATATAGCTGGCGCTCACCGGTGGAACAACCAGCTGGGCATCATAAACAACGGCGCGCAGCCTGCCAAGATGACGTTCCATCAATTCGAAGACCACTTGGCGGTGGCAGATGACGCCAACACAGTTTACGTTTGGGACTGGAAGAAACAAGGACGCCTGAATAAATTCTCCAATGGCAACCCCGAGGGTTCCAAGATTAGCGACATGAAATTCATCAACGAGGATGACCAAGCCATTTTGATGACCGGATCGTCGGATGGTGTAATTCGAGTATATCGCAATTACGACTCGGAGCAAGACATTGAGCTGGCCACGTCTTGGCGGGCACTCACACACATGGTTCCCAGCAACGTCAATTCCGGAATGGTTTTCGACTGGCAGCAGGCGACGGGACGTGTCCTCGTTGCCGGCGATGTTCGGGTTATTCGGGTGTGGTTTGCCGGGCATGAGACGTGCACAATGGACATTCCAGCCCGATCTGGCTCTTGTGTTACCTCACTCACATCGGACCAGATGACAGGTAACATCTTTGTGGCCGGATTTGGTGATGGTGCCGTCCGTGTCTTTGACACGAGGCTGAAGCCGCAGGAATCCATGGTACGCAAGTGGAAGGACGAGTCTGATCGCCAATGGATCAAGAGTGTGCACATGCAGCGTGGAGGAAAGCGAGAGCTAGTGAGCGCCAGCCGCAACGGCAAGATCAAGGTGTGGGATATTCGCATGGACAAGGCTTTGCATTCCTTCCAGACCACTCGGGACACTCTGCGGACGGCAAGCGTTCACGAGCATTTGCCAGTATTTTCAGTGTAAGTTTTGGACCTCTTCACATACCTGACTCCCAAGCAGTGAATCGTAGCTAACGCGGCTGTTTATAGGGGCACCTCTGCACATGTCGTCAAAGTGTTTAACCTGAACGGCAACGAGCTTTCTCGACTCGAGCCATACTCAAGTTTCCTGCAACAGAACCGGGGATCTCCCATTTCCGCGACAGCATTCCACCCGCATCACCCGATTCTTGGGTGCGCGGCACGAGGCGATCACCACATTAACTTATTTACGTGTGAGAAGACTGAACCGCTGCAGCTTGCTTAGTGGTCCAGGTCACAGCGCTAGATTTTTATTTTGAAAGGGCGCCTTTGCCCATGGAGCATGTTCTTTTTTACCCTTTTCTGGCTGGATTATAAACCAACTCTTTGTTCAATTTTCTTTTTCTTCGATGATATCAAGCGTTCGACGGTGAATGGGGGGACGCCGCCACTAGGTTCCTCATGCTTTGAATAGATGCATTGATACTGTACATGCGGAGAGGGTTATGCCCGACGTGTCCTCGACTTTTCAATGTGAAGGGCTTTGGAGGAATGGCCTCGGTAGGATTCTGGCGTTTGGGAGAGAGGGAAACAGTATTACTATAGTAAAGCTTTCAACAGATGAATTATTAGTATAATGAGGAACATTAGTGCGCTGATTTATGAAAATCCCAGTGTTTATCGGGCTGGTGATGTTCGCTTGCAGTAGAAATGCAGGGCGATATGATTATGCATGAGAGAGAGCGCACATGGCAAATATTAAGTAAACGAAGCTCGGTTGAAGTATCAAAAAGATTTCAGCTGAACGATTTTCGCCTCGGCATCTACTGCAGTTTGGAGTTTTTATTTTGCAGAGTAGTATTTCGTATGGATTTTTTTATTAGAGGGTGGACGCCATGCATGAACGGACATGGTTGGCTGTATTCTGCTGAAGAGGTAATTTCCGATGAGGGCCCTTTTGTTTTGAAAAATATTCGCTGTGGTTCTACAAGATGTCGCAAGATGGTCTTTTTCTCTCTCTGAATTCGGAAATCGAGAGGACAAGGCGCCCATGAATGGAAGTTGGATTTTGGGTGGCGTTTACTAATCACTGGTGGTCGGAGAGCAATCATGAGCCTCGACCACGTTGTTACGATTGCCTGCAGCGTGGCGAGCTTTTTTGTTGTTAGTTGGTTGGCTCTATTCTCTCGCCAAGACACTCAGCCCACTTGGCTGAAGGTAACGTGGTCTAGTATAGATTCGCCAAGGGGGAAGAGGGAGCGAGGCTTGGAGATGTTGTATTTTGAGGTTAGTACATATCGAATATGTAAGTTTTAACTTGCTGTGGTTTTTGGGGTCATATGACAGCAATTGTGTAGTAGGTATGTTTGCCTGGGCGACTGTTGGGGTTGTAGTCTTCTCATCCGTTTTGGAGCAGGGCATGTGAGCGTATGCCTACCCTGGAAAACGGGTACATGTACTTGGGGCTGCAAGCAGTGCCCAGAAGAACAGGGAAAAGAAGATGGCCGAATCATAGGTAGGAGTGGAATAATACGATGTGCTGCTACCGTCTGGATGCAAGTTTTGCTGGAAGGCTCGGTGTTTAGCAATACGGCACGGCGCGGCACACGGCTGAATGGCATGTCCGCATCTCGGGTGTTCGGGAGCTGCGTCACCAGAACAAGGTTGGCCCGATGCTGGATGTCGCTGCTGATGGGCTGAGAAGTGCTGATGTTTTCCATTGGAGTGCCTGTAAGCTGTCAAGTCAGTTCAGTTCAGTCACACAATCTCACTATTGCTCGTAATGCTGAGGTTCGACCTCGATCGCGGGTTTCGGGCCTGGGGGGAACTGTTTTATTGTATGAGTAACAGCACATTATTTAAGGTGGTGCCAGATCGACGAGCTGGGACCAAGTACGGGTACATGGAGGACCACTTGGTGTAGGTACGGTTACGGTACGGCACTACCTTGGCCCTCCTACTGCACCTCAGCAGCAGTATGTCATCATCATTGTCATTGGATCATCATCAATGAACAGCTCCTTTACCCCATAATCTGGGCATCGACTTGGCATTGCACGCGAGGCTGGAGGAATCTACACGTGTACCTACCTTACATCAAGGTGCCGTATCCGTACCTCGGAAACTGACTTCAATTCCCAAGGTAAGATCAGGTAGCACCTAATTTGTATGGACAAGCTGGACAGGCACCAAGACAAGTACCGATACCTCACGTCACGGACCCCACGGCATAAAAATCGCGGCGAGGGGGAACTCGGGAGCAACAGCAGCCCAGCAAAGCAGTTGAGCTTACAGTAGCGTCAGACAACCCATGCAGCGTCTGGACCCAACAAAATTCCCCCAGAACGCCACCAGACCCGGCAAAAATCAAGTTGCTCTGGGCCGGGTTTTGCAGGGGGTCGGTGGGTTGGACTTGGAGCAATCACAGTAGCGCAGCTTCAAGTTGCAGCTTAGCTGCCTTGAGCTAGGCCTTGGGTGGGCGACTGCAGCGCTGCAATCAATCGTTTGTGATGGCCTGCAGTGGCTAGAGCTCCCCTAAATTACAGTAGAATGTTCAATCGCATTGGCTGCAACAGGTACATGTACCGGTACGCCGCCCTGGTCGCCCGCCTGGCCTGGCGAGTCCCGGCTACGTAACTTGTACCGACCTAAGCTTTAGCCTTGCCTCGCGCTGCCTCCAGCTTTTTGCCTTTCCATTGCCTCCAAGCTTGCTCGCTCTCCTCTCCCTCTCTCTCCCTGCATCTGCCTGGACTGCACTGCACTGCGCTGCATCATTGCCCAACTGTGTCCCAACTCCCTTTTCCTTCTTCCTATTTCTTATCTCGTCTGTCTTGATTCCCCTCACTCCTTCGTTCTGAATTCTCCCGCTTCGTCGTCGCCGTCAAGCGTGTCTCATTGCCTCTCCTGCTTATAGCTCTAGATCCGTCAGACAGGAAGCTTCCGCTGCTCAGACAAAAGCCGGACCCTCCCCCCCTCCCCCCCTGCAACTCCCCCGGCACGAGCAAAGTTATCCTTTCGACTGCTCTAATCTCCTCCGCGTCCTGTCTCTTCTTCTCTTCCTCCCCTTCCGTCCTCCCTCCAGGTCACTCGTCGCAGCAAACAATCACCAACAACCCTCAAGATGACGACGGACTGGACTGTGGGCGTCATGCCCTTGACCCAGGTGCGCAAGCCGCCCTTCACCATCGAAGCTTCCGGCTACGAAAAGGTCCCTGGCGAGACGATCCCGCGTCGCCACCCAGCAGCCAAGGACGGCCTTCTCACCACTCCTCACGATGACGTACACACTGTCTTCGACATTGTCCGCCGCAGTGCCCGCGAGTATCCCAACCACCTTGCCGTGGGCCACCGGAGGCTCATTGAGCTGCACAAGGAAACCAAGAAGGTCCCCAAGAACATCGATGGCCAGGTTGTCGAGGTGGACAAGGAGTGGCAGTACTTTGAGCTGTCCAAATTCGACTTCTTGACCTTCAAGGAGTATGAGACGCTCGTCCTGCAGCTGGGTTCCGGCCTGCGCAAGCTGGGCTACAGCGGCTCTCACAAGCTGCACCTGTTCGGCACAACCAGGTAAGCCATGCAATTCCAGTAGCCAATGCTTTCAGGGCGTGGAATTCGCTAACAATGAATGCTTTTCTCGTCTTGTAGTGTGAACTGGATCTCCATGTCCCATGCCTGTGCCTCCCAAGGCATCTCCATCGTCACTGCCTACGACACCCTCGGTGAGAGCGGCGTCGAGCACTCGCTCGTCCAGACCGATGCTGAGGCCATGTACGTCGACCCTCACTTGCTCAAGACCGCCGCTGGCCCCATCCGCAAATCAAAGGTCAGGACTGTCATCGTCAACGAGGACTGCATCTTTACCGCTGGCGGCGAGATCGAAGCCTACAAGAAGGAGAACCCGGATATCCGCGTCATTACGTGGGAGGACCTCCGTAAGCTCGGCGAGGAGAACATGGTTGAGCCCAGCCCCGGCAACCCATCCGACGTCTTCTGCGTCATGTATACCTCTGGTTCCACTGGTCTTCCCAAGGGTGCCTGCATCACCCACGAGGCGCTTGTTGCGGGAGGTATGTAGCCAGCCTTGTTGCATAGCGGCATGATTTGATACTGACTTTTTCTGATATTAGTTACGGGCCTCCTCGCCTCTGTCGGCCAGACCATTAGCGACAAGGAGGTTGTCCTTGCCTATCTTCCTCTTGCGCACATCTTCGAAATGGCCCTTGAGAACCTCGTCTTATCCATTGGTGGCTGCCTGGGATACGGAAACCCCAGGACCCTTTCCGATACTTCCATGAAGAATTGCGCTGGTGACATGCGGGAACTGCGACCAACCGTCATGGTTGGTGTCCCCCAGGTGTGGGAGACTGTCAGGAAAGGAGTCATGGCGAAGCTGGAATCTTCCAGCCCCGTTCTCAAGTCGCTATTCTGGGGAGCCTTCAGCTACAAGAGCTTCATGTCGCGCAACAAGCTTCCGTTTGCCAGCGTTTTCGACAGCATCGTCTTTAGCAAAGTTCGCCAGCTGACTGGAGGCCGGCTTCGTTTCACCATGAACGGTGCCAGTGGCATTTCGGACAGCACCAAGCACTTCCTGTCCCTCGTTCTCGCCCCCATGCTGACTGGTTATGGCTTGACCGAGACCTGCGCCAACGGCTCACTGGGAAACCCGCTCGAGTACACTGCCAACGCCATTGGCCCTGTTTCTGGTGCCATTGAAGTGAAGCTCGTTTCGATTCCCGAAATCGGATACTCCACCGATGCCAAGATTCCCCAGGGCGAGATTTGGATGAGGGGTCTCCCCATCATGAAGGAGTACTACAACAACCCCGAAGAGACTGCCAAGGCTCTCACCGCCGATGGTTGGTTCAAGACTGGTGATATTGGCGAGTTCGATGCCGACGGTCACCTGCGCGTCATTGATCGCGTCAAGAACCTTGTGAAGATGCAGGGTGGCGAGTACATTGCCCTGGAGAAGCTGGAGGCTGTTTACCGAGGTTCCCAGGTGGTTGCTAATGTCATGATCCACGCTGATCCGGAGCACAACCGCCCCATCGCTATCATTATGGCCAATGAAAAGGTTCTGGCTGACAAGGCGGCGGAGCTTGGTGTTGATGAGCACAGCATGCACCATGACCCCAAGGTTCAGTCGGCAGTTCTCAAGGATCTGCAGCTTACCGCCAAGCGATCTGGCTTGACTGGTCTGGAGACGATTGGCGGCGTTGTTGTTACTGATGCGGAGTGGACCCCTGACAGCGTAAGTTTGCATCCTCTATCGGCTGAGTTGTGTGCGTATACTGACAGTTTTTCTTTTTGTAGGGTTTGGTCACTGCTACTCAGAAGCTCAACAGGAAAGTCATCCGAGAGGCTTTCAAGAAGCAGATCGACGAGTGCTTGAAGCACGCTCCTTAAACATTCTCTACAGACGCGATTCTTTTGTATCCTTTTTTCCTATGATTTTTTGTGCTAAAGATGGCGAGAAGAGGCTAAGAGATGGAAGGTGTGGCTTGGTGTAAATGGGAATGAAGAAAGGTGGTGGGATGATGATGATACCTGATACCGCCGTTGTGATTCAGGCCATGTAGCACGACGTGATTTAATTTGCCTCTCTTGTACTGCTCTTGGGGCGTGGGCTTAATTAATGACATTATACCACTTTTGATCTCTGATCCTTCCTGTTACTCTTATGCTTCTCGATGTTATTGTAATAAAGCCGGTTTAATACAGTTACAATACAATAGTAGATGTGTATAAGTTATCAATGGGGAAAAGAGCCAAGCATCGTGCTCCAACGTAAAAACTCCATTGCCATGCTTTCGCCTACCGAAATCCTAAGGTGCTAAAACATACAAGAACCAGCAAGAGAGAAAGGTAAAAAAGTAAAACACACTGACATACAGGCTGAACAAGTAATATCATAACAAAAAATGGCTCTTTACATGCGCGATGGATATTGGTAGAAAAGAAAAGAGTAAGGCAATGCACGCCAAAGTACACTGAAGGGAAAAAAAAGAAAAACAAATGTACAAGTTCACATCTTCTCTTTCTCCTTCTATTGCTCTCCCCATAGTCATGGATTCGCTCATTGCGTATATGCCTAACAATGCGTTGTGGAGGTAGAATGGAGGGAAGAGAAAGTAACTATGGCGGGGATCCCTCTCCATTTAGCTATCTTTCCTCCTGAAAAAGGCCAGATAAGGGACCGTGTCTCGCCCAGATCTAAACACGTTCTCCTTGTAGTCGGTAGCATCATTGGTGCCGATCCGCACCTTTGTGACCTGGCTATCTTCGCAGCGGTACCACGCATACTGATCATGAGTGCTCGAGTCCCTTACATAGGCGTAATAGTGTCCGTTGTCGGTCTTGCTGCCGCTGTGAACAATGACGGCATAGCACTGATACTTGAACGGTCCCGAAAAGGCCCTGTCGCTCGAGTTTTCACCTGTCCGCATAAAGTACGGGGTGAGGTCGATCTCGTTAAAGTCCCAAGTAACCTTTCTCGTCGATTTCTTTATGTCTCCGACAGATTTGTCAAAGTCAAATCTGCGGAAGCTCAGACACAGCAATGGAGGCATGCGGGCAAAACAAGTGGTTTGCATGGCCTTTGTGTTTCTCTTGCACGTGTCGCATGCAAAGTTATCGAGCGTGTTGACAACGTTGTGTTCTCGGAAAGAATCCTCGAGGGTAATGTCTTGGTTCTTACCGACAGGCGCGAAAACCAAGTCAAATGTCGAGAACGTGTGTGTCTGTTTATGGCATCGTTGGCAGTCGACTGTTGAGAGCTCAAGACCACGCCAGTAACGATCAACGATGGATCGATTCAGCTCTTGGTAATTCTTCCAATATTCAACAGCGGCCTGCAAGCGTGCTTGAGGAATCGTGCTTGGCTGTGGGATGTTGCCTTTGAGGTTACGACGAGAATTGGTTTCATCGTGGAGGTAGTCTAATAAAAAGGACATGAATTCTTGAGCGTCTTGTTGCCCATTGCCACCAAACTTGGAGATGGTTTGACTGTGCTGGCAAAGATGGAGGGAATAGTCCTAAAACTTCTTGTCAGCAATGCACTTGAGATGAATGAATGGTCACGAAAGAAGAAGCAACATGACATACCATTAGCGTCTGAGCCTTCATAGTTTTGAACTTTCCCGTCGTCATCCAATGGAATAGATTTGATATTATTTTTATCATCAACTGGGGTTGTTCAATTTTCTCATCGTCCTTTCTTGGTGCCGAGTATCTCTCAACCCATTCTGAATTGCTCAATTCTCTCCCAAAGTAGGGCGACGCCAATAATGACTGTAGAGTACTGTTTGCATAACACCAATTGTGAGGGTTGTTTAGACCGGTGTAAAAGACCTTCTCAGAAGGTGGCGGCGCAGGTGGTGTCGGAGCTGGTTCGTCGTACATGTCATGTTCTTCGACCGTCTGAGACAGGCTGCTATAACTTAATCGTGGCAATGCTGGAGCTGGTCGTGTGGGAGGGGAAGGCAGGTCGGTATAGAGGTCAACCTGGTGAGACGAGCCGTAGCCCGGTGTCCTTTGTTCAACAATGGCGGGGGAAGTCATTGATTCCTGCAGAGACAAAGAAGGAAATCTCCGCAAGAAAGACTCCGTTGAGCGGTGAAAGGCCTGCTCTGTCGCCGTCTCAGTCTCTTTTTCTTCAATCTCCACAGCCTGTTGCCAGACTTTGACAATGTCCGGTCTCAGTGGCTTTCCCAGATACTGAGATGGCCGCCGCTGGAATGGACCCTGTCGAACTAATGAAATCTTCTTGGGTTTGGGCGGAGCCGTCGACTGCAGAGAAGCAGAGCCCATAAGATCGACCCATGCGTCCAACCCGCCTTTGAGCAGCTTTGGGGAATTTCGCAGCTCGTGTCCGTAGCTGAGGTGTACCAAGGCGCGATGTAGGGACAAAAGAGCAGCTTCTTCGGTATTCCAAGGAGAGGGGATCTTTTCTGAGTACTGGTCATAAAATACCACCAAATCGTAACTGGCTCGTCTTTCGAATTGTATCTGCTCCTGATTTGGGGACAGGACCAGGCTCTCAGCTATTTCATCGGCAGAAATATTCGGCCTAGAAAGTATACTGGGGTCAATGCATATTGTGGAGGAGGACATGATGTGGCCCTCATCAAAGTCCTCACGAGCACGGACGTCTATGATTAAAATAGAACCCTTTGCTTTCATGGCTTCAAAGAGCTCTTCGGGTGTAATTCTATCCCCTTCCGGAATCTTGAAACCACTTTCTGGGGGGTATGGAGTATCAACGTTTCCGTTTCTAGAAGAGCTTTGTGATTGGGCCGAAAAATAGTCATTGCTCTGCTGCTGCTGCGGTAAAGGAGTGGTTGTCGCGCTGCCAATGGATACAATTGACCCGGCACGGCTGTAAGGACCTCGTGGCGTGCTAGGTGGAAGACGAGCGGACTCTCCAGATATGCTACCTCGCGCAGGACTGTAAATCGCATCAGGCATCTTTGGCAGTGCCGGGATTGCGCTATCTAATGATATTTTAGGGCGCGGCGGTGGCATATCTCGGGGCCCGGCAGGTCTGCTTGGCGGCGGGACAATCTGGTGAGTCTTTATGCGAGGATCTTGCCCCGGCGAAGGCTGAGGGCCTCGTAGGTTGGCAAAGCGTGCGGCAAGATCCGACATGGCTTGAGTCGAGGAGATGGCCGAGGCAGCGGAGGCTGCCCGGGTATGCCCCGGCTTGATGGCATGGCCAGCTAAAGATTGAGGCTTGGGGTGCACAGTAGGCTTGACCTTCCCCGGTGAGCCGTTCGTACGGGCCTCGGGTTGCTGTCCATTGACAGGTTGTCGTGTTTCTGGACTCGCATCTAGAATCGAAGAGGTCTGTGATAATATGGTATTTGCGGTGGCTTTTTGCTGAGTCGAGGTCGAGGCGGGAACGGTTGGTCGTACGCCAGTCCTCTCATTATCTGCAATGATATCCCGCTTGATTTGTTCGTATATGTCACTTTGTTGGGATATCTTCTTCAAGAGGGTCTGGTGCCTTCGGTTCCAGTCGTCGCGACGGCTTTTTAGTTCTACATATTCACGGTGAGAGGGAATGATTTGTACGGCAATGACCGAGGCTTTGACGTAGTCTCTGAAGGCAAGGGCAGGTTTCCCAAATTCGCGGCCCATTTCAGACTTTGCCAGCGTTGTTTCAGCCTGTTCAAGTAGATACTTCATCGTTTGGTTTCGGTTGATGTCCTGAGGAAAGGCCACCATATCCTCGATGTGAGGAAGCGGCGCAGTTGCGCCTGGGGGAGGGACATAGCCGCCATTCATGCCATCGTAGCCCGAAGGCGGCATGCTGTGCCTGGCATTCACGGCCATGTGGTGCCTCGCGCTATCAATAGGGTCTGCCGTTGTCATCGATGTTGGAGAGGTTGAATATGAGGTCGGTGGTGGTTGGCGCCCAGCGTCGTTGGCTGTGTGGCGCTTCAGCGATGATATCGCCGGTTGCGTGGAAGATACAGGCGTCAATGGGGCGCACGGATCGAGTCTGATACGAGGTCTGGTCTTTTCATCTCAGAAAGACAAGCATTGAGAGGCAGGACAAAGACGTGCTTCCTATGACAGCGGCTTTCGGGGGCCCTGAGGAGGGGCTGTGGCAGCACAAAGCATTCTCGTATGACTGGGGGGTTTAGAGTCGGGATATCGAGCGTCGTTCTTTGTGAAAAGGCGGGAATCGGTGGTACGCAGGCCAAAGGACGGACCGGCCTGGTCTTGTGCGTGGGAATGGAGAATGAGTGAAGCTGTCAACAAAAGACGATAGAGTGGTCAGCTGCTTTGGCGACTCGGTTTGGGGACTTGGCCTATTGGGGGCTGCACCACTCTGGGCCTCTAAATTACCAGGCTGCACAGGGTACAAGCGTGGGCGGATTAGCATACGTACGTGGGGTATAAAGAACATTTGATTTCATTTCTATACTTTCTAACGGACCCTAGAATAGCAGTGATATAAGTAGCCCCCACATGGACTTTTGTACTTAGAAGCACCTCCAGCCTATGCCGCAACTGTCTTTAAGTACCTCGCGACGGCGCCGTCAAATTACACACGCATCAGCCACAACCGGGCGTCGTCATTGGCTTGGCTGACGCGCTCTGTCAACTTTTGATTCCTGATACCTACTCGAAGAAGCACTGACACAACACACATCACGACCAAATAAGTGCACAGACTTGTAGTATATCAAAACTCTTTTACTTATTCATTCTTTTGTTTCTATTATTTGAGTTACGGCGTTCAAAGGCATGCCGGTGTCGCCGTGTTCAATTTGCCTCTCACCGCCACGATGCCTCATTTAGAAGCTCTGTTCCATGCCCATGACTTGTCCAAGTGGGCTATTTGACATCTCGCAGCGCTACGTCATCGCAGCACGGTTTGTTCAGTACCAGTGAAGCAGAATGCACCATCCATCACCACCGCAGTAGGAATATCACATAAATCTTAGTAGCTTTCTGTTTATGCATCATGTTTGATGCATATCTTATACAAGCTACACGGGTGGGCAAGTTTGAGCTACCTACTATACGTAGAAACCTTAGTAATACCTTTGATACCTCCTACAAAGCCAGCAACTCAAAAAAGAAAACCGCGTGCAATGTTCGGCTCTTGCCGCCCTGGGATGAGGCATATTGACTCGTAAGGATCAGATTTCTGCCTGGCAAAGTCAGTAGTAGTCAAGGCTCAAGGCATATGACAGTGGAAACACCGATAGCCGACTGTGGATGTCACTGTAGTCCGTGGCATACCGATGCTTGTAAGGAGAAAGAAACCTCGAAAAGGGCACGAGACAAAGAACAAGGGGAACATGATGACTCCATAATTCCAGCATGTACCTGCAGAAAGCACATGCATTTAATCAATATTCATTGTTCCGACAGTGCTGTTCATCCTCTGCACAAAGTGTAATTACAGTTATTACAGGCACAGGAACGGCTTGGCTTAGGCCTGCCTCGGCGCCTGTAGCGGATTAACCACTGTTCCGGCTGGTGCCTCCGCGGCCGTGACGCAACTGAACGGCGTCGTCAGCGGAGCCGAAAGTACCTGGACTTGGCTAGGACGGACTGGACCTGGACCTCATAGCCTCACCTTCAGCTCAGCTCCATCACCATCGCCATCCCCGAGCTCTTCTTTTCTTTTCTTTTCTGCGTCGCATCTCCGTTTTCTGATCTTCCCCTTGTTCTCCCCCCCTGTGACGCCAAGCTCCCCATCGCCGCCGTCAACATGATGAGCTGGTGGTCAAACTCGGCCAACACGGCTCTGGACGAGCAGGTCGAAAAGGCCACAAGTAGCAGCCTGTACGGTGATCCCCAGCTGCTCCCGTAACGAAGCCGGACTAACGACGGGGTGTGTAGGGAGGATATTGCGCTCAACCTCGAGATCTCCGATGTCATCAGGTCCAAGACGGTGGCGCCCAAAGAGGCCATGCGGTCGCTGAAACGGCGCATCGGCAACAAGAACCCAAACACTCAGCTGAGCGCCCTCAACGTATGCTATCCGACATACCCTGTTCTACCATCTCTTCCCTCGAGTTTGAGTTGAAGCCTAACCTAACACCGCTTTCCATCTCTAGCTTACGGATACATGCGTCAAGAATGGCGGGTCTCATTTCCTCACGGAAATCGCCTCCCGCGAGTTCATGGACAACCTGACCTCTCTTCTCCAAGCCGTCGGCCCCGTCGCCGTCAACGCCGAAGTGAAATCCAAGATGCTCGAGCTGATCCAGTCATGGGCTGGTGCCACAGAAGGACGATACGAGCTTTCCTATATCGGCGAAGTCTACAAACGTTTGCAGCGAGAGGGGTATCAGTTCCCCCCGCGAGTGACGGTGGCGAGCAGCATGATTGACAGCAGCGCGGTAAGAAGCCCATCGGCACTTCAGGCACGATGTTTCTAGGGTTGTCAGCTAATGGAAGGCCAAATAGCCGCCCGAATGGATTGATTCGGATGTTTGTATGCGATGTCGAACAGCTTTCACGTTTACCAACCGAAAACACCATTGCCGAAACTGCGGAAACTGCTTTGACCAGCAGTGTTCTAGCAAATCCCTCCCACTGCCTCACCTCGGGATACTTACTCCTGTGCGAGTCGATGATGGGTGTTATGCTAAGCTCACGAACAAGGGGTTCAAAGAACCAAATCCATCCCTCGACCGCACACCGACGTACCCTCATAAAACTCGTAGCACATCTGCCATGCAACCCCGAAACGCGCGCGTCGACGAAGGGTTCGATGAAGATCTTAAAAGAGCATTGGCGATGAGTTTGGAAGAAGTCAACAATGCATCCAGAGGCAGACCCCCCCCTGTGACAACCAACGGACCTCGTACGAGTGGAGGAGACGCATCAGCCACCAAGCAAGCTGAAGAGGAAGACGACGACCTAAAAGCTGCCATTGCTGCCTCCCTAGCAGATATGGAAGAGCAGAAGCAGAGACATGCTGCTGCGCTCAAGGAACAGACCTCAGGACCCGCCACCTCCTCCGCCACTTTCACGCTGCCAAAGAACGACTACGAACTGACGGCAGTGGAAGCTGAGAACATCAACCTCTTTGCCACCTTGGTTGACCGGCTCCAGACCCAGCCTCCAGGAACTATCCTACGAGAACCGCAAATTCAGGAGTTGTATGATAGCATTGGATCGCTGCGCCCCAAGCTTGCGCGAACATACGGAGAAACGATGAGCAAGCATGGTAATGATTCCCGGCATCCCACCTCATGACTTCGATGGCTAACAACGCGAATAGATACCCTCCTCGATCTTCATGCCAAGCTGTCCACGGTTGTCAGATATTATGACCGGATGTTGGAAGACCGGTTATCAAAGGCTTATAGTCAGCAGAGCCTTGGCGGATATAACCTACCACCCCCTCGCCAATCTTCTGGACCCTACCCTTCAATACCTTCTCACGCGCCGAGCAACTCTGTGGGTGCCGAGAGCTTCTACACAAACCAGCAGCAGCCGGGCTATGCGCCACAAGGCCAGCAGCTGTATCAAATGCCTCCTCAACATGCGATGCCGCAGTCCCCTTACCCGCCTTACGCTGGCATGCCAGCACCCGATGCCCCTTCTGGACCTTATGCGCCTCAACAGCAGCAGCTACAGACAGCCGATGGCTGGAACAACCAGACCCCATCAGTTCCTGATCAGTTTCAGCAGCAACAACAGCAGCAACAACAGCAGCAACAACAGCAGCAACAACAGCAGCAACAACAGCAGCAACAACAGCAGCCGCAGGAAAACCCGGAAGATCGAAGACAGTACTCACATCAAACAGCTACATCGCCTTCAGCAGACCCCAACGCTTCATACTACTTCAACACCCCTCAACCCCTACAGGCCGTTCCTACCGGACCATCCGCCCCCGGGTCCGCGCCAGATGCAAGCCAATCGCCTTATCCCAACCTGAACCAATCACCTATGCCGTACCATAGAGGCTCAGTGTCGGCACAGACGCAAGCAACTCCTCTACAGACCCCAGCTCAACTCGCACAACCCCCCAACGCAACGCCTCACATGCCTGTTCATTCTCAGGCCCCATCTGCTCCGACTCAGCAGCCCTTCCAACAGGAACTGCCGCAAGGATCACCCTATCAGATGCCCATGCCACAGCAACAGCAGCAGCAGCAGCCACCTGCCCCTCCACCTGAGTGGGCTGGTTATTCCCAGTACTCAATGCCCGCGGCACCACAGCATGAGCCCGTTCAACAGCAACAGCCGATTAAGGAGGAAGCACTTATTGAGTTTTGATTTTTGTTATCTAATTTGAACCGAGGGAAATAATGGCGGCAATTGTCATGAGACGCGGGTTAAAAGTGACAGAAAGGGGAGTTTTATACTGTGACGCGGCGTTATACGAGGACTGGACAGCAGGTGATGTAACATGGATGTTCCGTAGCCTGTCAGAATGACCTTTATTATCTTTCATACGAAATGTAAACATGGCGGACGTTTCTTTTGAAGCACATTGGATCGCATCTTGAGGACGTTTTGAGCGCAGTCGCGTGTCTTTGTACGTGAGAAGCCTCTCGGAGCTCCGAGGTACATGTAGTTATATCATTCTGCATGACGTTCAATGCAACAATGGCAACCCAGACCGCTTCAGCGCCCCCAAAAGCGAGCAAGCAAGCATCGTCTCTTCTATCCACTCATCCCTACACGGGGGGCTCACACTAACCGCAGTCAGCCACAGGAAACTAAGCACGCCACAGGCACCAATTGGAATACTCGTATCCTGGCACGAGCCGCATCTACGGCTCAACTAGGTAATATACTCGTATATTCGAGCTTTCATGACTGGACGGTGGACGTTTTTGAGTGACCGGTCGTCGGGCCGGAGTTTGATGTATCTCATGTGAGGAACCTTTTTAGGGAATTTTATACTCATATGGCTGAGGGCGTGTCCTACTGCCTTATGTATAGTTTACTTCCCGCCCGCTGTCTATCGCCGGAGCCGGAGGTAAAAGATGGGGCCTTGTTTTTTGCTGTTTTCGCCTCCCCCCTTCGGAGCCGGGCGACCCTCTCCGCTGTGGTACCAAGACTTTTTTTTTTTTTGAGTCATTCGGAGTGAGGTTTTGGGCGGGATTGCTTAATGTGGTAGGTGTGCCGAGTATTACGTTCTTCGTTCTTGGCTATTGTAGGGCGGCGTGTTTGTCGTTGGGTCCGTATTTCTTCATTCTCGTAATTCGATGTTGTTGACTTTCTTTCCTTCTTTCTTTTTATTTTTCATAGATTCATAGTTTGATCAATTCACCTTTCTTTGGTTCTGTCCTTTGGAGAAAGTCATCCAGCACACATATATCTCTCATATACACCAAGAACAAACACCACATACAACAACAACAATGGCTCCCACGATCCATCTCGTGCGCCACGCCCAAGGCTACCACAACCTCTGCGCCGAAAACGAGAAACTCCCAGACCCAGACCTCACGCCCCTCGGCAACGAGCAATGCAGCCATCTCCGCAGCACATTCCCTCACCACGCCCAGCTCCGCGGCCTAGTCGCCTCAGGCATGCGCCGCACGCTGTACACCTGCCTCCAGTCCTTTGGCACCGACTCGCTCGGCCCCGTGATTGCGCTGGACACCCTCCAGGAGTGCTCTGACGCCCCCTCAGACACAGGTTCGTCAATTGAAAAGCTGGCGGCTGAGTTTGGCGAAAAGGCCGATTTGAGTCGGATGCGCGAGGGCTGGAACTTCAAGGGTGAGGGGAGCGATTTCGAGCCCGCGCTTGATAAGCTCGCAGTGAGAGCGGGAGAGGCGAGAAAGACGCTGAGGGAGATTGCTACTGGTTTGGGAGATGATGCGCACATTGCTGTTGTGTCTCACGGAGCGTTTCTGCACTTTTTGACGGAGGAGTGGCACGGAATTACCAACACATATCGTAAGATGCAACCCCCCATGCCCCATGCTTGTCTTGCTTTAAGAATGATGAAAGAGGAAAAGGATGATGAGAATCATTGTCAACTGACGTCAGCACAAATATAGCCACAAGCTGGAAGAATTGCGAGTACCGCACCTTTCAGTTTGTTGATTCCACAGGCCAGGATCCTGATGCCGAGATACGCGAGACTGACGAGAGCTGGCGCCGGCGACATGGCACCTTGAAGGTTCCCACCGCAGAGGAGCAGCGTGAGCTGCGCCAGATGATGGAGCGGGAACTCTTGCCCTTTTTCAAGATGAAAAACCACATATGAAGCTGTATGATGCATCCCTAGACGCAAGACTGTAGACTGTAGAGGGCACAAGGTACAATCATCCAATATGGCAGACAGATGCCTCGGAGTGAGAGAATAAATTTTGACAAAAGAAAGGGACTGGGTAAGAGATTAATGAAAGCCTGGTATTACACTATAGAAAGTGTCATTTTAGAAGGCACCACATAGAAAACCGTAACATGATGAATAGAACACCCATATTCTTTGAGAAGAATAGACATTGAAATCTAGCTGCAATTCAGCAACCCAAAGGATAAAGTCTCCACTACATTGCCATCCATTGACCGTCTGCTTAACGTCGTACCAAATCATTCTAAACCCTGTTTGCCCAAGTTGGCCTGGACGCTCCGAATGGTCTCCCATGAGACAGGCTGAATATCGTAAATGTAGAGAGACCAGCCAAGCATCGCGTTATCGTCCTCTACAATTTCGCATAAGCAGTAGCATTTGTCTTCAGTCTTTGTCGCCGCAAGGAACGGGCTAGATTCGCAGTAGATGGGACTTTCGGTGTCCTTGAACATCATAATGCCGCTGATGTAGGGTTTCCCGCCAAATAAATCTTCCAACCTGAAACATTGGAAGCTCTTGTGATCGAATCCGCCACAGCCAGTATGAACAACTCGTGCAAATAGCTCAACTAACTTCGTACCATAAAAACTCCTCTTCTTCGCATTTATCATGTCGCTAATGTGAAAAAATGTCTTGGCAGGAACAAGTTCCATATCTTGGATGAGCTTCTCATTTGGTCCCTGTTGGTTAGGTGATGATATCCGGTACCAATACGATCCTCCTGTTTCTTTGCAGACGGAATCCTTGATATGATCCTCTACAGTCGACCAATCCAAAGCCCTCCAGATGTGGTCATCATCCGGACGCCATAAAACCGGCGACGGGGGGGCAACCACGTGGAATTTGCCAGGAGAAGTCGAGCAGAAATTCCCGGGGGGAGAAAGGCAGATATTCTATTGGTTTGTGTCAGCAAGATGAATGTGCAGATTCATTCCAGAAAAATTCGAATCAGCTCACAATGGCACTCATGTCAATGTCTTGGGAGTTTGCATCACCCAGCCCCAGAGAAATCGCAGGGCGCTTCGAATCAGGCTCTGCCACATCATTCGAGTCCGACTCCTCCCGTTGACGTTTTTGGCCAACGATGACAACAGAGATGGCAACGTCATGAGGTAGGGAAACCACAACTCCGGGAGCAGAATAGTTGGCATGCGGAACAGGGACCGGATGTTCAGATAGTTTGCTGATATATGTCAGTCATGAAGCTTCGTTCCAGCACCAGTGCTCAAATAGACTCACCTTTGATCATACATCGATTCATCCGCCATGGTGATGAAGGATGGGACAGAAACCCGAGGACCAACTCAAGAGAATGGAGAGTTTGCCGAGAAAACGACTTTTTTTATGATGAGGACACCGGCGAGCCAGCAGAAACAAGAGAGGCATACAACTTCAACAAAAATAGACGCGTAGAGGCCGAGAATCAGAAGAGAAATATCAAGGCTCAGAACAGAAAAATCAGGGCTCAGAATTGCACAAGGACAAACACAGGAGGCGCTTAGAAAACGCGAGAGAACATCCGAAACGACGTTGGAACAGAGAAAGACACAGAGAGGCAGACAAAAGAAATAGAGAGTAGAAGAAGAAGAGGAAGGGAAAAAGCCCTACATTTTCTCCCTCTTCGACTTGAATCTGAATTTTGTGTCTTTCAGATAAACGAGCGTTGCAGAAGGGAGAAAGACCTGCTGGGCAGCTGCCCTCCGGATAGGATCTGGCCTGGGGGATAAGGCATCGATTGCGCTCCTGCCTTGATCACTTTGCGAACACTGCGTCATAGGAGGAAGTGAATTCGATGCCGAGCAAAAGCTGGGACCATTGACAAATATCAAGTACCTTGAAGGAAATCAGATAGCAGAAGCAATTCTAACAGGCAGCTCTAATATTGAACGTATTGAATGATATATGCACTGCTTCCCTTGGAGCTATAGTACATGTGTGCCTATATTGGATATAGCATCACCATCTGCTTTTTGGTATCCTAAACCAAATTCTTGAGATGTACCTACCCATTCATCTCTAGCATCACCAGCGACAACATCGCATCTCGTGAGAAAATGTTAAGCGTAAATTCACTTCATTCGCTACGCTATCATCTTTTCATACATGTAAAATTTTCAGTTCCTCGTCCGTCATAGCTCTTCTCAGCCACCGCCCCTTTCCCTTCCCCTTCGTGTCCCTCCAAGATGCTTTGCCAACCGGTTCCCCGAGACGCCAAACGATTTACTTGGAGCTCAACATAACGCGCAGACATCTTGCAAAAAAAGAAGTGCAAAAGATGCCGGGACTAGTAGTAATTATATAAAATGTTGCTTGTTGGTTTTCTCTCAAAGACTGTTTCCCCCCACCGTCAGGGTATCTTTTGAGAAATGTTGGAGGAGTGGTGAATGTATGGGGGCGTAAATGGGTCAAGAAAAAAAAAAGATCAAAAAAATAGAAGTAAAGAAGTTGTTTAAAAAAGCATGAATCAACATGAAAGAATCAATGTGAAAAGCAACGCATGGTTATAACATGCGAGCCGAGAGAAGACGTGATCAAAAATGAATTAAATCACATGATAATGGCGGGAACGTCCACGTTGGCCTTGATGGACTTGTGAGGCAGAACGCTACCACCGTTGACGTAGATCTCGTCGCCAATGGTAACATCGTCACCGAGAACAGTCACGTTCTCCAGACGGGCCCAGCGGCCGACGGTGCTGTTCCAGCCAACAATCGTCGACTTGACCCATGCGTGGTCCTTGACCTTGGAGGCGCTCAGAAGGACACATCGCTGCAGACGGACACCGTCACCGACGACGACGTCTGGGCCAATGGTAACGTTGGGGCCTATTCTGCAGTTCTTTCCGATCTTGGCAGAGGGGTGAATCAGGACGTTGCCACCGTGGACGTAGGACTCAGTAGGGGGGGTGAGCTCCTTGCTGCCCTTCTTGGTGAGAGAAGACAGGTACAGGCAGGTGCCGCTAAGGAAGTCCTTGGGCTGACCAACGTCCATCCAGAAGCCCTCGAGGTCGAAAGAGTGCAGCTGGTTGTCGGCAACCATGGCGGGGAAGGTCTCCTTCTCGATGGATGTGGGGCGAAGCTCGATGCGCTTCAGGACGGAGGTGTTGAAGATGTACATGCCGGCGTTGATACGGTTGCCGACGAACTCGACGGGCTTCTCGACGAAGCGGTCGATGCGAGATGGGTGGTTGGGCTTGTGGACAACGACACCATACTTGGACGGCTCCTCCACCTTGGTGACCACAATGGTACCCTCATCGCCGTGGCTCTTGTGGTACTCGAGGAGCTCCTTGAAGGGATAGTCGCAGATGACGTCGGAGTTGAGGACGAAGAAGGGGGAATCGTCCTTGGCAAGGATGCCCTCAGCAAGCTTGAGGGGACCGCCAGTGTCGAGGGGCTCCGACTCGACAGAAAACTCAATGTTGATGTTGTATTTCGCCTCGTACTAATGATGGGGCGTACGCAATCAGCTTCATGCTCAACGTCATTGGAGGGGAAGCTCAGCTGGGGGGGCAAAAGCTTGTTGGTGCAACAAATAGGCAAAAAAACCAGGCAAGGGTTGCAGTGAGGGGTCATGTGCAGGACTCACCTCGGCCAGGAACTTTTCCATAATCTCTGGGCGGTAGTTGACGGCGAGGACAATGTCGGTAACGCCAGCGGCGACGAGAGCCTCGATCTGATGCACAATCATGGGCTTGTTGCAGAACTCAACGAGAGGCTTGGGGAGCGTCAGGGTCTAGATGGCGTCGCACAATGGTCAGTCTCTGGGGTGTGGTGAAGCTGCAATTTTGGCGGTTCCCCCTCCATCCCTCCCCCATTCGCGTTCAATGCGGTGGTGGGATGCAGGTCGGATCGCTGGCGTGGAACGTACGAGAGGGCGAAGGCGAGTGCCAAAGCCACCGACAAGAATAAGTCCTGCGCAGGGGAGAATGTTAGCCTTGCCATTGGATTGGAGCACCGGTTTGGATGGTGGTTGAGAGGCGCGTCATACCCTTCATGGTGAATGTCTGCGACGATGCTTGATGTGCAGCTTTAAGAAAAAGGGGGGGTTTAAGAAGAGGAGTAAAGAAGTAAGACAACTAGTATATTTTGATAGTGAGCGTAGAGAAGAACGAGCGACAATCAATGCTCGCAAAGCAGAGAATCAAAGTCGACTCAAGAGGCAAAAGGTGAAAAGGCTGTGGTGTTTTTGCGGGAGGATGGGAGGGAAAAGGAGAGAGGAAATTGCCATCTATTTGGGCTGGGCTCAAGGTGTCCAGATGTCACGAAGCCAGTACACAGATTAGCACGGAGCTCCAAGTACTGCCGCTCCGGAGAAGCAATGCGTTCGTACCGACTAATTTCACGCGCTGGGCTTAGCGGCATCTCAACTCGTACAGGGCCCGGCGTCCCCTGAAAGCGCCTCAAGCCTCCCAGCAAATCACATCACCAATTGGCACGGCTAGGCCCCCGTTTCCTATTCCCATTCCCAGCCTATTGGCGTGACAGCTGCTGAGCTCTGCCTTACTAGCTGCTAGTCCAGAGTGCTGTAAATTATCGAATGGAACTGGACCACATAGAGATTGAACACGAAGCGTCAGGACGAGGCAGTGCGGGGGCCTGTGATCATTTGGTCCAGGGGTCCCCCAAAGACCCAAAGACAGCACGGCCAATCAGCTCGACAGGCCTGAGCATGAAAAATTTCCCACGCGGCTTGGGAAAAGCTGGAGGCGAAATTTGGGCGGCCCGTGAACCTGCACAACACCCGTAAAGCTCCGTATCATCATGCAACAACTTATTTTCTTGTTTTCTGTGATTCGTATATTAATATAGGTA
This sequence comes from Trichoderma endophyticum, assembly GCA_035079535.1. Classification (NCBI taxonomy): domain Eukaryota; kingdom Fungi; phylum Ascomycota; class Sordariomycetes; order Hypocreales; family Hypocreaceae; genus Trichoderma; species Trichoderma endophyticum. The sequence continues at coordinate 914,414 of JAPMIQ010000011.1, forward strand.
TCTTTTTATCACACTACTCAATTTACATGTCTCATGTCATCAGTACTATAAGATGCTTGTATAGATTGTAGGTAAACCGATAGATCGATGAGGTGACTGGCGTACAAGTGCCAACGATGAAGTGAGACATTTCGCATCTCTTGTCTCACATGAAATCTCATACTCGTACAAATGCAGATTCGACATACATCGAGCCCTGCAAACAAACAATCCCTTGCAATCGTGCGCACGCAGCAATACGACCTCGTCCATCGGAGCCCGTATCACATCACATCGTGTCCTTGCGATTCATGCGATCAAGCTGCAACCCGCATTCGGCGAAACCCCCATCACGCCAACATCCCAATAGTCTCAAACCCACCAACGAACGCAAACAGCCAAAAAGAAACCATTGAAATCTATCGAATTCATTTTTCTTCTTCTTTCATTCTATCTGCTTCATTCCCATCCAATATTCAATATTTCGTATAATCGCTCACTAGGAATAATAACACGGACCCGTCAGCCCGGCGACTGCCTCATTCATTTCCATTCGTGGCGCCACTTAAACCGGCCGGTCAGCACCGTGATTTGCCCCCTATTTCATCTGGTATGGTCCTGTTTAAAGCACGCATCCATCCATCGCTCTCTCTCTCTCTCCTGACTTCGGGTTCGTGTTAATTACATCCGATCAGCCCTGCAACGTTGTACGCATCATCTCATCGACTCAAATCTTCACATTATGATTCTCTATTATTGTTATTATTCTTCTCACTCATTTCCTCCCTTAGAATGCAATCAACTCAGCTCTCATAAGCTCCAATATCAACTCCATCCACTATAACACTCTACATACAAACACAGCCCCCATCCCATCGTATCGCATCGTACCGCATCACATCATCAAAAGACTCCATCCCGCACCTAATTACTCGTACAACACCCTTCGCTAATCTCACAGACCACAGCACCTCAGCCCGAAACGAGACAAAATAAAATGTAAAACCAAAAGAAGCCCATCCCGTGTCGTGTTTCATGACAAGGATCATAATTTCTCGCTCTCGTTTTTTGTTATAACCCCCATTCCATGTGGAGTTTTTCTTTTTCAGCCTAGTTGAAGCCTTGCAAATCCTACAAAGACCCCTGGCCGCTAGATGAATTTAGGATCGTTTTTTTTCTCTTTTGGGTGGCTTCATCAACCGCATCCTAGACCTAGTCGTTTCTGTTCCTGGAGCTATCTTGTGCCACATTACGTATGTGTGGCTAACTAGGCCGGCTCAGGTGGTCAACCTCTTTCTTGGGAAAGCTGGCTCTTGTCCTGTGGTGTTGCAAATGCAGAGAAATCTTCAACTCTTCATCTGGTAATTTAAGATTGAACCCGGTTCTAAAGCTAATCACATTGTATGATGATCGTCATTTGGAGACTACCGGGTTTGTCTTGGCATGGACATGCATGCCTTGATATACCATAAATCTCTCACCAAATCATCTTGGTTCTCACTACAAAGAGACAATTTCCAATAACTCCTTCTGCAACAGATAACGTCTTCCATCATTAGAAGAATTGTGCATCACCTTAGTATCAATCATGAACGGGTCAATGAAATATTGTCAATATTCACATATATTCACGATCTCCAAATCTACATCACATCTTGCGTTGCGACACAACACCATCCCAGACAAATATCTTAAAAAATGAAACATAACAGTCATCATCTTCATGTCATCGTAACCGTAAACTCTTTTTTTTTCTATTCTCCAATTTTCTTTTATATTCCAAACCTGCATTCGGATCCGTCATTGCTTCGTATCATCCAATCAATTCATCTCGTCCTTCTCTTCGTTTTTGCGTCTTGACATCATAAAGGGAGAACATTCCGTCCTGCCAACATTGGCTCATGAGAAAAGACCCCAATTGCCCCCCCAAAAGGGGGCAATCACAGCGAAAATCATAAAAATGAAGAGATATAATAGAAAACAAAAAAGGCATTGCCTGCTTCGCTTGCTGCGAGACGCCTTAAAAGGAAAGTCAAGGAGCCGTCCTTGCGAAAGGCACGACTGCCCCTGTGCAAAACGAGGTACTTTGTCTTATCGCAAGAAAACATTCATAAACTCGAGGCAAGGTGAAGAAACACTTGACCTCTGTGTTGAGTGATCGAGGGCTTTCAATGCCCTGTAAGTAAAGGATGGACAGGTATGTCATCAAACAGTATCAAGAACCGCCCAAGCCAGGCTGTTTGGCCTGTAAAAACCCGCTTCCGAGAGATAGTAATGAAGAAATGTACTTTTTGTTCCTTGCCAAACATCATTAGGCCAACAGACCCAAAAGATTGGCTCATCAATTGAGACGAGCGGCAAGGTGTTGGGGAGGTGAGCATCAATGTCATGAATGCAATGCGTGTAAATCTAAACACATTGCTGAGGGAAAAAACAAAGTCAACATCTAGGTTGATAACAAAAGGACCAAACCGGGACATGCCGGCCGCCGAAAGAAATATGAGACATGTCTAAAGGTCGTTTCGTGTCGTCATAAAAGTCGTTGCAACATTTGCATCCACAAGAATGCCACTTTATCGCCAAGTCTTTTTGTACGCGCTTTTTTCCGTACCTTTTTCTTCTTCTTTTTTTGGACTCCTCGCTTGTTCAACCCTTCTTTTTTGTTTGTGAAAAGGAAAAATAATAGCCGCCATGAAATGGATAAAGCAAGGTTGGCGCGATGGTGGTTATATCCTCAAAGGGACTGCCGTGAAGCCTTTCAACCACATGTATATGTGCGCCATTGGCTGCCTGTGAAGGTCCAAGCCAAAACCCAAGGGGGAAATATGGAAAACAATGCGGGTAAATCACCACCTTGAAAAAGAAACTCCGAATTCGTTCCAGGGATCAGCGTCTGGCTTATTCAAATGAAGCAGTGGAACTGCTGCTCGAGTGAGTGCCGGAGCGGCGGCCGTGACGTTCATTGCTGTCCCTGGACGATGTAGGGCGGCTCTTGCGTCGGGTATCAGCATTGGCCGGAAGCCCCTGGACAATACCGTTGCGAGCAAGCATGCCGCCGTTGACGGAAAAGTTGCGGCAAACCATGAAAGCACGCATGGCAGCGTTCTCTTGAGCCAACAGGTCGGACTCGTATGCCAGGTCGGTCTGGTACTCGCGTCCGTTGACTAGGACAAGGCAAGTAAAGCCATTGGGGTCACGGTAACACTCGTACGAGGGGTCTGTCCATCCTCGGCGCCGGCAAAGGCCTATCAATTACACCCATCGGTTAGTCTTTCCGCCTCCTCAAAAGTTTTGAAAAAAGACGAAAAAAAGGAGAGACAAGAAAAATCACAGCCATTAGCTGTCAAGGCAATGCAGGATGCAGTAGAAAACACAGATCACGGCAACTCGCCAGAAACATGCTGCTGTAGACACCTCATTCGACCGGCTTCTTGCAGCCTGAAGGATCCCTGCATGAACCAGCGGTACGATTGAGCAAGAAGAGGGGGGACAAGGCGCGGAAGGGTGTAATCATGTGCCTGCGTCAAACCAATTCACGGGATTGTAAACGGCGGTAAGAGTTCGATTGGGCGGCAGAAAGCAATTGAGAAAATGCTCGCTCCCTTTCAATCAGCCCTCTGAGCTGCCAAGGTCGCCGTGGTGGCCGCGCGCAAGGCTCGATTTATTTCCCCCCCCCCCTCCCCCCAAATCTCATACGCCACCCCCACACGAGATTTCGGGGATGTCGGTAGCCATTGGGTTGAAGTAAACAAAGCACACGAGAGGTTCAATTGATCAACTTACTCTCCAGGTACTGCATGTAGAAGCCACCCATGATTGCGGTAGTTGTTCAATAGGTAGCGGAGGAGAAATGAAGAGAGGAATTGGGTTCAGGCAATGGAATTGTCCTGGTGTGGGCAAAAAAATAAAAGTGGAACAGAGTCCAGAAGCCGCTGCCGCAGATATGCGTGTGTGCGAGTTTGAGTTGAGAGGAATTGGAGTATGGCTGCGTGGTAACCTTTGAGAGAGCAAAGTCAAAAAAAGTTAAACCAAAGTTCAAGGTGTAACCGAGGCGGGATCCAGGGATGGTTGGAGAGAAGCTACAATCGAAGCCCCGGCGGGAACTGAGAGGGAGACGAAGGGATTAAGAAGAAATCGAAACAAGAAGCGCGGGCTTCGGCGGAGGAGAAGGCGGAAACGAAACAAGTTCAAGAACAGAAGCTGGCCAAATCCAAGGTGGAGCACGAGGACGGCCGAGACGGAGGCCAGGCGCACCGCTCCGGTAGCAGCAGCGGCGGTAGACAAGATCAAGCGGCGAGGGATGTATGCGCGCGCGTGTACCCCGTACGCGGGATGTGAGAATCTGCGCCTGGATGTGCGTATGTGTGTATGTACGAGTATGTAGGTCGTCCTAGTCGGAAGCTGGCATGGGGGCCACAAGGAGAACAGTCAAGGGGGAGGAGAGAGATGTGCAATGAATGGCTTCGATGGGATGTGTAGCAAGCAGTATTCTGGGCATGCATATGTATGTGTCTGCCTGTCTGGATGCATGTACTCGTAGTGGTAGTATGTGAGTATGCATGTACGTGGTATGCCGCTGTCCTGATGCTCCGTTACCACGCATTCCACGGGCCTTGTCGCAAGAGCAGGATGAGCCGGTCCTTTGGCGAGACATGTGGGCTTTATTGCAAACGTCGTCCCTAGCGCGGGGCCGAGGGGTGTCTGGAGAGAGAGCGAAACGCGCGAATGGAGGTTGATGCGAGCAACGATGCGGCTCTTGGAAGAGTGTGACCCCATCGTTGATGTGTTGGCAGCTCTCATTGCCAGTTAATTTTGCAAACCGCTGGGGACTAGGCCGCTCCACCACAAAGTGTACAAGACGACAAGTGTACAGTACACTTTGGGTGCCAGAGAGACGCACTGCCTAACCATACCTGTATATGGTCGTCTCCCCATCTCGAATAAGTTTCGCCCCAGCGATGCGGACGAGTCGTAGCATGGACAGAGGATGGAGGTAACTAGAGAGCGAAGTGGTAAGGTATGGCCAGGCTAGGGGCCTGGCTTCTTTTCGTCAAGGGTCGTCCACCTACTCGAGTCGACCCGGGCCCTTTCGTCTCTCTCAGCATGGTTTCCTAGCTTCTCGAGCTGTCCTCATTTGTTCATGCCGCTGCAATCATCTTCCTACAGGTAATGTCGGCCGTTCTGGCCGCCGGAAGGGTCGCTTCTCTAGGCGCCCAATCCCCTGTCTCTGCGGCGGGGACCCATGTTTGGCGCTTCGGCCATGTTCAATTGAGGTCGCACGAACGATTAATCAATCGACAGCAAGAAAATCATCAACGGCAATACTGGATGGGCAAGGGCTCCCCCTCGTTCGTCCTGAATTGGCCAACGGGGGTGGTGGCAAAAGAAAATTTGAGAAGGGGAGAGAGGGGCCAATGGCAGCTTTGACGATCCTCAACTCGACCACAGAGAACAACATACCACCACATCTACTCCGTAAATGTTGACGATAAGGAACGACAAGTACTGTAAAACATCGCTTAGGAGAGAGCCAGCCCAGCCACACGACGCCATATAGCTGGGAGAAAACGTATCGCCTGGTAACCACCATCACCCAAGAATATCCTTCCGAGATCTATGCTTTGGCGGCCGCTAATGCACAGCAGGATCCCACAGATGGCGCCTTGTGCAGATATCTGTGTATTGTCGGTGACCTTGGGTGCAGAGCATACACCGTGACTGGTAACATGAACTTGGTCTACAGCACGAACTTGTTACAGCCCCAGTTGGAAAAGCAGGATGAATGCTCCAATTGCACCCATTGGATTTGCACGAATAGAATATGTGCACGATTGGAACACACACATGCTGCTTGGCGGGCATGGACACATCTTTCAGTCGTGCTCACATCCCTAGAGGCATTGGTGGTCAGCTCGCGCAGCTGTTTGGTTGGATTGGTTCACTCCAGGTTAGTCGGTGGTGGCTTCGATCGTCGGTAGGAGGAAGCGTGTGCGTTCACAAATCTTGGGATGAGCCGTCACACATACGTAACGCCGGCCTTGCTGTGCTTCATCTGTACCGTGCCAGCAAATGAGAGGCTATCTCCCTTTGGTACATACCGGGTGATTGGCACCAAGACGACATGCTAACAACCTCCCCCCAGCTGCACTTGGGCAAATCTGGCAGAGTGCCAGTGGTCCTGGCGCCATGAAGAGACGCTTAACGGAGGCTATTTCCTAAAGCTGCTCGGATTGCAGGCCGAGGTAGAAAGGGGAGGTCCTCGTCGGTGCTTTCAGACGTCGGTGAAGAGGCGCGAAACTGCAACCACTTGCATGAAAGTGAGCAGACCAAGAGCGCACAAAGTTTTAGTGATAAACATACTCCGTGCTCCATACTCCCAGGCCATTGCATCGCAAGGTCTAATCTCTTTAGCGTCGCAGTAGCTGGACTGGCGAATAGTGGGCCAAAGGTTGGACGCAAGGTGATCCCGGTTCGAGAGAACCATCCAGCGGCTCTCGAGCTGTAACATAATATTGCTCACATCCATTGTATCTGTATCATGTATGTGAGTTCTTGTACGGATTCTCCCATGCCTGCCTCGACCTCCCAAGCGCGCACACGGTGTGTCGTCGTCGTTGCACACAGGGTTCCAGACTTGACATAGAACAATAAGTGACAATTACGGTGAAGATGGCCCGGTTGATTGGACAGATCTGCGAAGAGGGGGGCGCAAGGCAGCCAAGTATGAGGCAGACGCCCTCGGACCCTTTGACCCTCTTTAAGTCTCTTTGTGAGGAGGGGGGGTTTAAAAGGCCGCATGCAACGATGAGCTGGCAGTGCCGCCGGTTGATATTAAGCAAACACACGCAGCGAACGGTTCGTCGAAGCTGCCCCAAGGTGCCATGTACAAGTACTCGTGCTCGGTGGCTTGCACACTTGTGTCCCGGCTTCTGTGCAATAGTACTGGGACAGCGACACCCTCAGTCATCCTCACATGCGCGGAGGCCCGAGCGCTGACGCAGAGCTCTTGTAAGTAGTATACCATTGGGAATTGTGGGCGAGGATGGATGACAGGAAGCCCGCTGCGTGCCCGGTAGAGGTAGCACCGATTGTATGTACGAGTATGTACGAAGCAGCAGGAGTAGGAGTAGTGCTTCCTCTTGTAGTACCGAGACCAGGGGGGCCACTTTCGGCAGCGGTTTCTTCTTGACCTGCTTGTCAATTGCTGATGAAAAAAAGCCCCGTCCGTCCTCAGTCGTCGCCCAGGAACGGAACCACACGAGGAGGAGACGCCACCCAGGCTGGATGACACTTTGGTCTGGGGTAAAGATCCGTTGCGTCTGCTGCGAAACTCGGAAAATACCATTTGCTATCCATTGTGATATGTGTGATGGAGGATGCTAAAAAAAGCATGGCAAAGAGCAAAGGGGGTTTGACGCCTTGCCTAGCACAAGCGTAGCTGGTGGGCGGATCGCCGGCCAGAGCTTGTGATTCGACAATTGGACAGCTCTTGGCACCGAAGCCTCTCATCGTTCGCCTAAGGGTTCCGCTAGCTAGCTTGCCAGGTGAAGTCAAAAAGCAAAGTCCCTTTGCTCCGTAGCGCCGCTTGATGGCACTGAGTGGCCGGGTCTCTGGTGGGAAAATGTCTTGTTTCTTTTTTACGGGGTGCCCTGGAGGCCAATCGCTGGCGATTCGGATCCGGCCGTTGGTCCCAGCGACCTGGTGCGGCCGCGATGGGATGGGCACGAGGCAGATGGGCGTTGACCACTCGGCAGAGGTTGGATGATTATGGCCAATGCCGTGTAGACGCGTGCTGTCGTCCCTACCGAGGGAGAAGGGCATTGGAGCAGACGAGACTGCAACCAATGCATCCGTGAGGCGGTATCGCCGTCACCTCGGCCGTCGTATCGTTCAGACAGGCAGCGCCGCCTCTCGATGGCCTGCCCTTGCCTTGCCTTTGCCTCAACATGGCTAAATGGGATGCAGCGGTATTCCGTACGAGTACAAGCACAAGCATGCATCTTCTCCACGTCTTCGTATGTACGGAGTGGTGAAGTTGACTTGACCCAGGCCACGGCATGGTGAGGGCAAGCGTGTAAGGTACGTTGGATTTTTACATTCCAGTCTACGAAGATGGTAAGGTACCATGTCAATGCCCATGTACAAAGTACTCCCTGCTTTGCTACGTCAAAAAGGCCCATGCCAGCGGTCAAGCAGGGATAGCTCCTGCCCTTTGGGAGCAATCGCTGAAGCTGACCTATCGGAACTCAGACAGCAAGGTACCTGGTACATGTTCCTGCGGGTCGCAGAAATACCTAGCAGTACCTAGCAGTGCTAGGGCATTACTAACGGGTGAGCCATTAATATGGACTCATGCCACTTGCAGCAGCCTCACTACATTAGTACTGTATATCCAGGCAATGGCAAGGCCTTTTGGCAGCATTGCTTTGACATCTCCGATGGCTTTCGTGCTTCCTCAGCGTATGCCGGCGGACATGAGTTGAGTCATACACGTACTTGGTAAGACGCAGCGTTTTATACAGGCTCTAGGCCAGAAGCGTCGTTGTCTGCAAAGGACGCCTTCCTCCTTGCTTCGTGTAACCCCTATGCAGCAGCATGAGCCCATCAGACCGGGTAATCAAGGGAGGAGGTCCCTGCAGAGCCAGGCCAGAAGCCGGGAAAAAAGAAGGATAGAAAACAAGAGAAAACTCTGTGGCAAAGAAAAAAAAAACACGGCGATCCACATCATGCAAATGCCCACTTCCACCCTCAATCCCGGTCCCTTGGTGGCGGGTGAACGATGGGATGTAAGCCGACAGGTACCTCCTGAGCGGGCGGCTCCAATGCATCGGCAGAGGCAAGACCTCGAACAGGCGGCTTGATATTAATGTTGGGGGTGGGAGAAGAGATGTGAGAGAGAGAGAGCCAGCTGTTAGTCCTCTGGTATGGCTTCAAGATGTTTGCCACAGTCTTGTCCGAAGAGCTGCTTCTTCGCTCATACCTCCTCCTCAGAGGGGAAATGATAAACTTGATTCCCCTCTTTCCATTCTGTGACTCGCCGCCGTATGCAGAGGAAAAATCCAAACGCCTGTGCAATTCCTAGAGAGTTGACTTGTGCAAGTGTACGGAATAAAAGCAGGCTGGCCATGTAAGGCGGCCGCATAATATGCGGCCCTATAAGCGGAGGGGGCGTGTGCGTGAGACCTGTGCCATTTTGACAGAAAAAAGAAGAAGAAAGACATTTTGTTGCCTCTTCTTACATTAAAAGAGTGCATATGTACGGCGCAATCGGTTGATGATCAAGGGCGACGCTTGCTGGAATATTGAGTCTTTTGGAGGGTCGGGGTAACTCCGCGGCAACTAATGGATTCATGCCATGTATCTATCATTCGTAACCGGCCTCTCCCTGGACTCGGAGGTATGACTTGAACCCAGTAGAGCAAAAGGGATCGTCCAGAGATATACTATCCGGCAAGAGTTGTATGACTCCCAGGTGATGTGAAGAAATAGGTGTTGTTCCAACCCACGCAACGGCTGTCTGCGGACGCATCGGGCGGGATGCGGTACGTCCTCGCATCCATGCCGACATGAATCTGTCCAAGAATATCAGCCCTCGATACAGAGTAACCCACCCTTGGTCCGGCGATGATGTGCAGAACTGCGAATGCGGTGTGGCGCAAGGCAGCCCCCCTCCCATGAGTCTTCATCCGAGACATGCTTCTTCAACTAGTGCTCCGGAATCTGTCGGCGGGCGGGCAGCTGCGTGTTGGCATCATCCTCTTGTAGACGCCGAAGAAAGGAATATCACATATAGCTCCAACTTACACGTAGTACATCAAATATTCATTTTGTAAGCCGTCTTGTACAGGTTATACTCCGCCTTGGGCATGATCGGGGCATCTGGGAGAGTCGCACAGACAGCCGGAGGGCAAAAAAAGACAACTTGCTACAAACAGAAGCTTGAAGACTTGGCAGGCCATACCCTTGACGGGTAAAAGAGTGTGGGGAACGAGCACTAGCACGGAGGACTCCGTACATGCAATGCACGGCCGTCCAAACGAGGAGCCTTGCACCGTACTTTGTGCTGCTTCGGGATAGCCACCCCAGACGGCCTGCTTCGCGAAGGAATAAGCCCGAGCTACTTGTACAGCATTCAGATGCCACCTTGAATCACTTTTCACGTGTGTGGAAGATCGTGGGTCCTTCCATTCGAAGCGAGGCGCTGGAATCATAGTCCGGAATAAAAATATGTTGCTATGCTCATAATTGATTCAAGTACATGTTGGTTTCCTTGCAGTGCCGCCAGCTGGTGAGCCGTCAACCAAGGAGAATAAGAAGACAAGGAGAATTAATCAAGCGGTGGCGGATTTCATCAATCCACGGCTAGGCGGTCGGATCGGCCACGAGAAACCCTGTTCACCGTCCTGTCCCTCGAAGGATCGGATAGTACTGCTGCTTCTGCTGCTGGTAGTGCGTCGTAGCATAGTGCTATTGGCGGCCATCGCTCGACCCACTCGTCTGCCATCTCAACACGTCCTCGTTTCAACGACTCAACATCAAGGACTGTATCTAACCCCCTGAGGGACACGTGATTATAGCATGTGGTTAACCCTTATCGTGCGCGAGTGCATGCTTTCTCAACGGCTTGGTAGAGAACAAATGACTGGACAAGTATTGGGTTAGTGCTCTTTGGTTGCTCCGCTAGACCGGGTAAGCAGTGTCTGCTATGTAATATCGAATAACCACTTTTTACCCCATTACAATTAGAAGCTCTCCTTCGACAAGAAGTAACTTCGAATCTCGTTAACTCTGTGTTGAGGAATTGCATAGACGGGATGGGTGGTCGCAATCCGGTCTTCTTCGTCAAAGATTTGGACTCCATTCGTGTGAGGTGACGCCTCCCAGCGATCGTCTCCGAGAAGGGTTTCATCGGCACGAGAGGCAACCAAACGCCACTTGGTTTGTGCGGAGCTGAGGCCGGATAGAACGTAGCATGAGTGGTACGCGTCCGAGTACCTGTGAGAAAAAAAAATAAGGCATCAGTGTGATTGCTCTGCAAAGTCTCGCCCTGAGGAAGGGAGCACCCACTTGCTAGGTTTGTCCCTCAGTCCACCCCTCTTAGACATGTCTTGACAGCAGCAAAGGATGTATCGAATCAAACCATTTCGGCTGAACAAGCTGTCGTCTGCATCGGTGGCTTCGAGCGGGCGACCTGCAGGGCCAGCTGTCGGCCCCTCAGGCCCGCTCAGACTGGCCTCGATCAGGGGCCAACATCCGCCAACCCAGTGGCTATAACAGCCGTCGACAAGCTTGTTCGTGCGGCCTGAAAAGCCACCTTCTGGAGCATACTGGCGAGATGAGAGCCAAGAGATAAGACGTGGCACATCCATGTACCTACCACGCCGGGGAACGGGTCAGAATGCAGAACTCTCATGGCACTGCGTCAATAGACAGCACCCTAGATTGAGACACTTACCGTCTAACGCTTCGGTGTGGGGAATCAATAATTGAGAGACATCCTAGAGCACAAAAGGCGTATGCGCCATGCGCCTCGATCCCGTGCTTTGCTGACACGCCTCCCTCGTACGTCTGGCCTGGATTCTCATTCTTGTTAGACAGAGGGGCAATCAAGACGGGATGGTCGGAAAAAGACATGTACGGGGAGAGACAACTTACACAGGCGTACCCATTCACCCAGCCCACTAAAGAGATCAGTGTGGCCGGCGGCATACGCAGGAGATTCGGGCGACAGGTTCAAGGGCAAGTTGAGCAACGAAACCACAACAGCCGCACAGTAGGCCCCCCTGAGCGAGACGTCAGTTAACAGCCTGGTATCGTATCACAGCGTGGGCGTGCCGATCAAAGACATACCTGACATCCTCCTCGCCCCCGACAGCCATCTGGAACCCACCATCCGGCTGCTTTAGTTGGCACAACCACTTCCACATGCTTCTCCTGTCAACCACCTCGAACGCTTCTTCCCCACCAACCAGTGCCAGCGCAAGAACAACTGCATACGTGGTGGCGAGGTGTGAGGCCTGGCCAAAACCCCCTCCAAATCCACCTGTTTCGTTTTGTATCGGACGCACTGTCTCGACCAGCTTGGCGCGATAAGGCTCAACGTCCTCACCAAGGAGAGACAGGGCATTCAGGCACCAGTAGAATATCCACGGCCGGCTTGGATCCGCTCCCACGTAGGCGCTCGGCAGCACTCCTAGCTGCTTTGTTAGGAACCTTGCATGCCGTTCCTTGTCCAGGCGAGGGACGCCATGGGAGTTGAGGTAGCGGTGTTCTTTGCCAGTCAGGAAGGGCAGAACCTCCTCGACGGTTTCATTCTGGATATGAGATGAGTCCGTCTCCAGCGCATCGCGAATCACAGGAGGTTGCGTGAAAAGACTGGGCACGGGTGAATCAGACGTGTCTTGGTATACGCCATGCGCCGCTGGGCCTGGCTGTTGTTCCACGGCTGCGGCCATGTTGTTTCTCAGATGATGCCTAAAGATTACTCGAGGACGGTTTCGTAAAGTTGCTCGAGATTTCATCATGTGGACTCAGGGCCTTGTCATCTTTTGAGCAGGACAGCAGATGTCAACCCCGCTCATCCTCCCACCTTGCTTGTGCTTGGGAGCTATTGACAAACAGCCCGGGAACGGTACACTCAGTATCAACTAAATGGTCAGGCCGTAACAGAACAATGGGAAGAGGAAGTCGTAGCCAAACTATTGTTGCCGGCAATATCCCGGATAGCAATTTAGCGCCCCCTCTCTCCGCGACACCCACTTTCTGGTGCAAGCGCTGTTAGATGGGCTCCAACCATCAACCCAACGTCCTAGCTCTGCCGAGGCTGAATACAAGCGGCTAGACATTGGAGATGATGCTGTTGATCTGCCCGAATTGGTTGGAGCCGGGCAACGTAGGTGTGCAAATACATTCTCCAGTTGCGCCATCATTACGCCGCTGAGGGCTCTGGCTAACGGGCTCAAGGATTCGTCAATTATAAACGAAACTGAAACATATTGTTGAACCATGTTGTGGCTTTAGCCTTTAGAGTTTAATCGTTAGTGGCGATCACTTGAATGGCATTCAAACGAGATTGCTTGAGCCATTCGGGGCATGGCTGTAACCCTAGATCTGAAGAGACCTATTCAGATGGCGCCTCTTTCAGTACATCTCTTCCTACAGCCTCGTCATTACCTCCGAACCCCTTCAGTTTCTTCGGAGGAAGCAACATTTTCAGGGGCCGTGGCTGTTAATGAGTTGCCTATTCTCTTACCTTGCTGCCTGTTACAGTATCTTCGTCTGTTTCATACACATTGATGTGAAACTAATCACCGATGCCCGTTTCATGTTTGGACAGCACGTCCCCTGTTGATACTTCTGTCTAGAAATTGATACCAAGGCCTGGTTATTGACTAACCAGTCAGCTGGGGAAGTAAGAGCGGCGATGCCTGTCATTCGGTGCTACTACTCATCGGCAATCGTAGTCCAACAGCCTACAGAATGGAAGATCCTAGTCTCAGCAGGCCATAACCTGCTACTAGCAATACTTCTAGAACAACAGTCTGCGTCTTCCATCTACGAGCTGACTGTCTCTCCACTGAGGCCCGGACACATCCGGATTACTCTGCTGCTTTGTACGATGAGGCATCAGCCATGTCCCGTTCGCCGAGTCGCACGATGACACTTCGCTTGGATGGATGGATGGCAGATGGCAGTTGACAGCCGGGTCTCGAGTCATGATTCGGCGGGGCAAAACAGCTTCTCGGCCGATTAATCTTCAAGGGTTGCTGGTGTCAGAAATCATGATTCTCAGGAGACAATATCCTCCGATCTTGTTCGTGCTGACAAGACCCTGATATTATGCAGGATTCAAAGTCTAATGGCCAGGGCTGAGATATACCAGAGCTCCCCTGAACTGATCATCATACTCGGACATGTAGCTGTAGTCTAGAATAACTCATAGAATGTCATGGATTAAGAGCCCTGTTAAAAACTGGGTGAGTCGCAGAGGGTTTTTGAAAACATGATCATGCACAAACAACTCTGCCAATAAAGTTTCGCATCGGGAGACTTCCATAGCAGACAGGACGGAACAAGGTCTGTTGATCAACATTTGTGGCATATCATATAGGCAGACCCTTCAATCAAGCATTTGGCACAAGTGGTAGTAGGTATATCATGACCGTGGGAGCATGGTATCACGCGCCGCCAAGTACGGAGTATTGTCGTCGGCTGTGCAAGGGCCCTCCTCGGCTCTTGGCGGGCTTCTCTTTTGCCTTGGTCCTCCCAGATCTTCCAAAGTGGATAATGTGATCTTGTGTCTCAGACAACCGAGGGCAGGATGTAGCACACATCAACAGCCTGAGGCGGGGTTGGGCCGGAACACGTTCGCCGAGGAAGGCATTTCCGCACTCTTCGAGTCTTTGTTGGCCAGCCGTTTAGCACTGCGTCCGGCTCAAAGTATCTCGGCGGGTCATCTCAGTGCTCTTTGCCCACGGCGAGGTTTGGCGTAGCGCTCTGACCTTCCTGACTCCGGTGGCTGGCGATGGGTCTTCCAGGGGTGCCTGCTAGCAGAGCATCGCAGCGAAAATAGTACGAGATCGTGCGGTACAGTCTGCCCAAACAGAGCACGTTTGAACACGCGCTGCAGCTAAGAGAGAGAGAGAAAAGCAGGGTAGGCCATGGGGCAATGCTGTAGCAGGGGGCCATGCCATGGCGGTTGGGCAGCGGAGCGGTTGCGGCAGTCAAGGAATTGAGAATAAATCAGGCGAGGAGTGGCCGTCGACGCAGCAAGAAGCTGCCCGTTTGGAGCCATGCAAATGCATGACAATTGCTAGCACTAGCAGAGCAGCGCGTACCGCGACTCAGCGTGTTGTTCATGTACTCGTATGGAGCTCTATCGGCAACGGCGTTACGGAGTATAAATTTTCATCGGCTAGCGGACCCAGATGGCGAGGTGAGGCTCAGATGTTGGTGTTGAGACTAGCCGTCGGTAGTGTTGTTACGTCGCTTAGCTAATGTAAGTCGAGTGGCTGGGGTATGGAATGGAGAGAGCCCTTGAATGTTTGATGTAAATATAGAGTACTCCAAGCCCAACTGTAGTAGGTCTCATGATGATGAAGATTGACTGAAAGGATCAAGCATCTGATTCGGCCGTCACCGAGGGCCAGGTCAGCAGCTTTCTACCGGTCTCGTACTACTGGCAGCTCACCATTTGCTGGGCAGATACTCGGTCGAATAGGCCTGCTTCCTGCATCGTCAAGCGGGCCAACAGACTGACGGGGAGGACGGTATCTATCCGAAGGCCAATACGCCAATCCTCCCTTGCCTTTTTAAATAAGTCCCGAGTCTCTACTTTTGTGCAATGGTCCAGCCAATGCCCACAGCCAGAGTTAACCCGATGCAGCAAAAGAGATCAAGCACTCTAAAGGCACATGGGACACCCGCATGCATATCTCAATGATGATCGATCGCAAAAGTGTAGGTGAATACCGATCTAGCTGGATTCTGCTTGGGCGC
The DNA here is from genome assembly GCA_035079535.1 of Trichoderma endophyticum. NCBI lineage: Eukaryota > Fungi > Ascomycota > Sordariomycetes > Hypocreales > Hypocreaceae > Trichoderma > Trichoderma endophyticum. Next base: position 929,891 of record JAPMIQ010000011.1, read on the forward strand.
ACATCATTCCTGCAAGCCTCACTGTATGTAGAGGAATATGTATGTCTCGGATTCACTGTTCTCCCAGCCCAGGCATTGTGTAGCTTAAACGGCTTTAGGCAAGGGAGGCGAGGCTGGGGGATTGGCTTGGCTCAGATGTCCGCCGTCCATGTATCGAGCAAATGTGTGTTAGTAGGTATTACAGGGCAGAGTGTCTCGGCACCCTGCTTCCCATGCATGCATGTATGTACTGTATGAGTACACAAGATTTTGCAAAGGTTGGGTTCGGCCATTGTTGCATCACGCTGCCCGACTGGCTGGCGGCTATGGCGAGGGCCGTGGCAAAAAGGAAAAAGGATCAATGCTTTCCGTCCGAACGATGGTGGCACTCAACGCACGCACTCGATTCGTGCCGCCCGCATTACACGTAGCAGAAGCAGAGCAGCAGATCTATCGAGTCTGGCCATCCATGGATGATCGGTGATAAGGGTTTAGCTGGAGCCTTAGCTGCTTTGGTGTGCACGCCACAAAATGACAGCGCATCACTCCTATGCGCAGCTCGACGGGCAATGCATCAGCGGCGGCGACGGCCAGCGAGTTATAGGATGGCATGTGTACGAGGGGGCTCCCGGGACTCTGGGGACGGATGGGGCGGCCAACCAGGGTTGCAAGCCGCCGCCTGAATCGAGGGAGGCGCTCGTTCTTGATTTCTTGAGTTTTGGTTGACCCATGGCGGGATGCTATTGGATTCTAGGTCAGTATCATGAGCTAGACGCTCGTCAAGCTGGGGAATCACCCTGTCCAGAAGCCGAAACGAATCTGCTGCGAAGGCAAACAGCGCCGCTGTGTATCCACTCAGGCCTCGCTCTCACATTTTTTCTCACATTTTGATTTTTTTTACACTTTTCTCTTCTTACTTTTCCGATGAACCCTTGCTGCAATGGAACCTTGACAAGGGAGTCTAGTGGGGGGGACGCCGGAGCTTGATGTGGCTCGCTCGAATCGTGTAGTCCTAGTTGGACCACGGGGGCAATATATACGATGTGCTGTCTGAAGTAGCACTCGTATGTACGTATCGTACGGAGCGCATGCGCAGTGTGAGGCGTTTGTTCGTATTTGGAAACGTGCCAAAGACGTGGCAGCCCAGATCTGGCAGAGGGCAGAGACGAAGGACTCCGGAATGAAACGCCGTTCCTTGGTGTGCGCCAAATGACGGCATTGGGACAGTGCAAATAGCCAGTGCTCGAGAGTCATGATGCCGGACCTCGCTCCGTTTCTGCGCAGCGAAAACGATGCTACTGCAGTCGCTTCGTCTGGCGATGGTTTTCGCGGCGAAGCTTCGTCTGGCGTTCCATCGAGGCCGTGGACAGTAAACAACGGGATCTCCGCTAGATTAAGTTAGACTAGCAGAGGGAAGAGTCAAGCCATGGCTGGGCCTTGTCGCGCGGTGGCACGAAGCACAGACGAGCGAGAGCTGTAAACGGCTGCTAGTATCGTAGTGTAGCAGTAGCAGAGTGTTAGTATCATGACCAGCATGATGATAGCCTCCTTGTCCTGGTCGAGTGCATGTATGTAGCAAGGACCCCTCGGATCCTTTCTCTCCTGCGGTGTCTCGCCCCGATGCCCCTCCTGCTCCGATACGTGCGGGCAGCGCGCTCCGACACTGTGCGCGGTGCGGGCGAAGCGAGCAGCAAATGGCGCCATTGTCGCTCGGACGTGGCCAAGTCATACTGTCCTGGCGGCGACACAGTGCATTGTTTGGCTCCGATTGGGCCCTGGGGTCTGCGCCGTGGCCCTGTAGCGCTCTGTCCCCCTCTGTGGCCCTTCTGTGGCCCGCTGTGACCCTCTGTGGCTCCCTGGGGCCCTCGCTGTGGCCCTCGCTGGATCGCCGGCCGGCTGCCCCACACCTGTGCAGCTGCAGATGTGCCTTGGCGGCGCCCATTGGCTGCTCGTCCCGGCCCGGGGCTGGGCGACTGAGCTCACCGCCTCTTCAAGCCCCCGCTCGCGATGCCTCCAAATCATGCCAACCCGCCGACCACCCACTCCAACGTCCATCCATCTCCTCAATCCCATCCATCCACCACCACCTTGCCAGACTATCTGAACTGTACAGACCACCGCACAGCACAGTAGCACCACCACGGTAGCACTGCTTTGCTTGCTTGCACTGACTAACTGTCTGTCTTGTCTGGGCGCCGGAACCTGCCAGCGGCTGTTCGTCTAGGCACCCAAGAAAAGAAAAAGAGCGTCCCGTAGCGCCTTATCCAGCTGGCCTGCAGCAAACCGTTTCGTTTCTCTTCGCACCCCGGACGCTTCCCTTCTCTTCCTTTTTCCCATCTCTCCCCGCCGTAATCCCGATCATCCCTCAACGCACCGAGCGTGCCACTGCCAACATCACGAAAGAGCGGTGTCATCGGCTCAACTTCATACAATACGCCCTTTGCTCGCATCCAAGCGGAACGCTTGACTGTTCCTCTCCTCTTCTCTCCCAGAATGACCCTCGACTACAATGTCAACGGCGGGGGCGATGCCTTACTCGATCTGACCTTTGAACAGCACCAGCGGGACCGGGCTGCTGCGTATAGCTACTCAACCACAACCACAGCTCACTCGAGTCCAGGGCCTGCATCTAACCTCGTCACTGGTTCTTGGAATCTTCCCATCGACATGAACGCCAACGCCCACAACTCGCCTCCGGGAGCTCGAGGCAGCTCCCCCGAGGAATTTCACCCAAACTCGCCTCTCTCACACATGTCCAGCCCTCACAGTCAGCACTCGCCGCTGCAGCACTCGCCCTACCAGCAACACACGAACCCTCTAACCGACTGGGCTCTTCACCACCATCAGCAACAGGCGGCTTCCGCTGCGCAGCACCAGACTTTGCCCGCTCACGACTTGTCACATTACATCCAGGAATCTACGCTGTTGAACTTCAATGCCTTTCCCGGATACCACCCTCTCGAATATCTTCCGGCGACGACCCAGGCTGCCTTGCAGACCCATCTGCTTGAGTCGCCCTTCAGCTCGATGCCTGCCTTGGATGACACCGCACACGCAATGCACTGGGGAGGCGCAGGAATGGGAAACTGGCAGGACTTTCAAAACACTCTGCAGCTCGATGGTCTGCCCACTGTTGGCAGCAATTCACCCACTGGAACGTATCTTGAAGTCCTCTCATTACCATCCTCTTCATCCGGCGATGGGTGGGCAATGGTAGACTGGGGACACCCTGGCCATGAGCTATTTCAGCCTACCCCAAGTGCCGCCATCTTCAACCCCTCGCAGACACTTCATCTGCGAACCAACTCTGATTCTTCAGACGGTGGCAACTCGGTCGAGGTCGGTAGCTTCGAGGAAATCCCCCCTTTCCCTTATTCGCCTTTCTCACCTGACTCTGATGGCCAGGCGGACAACCACAACGGACACCGGAATTGCTATTCTGCAGATGGTCACCACCACAGCCATGACAACGGCCATGGTCATAGCCATAGCCATAGCCATAGCCATAGCCACAACCATAGCCCTACCACGGTAGCTGCCCCGGTCTCAATCAAGGGCGAGTCCTCCACCCGCCACAGCCCCGGCAGTGGAGCAGGCTCAGTGTCTCCCTCTTCGTCTAGCACTACCTCAAGGAGGAGCGCTGGCACGGGCATTCGCAAGAGCCCAATTGCCAAGGCTCCCAAGACCGTCGTCAGGCGCATTTCCAACGGAAAGAAGGATGGATCTGTCGAGAAGAAGGTTGGCCGCAGAAAGGGTCCTCTTTTGCCAGAGCAGCGAAAGCAAGCCAGCGAGATAAGAAAGCTTCGTGCTTGCCTGCGATGCAAATTCCTTAAGAAGACTTGCGATAAGGGAGAACCCTGCGCTGGATGCCAGCCATCCCACGCTCGTCTCTGGCAAGTCCCCTGCACTCGAATTGACATCAAGGACATTGGTTACTTTATGAAGGACTGGAAGGCCGACTATGAGAGGCACATGGACCGTGGAGTATCTGTCTACAACGTCAAGGGCTTTGCTCAAAAGGAGACACTCATGTGGATCACCCACGGCTATGGCTTTGCCCTGCCTGTCATGGTTCGTGAGGTCTACGTTGCCGATGACAGTTGCTTCTCCGTCGAGTGGGTCGAGTCGTATGTCACCACCAACGACACGATTGACTTTGAGACTCGCACTGAGAAGCTCGACGTCGGCGCTGAGGGCATCCGCATTGATGCTCTCTCCGAGTATCTCGACAAGCACATTGAGGGTCCCTTTGAGGACTTCATTGACGACCACTTTGAGGGTACTCCCTTCATCACCGAGATCCTCAAGACTGCTCACCGTTACTACGTCAAGGAGAAGATGCCTGTCATCCGAAAGGCCCTTAAGTTGGTCCTTGCTTACAACTTGACTATGCACATCACCATGGTTGAGAGCCAGGGATCCGAGATGCCGCTTGACGGCCAGATCGACGACGAGGACTCCAAGTACTACGGCCGCACCGTTGCGCCTGTCATGATCAACTTCCAGATTAAGTGTGCTCTGGCTGACATGTGGCGCGAGCTTCAGAAAGACATCCTGGAGGAGCTCTCTGCTCTCTACTCCGGTGTCTACAGCGGCGAGAAGATGAAGAACTGGCCCACCATCTTCCTCCTGGCCTCCATCCTCCTGGCTGTGTGGGAAGAGATGCAGTTTGACTGCCACTACCGCGTCCCTGACCCTGTGGCGGTGAACAAGTTCTGCAACGACATGGAAACCACCCCTGTCGGTGTTATTGTGGGCCTCTTCCACGCCATCTCTCAGAAGCTCCCAGCCTTCACCGACTGGGACACTCGTGAGCACGGCCACCTGCTTCACAACAATGTCGCCGTCTGTGATGCCATGACCGAGGTGCGACAACATGTCATCAAGCATGGTAAGTTTGCACACCTGTGCTCCATCAAACATGGTTACGTGAGTAGTACGGTATGCTAACGAAACCTTTCAGAGGCTTACTTGCGAACTCGGAGAGAAGCCAAGTTTGACCGCTACGATTTTGATTCGCTTTCAAACAAGTTCTTGTCGAAGCTTGTTATTCGGGCTAACTAATAGAGGGTTTCTAATTGTTTTGTTTGTTTCAATTTTTCCTTGTCATGTATGGGACAGGCTCTAGTAGACGCGCTCGTCACCATCATTTCCTTCACGACTTTCTTTTTACATGAATCTTTTTACGGTCATTCAGCGACGGCGTTGTGATAAGATTCTCTGCATAAATCTTTGAGGACGACTTCTGAGCTCGCCATCTACTTCACCTTAGCGTTTCTATTCTCTTCATTGGTTGACCGCCGCCATACACAACACGACGGTATTGCGGAATGTCTTACGAGCTTGATATGACTTTCTTCCACGAATGTATGACTTGAAGAAGAAGACCTCTCCTTTCATCCCTATCTCTATCTATCTTTACACTTTTGGTTTTACTCCATCGGGCAGCTCATCTTTCAACACGGGAATTTGCGATTTGATTTTTTTGCTTTTTTTGCGGCGGAGAGGTGGAAACTCTCGGTTATGTTCGTTATGGGATCATGTTGCATGATGTAGTGTTATGGGATCTACAGACGAGTGGTTATGCAGCATAGACGAACATGCATGGTATTTAGGCGCCTTGGGCCACGGCTATTGACCTGGCCTTGGATGGAGCGGGATGATTTGACATGATGCCTTGACCAGTTAGGCAGTTGGGTGCGATGGCTGGGAATGCCACGAATAAAAAAACGGCTTTGACTATTGTTAATGGAAGCAACTGTTTCTCCTAATGAAGTTTGTCTTGACCGGTGATAAACATTTGTTTGTGTGAGTAAGCCCACAGCCTTGCCGCAGGCAGAGTTGCTCCACCGCCACACGCCCCAGCTATGCTTTGTGATAGCTTTGCTTCCGTTCCCCTCACCGAGCACTTGATATACCGAGTACAGAGTTGAAGTTGGAGATAAGATAACCACTTCTTGAAAGACTTCATTGCTATCAAGAAAGATAAGGGCGCAGGTGCTGAAGAAGAGAGGCCGTGTTTCTTTCAGTAAGCCCCGGCTTCATCGGAGAAGCATGCGGGAAGCGGTGTGCATGATGTGGTGAGATTAGAACTATTCCTGAAATATTTTACTCTGCAGACGCAGCTAATTATTTAGCACCATAGGGATGTGTACGAACAGCTGAGTGATTGTTCTTCCATGGAATGCAGTCGTTTGATAGAACAGTGCTAGAGATAATCTCGGGCTATTGTGGGACGCTGGATGAGAAGTTTGTCTACAATGGAGTCATGGATTATGTATACACTATACGCTTGTTGGATAAGTGGCATTCTGATATTGGATGGTGTTGCTTTTTGAGTTCTAAATTGTAAAACATGTGAGAAAATCACATGTGTACCTATTAATTGAACGCATCGTCCACTTCTCCAAGTTTTGTTAGTGGAGGGGAGCGGATGTCTGGGGATTTAGCAACCTACCCTGCAAATTAACGAGTCTTATTTACCAACTGGCCAGAAGCGAAAATTTTACTTTGATGCATTAAAAATGAATTTGGAAGATGGGTGAATTTAGTTCTCTTTTCATTTCTGGCGAGATACACTCTGCTCTTCGACTTAGGTAGTTTGTGGCAGCACTACGTAGTGCAGAAGAAGTCAGGCTCCATTCTTCTCGATGGAAGGTCTTTTTGGGTGACCGTAAATTTGAAGACATGTCAAATCAACCAAGGAGTACATCTCAGAATGAGATAAGAGACTAAATACAATTAATGGATAGGTACTTGAATGAAAAAGAACGGCCAATGGAGGAATTGTGTTGAGTCATAGGGATGAAGGAAAAGCGCTCCAAAGATGAACCAAAAGAGTCAGTTCCTACAAACTGCAGCTTGCATTGCTAACTCTACGACGAGGGAGGATATGGTCTGAGATACATAAAGATGCCTTAAATAGTATCCAGAGCGACAATGGTATCGTGAAAGTGTAACTGAGAAGAGGGGTGCAAGTCTACGTTGGAGTAGGAAGAGAGTGATCTCAGTATGATACCTATTTACGCTGCCACCTGGCGGTCAGGAGAGAGGTGCCTTCGTGTGCTCGTGCACCTGCTTTGCGTTTGATGCACACTCTCGTGATCCTGACAGCCTGAGGCTACAAGGAGCTTGAGCACGCCTATATATTCCATGCAGCTGCTCGCAGCTTCTCTCCTATCCCTCTTCCTCTTACACATCCTATCATCTTCGATCTTTGATACTACCACGCCCGCCAAGCACCACTTTTTAGTCAAGATTTTCTTCTTCTATTCCTTCCGCTACAGCTCACTTTCAGTCCCTTACAATGAGCGATCTCAAGATGGAAGACGTATCGCGGGAGGATATTCCTCATGAGAAACCGTGCGCCGTTCAATCAGATTCAGATGCAACCGCTCAAACCGACTCTCACTCGCGTCTTGAGGATAGCCCCACGATAGACGAGTCATCAAAGCTAACGTCGGGGTTGGCTGTGGCAGCAAACTACTCTGAAGCGATGGCCATTTTACGAAACCTCCCGAAAGGGTCTCATATTGTCTGGGCCAGCGTGGAGAGAAAACTGAAGAAAATTCCCAAGGCTGATAGATCAGATTTCGCTTTGTTTCAACGACTCAGAACAGGCTGCGTGATAGAGGAATCGGACTGGAAGAAATTCGAGTCTATCAAGAGAGCTTGTAAAGACGAGCCACGAGTGATCAACTCGAAGACTTTCTCAGCCCTTTTATTTCGGATTATGGGTTCTTATTGTCCAAAAAATAAGCTCTTTTTCCGTCCTGAAGAGACTCTATATTGCGAGGCTCTGGCTCTTGACGTTGAAGCGGCTGAGTCGATCTCTATGTTCTTGGGACTGCTCAAGCTTGTCCAGGAGCTCGATAGCAGTGGCCAGACATCTCACCTGTATCCCCTTCTGAAAAGTAAACTTCGACACATGGAAACTCTCCTCATGAAGAAAAGGGTAGCTCCCAAGCTTCGTCAGTTTCTGGAACCTTTGGAAAAGACTGCTGGTAGTGGGAGCGAAGACGACTGTGATGACAACAGTGAGGAAGACGGATCCCCAAGCCGGAAACGACGCTGCATCAAGGCTGAGGAATAGGAATGATCCCCAGGAGGCGCTTGAGGGGAGTTGGCACAGCGGAACTTGTGTGGCCTCACAAAGTTCTTACGCAAGACAAAGCAATGGGTAGCATTTCGAATGGGTTGAGCTATCTGTGCTGCAGAGGCCACCGCTCCATCATCAGCATGGAGTGAAGGTGGTTATCAGATGTCAAACATGACAAACGAAGCGGCAGCAACGAAACAAGAAAAGAAAAACAGAAAAGAAAGGTATGTACATGACACGCAGACTCAGTTTGATACACGGCTAATGTACAAACAGGGAAGCGAACATCTCGACTCATACGTCGTCAGTCGCCTATGCCTTGATTATTCGGGAGAGAACAGAGCGGCGCAAAAAAATGGTGATCAGGGAGGAATGGAGTTTGGTGGCTTATAGGCTGAGGAATTTGCTATTTCTTTTTTTTTTCTACTCTATCACACTACATGATCTGGTGTCTTTTCGACTTACTAAGTTGCTATTCATTTTTCATTTTTCACTTTGACTCTCGGACGGAGCTTACTCTAAAAATGGGATTGCAATATGCGGTGGAACGGTTTATCTTGAAGCAGACTCCTTTTATGGCTGCTACTAGTATTAAACTTAACTGATGCTTGAGGATCTACTTCGAGGCAGCACCTTTGAGTTGCTTAGGATTTCCTTCAGCACTCACCATAGGTAGCTCTACAATTCAAAAGTTTGCGTTTTTCGGATCTTGAGAAAGTAAATTCGGTGAAGTCATTTGTCTGGAGAGATTGTCAAGTTCTTCTCCAGCTTAGCTCCAATGGCCCTGGATCTAAAAATACAGCCGAGTGTGGAACAAACAAGCTTTGCGGGTCTTCCATCCAGGTTCTCAATTCAGCTCGAGCTGTTAGTCTCCGCACTCCATCCGTAAAAAGATGCAAGCGAGAGAGCGCATCATTTCTTGATCTGCCCAGAAAACTCAAGATCTACGTAGTTGAGTACTAAAAGGGTATCACGTTGAAATTTGGCTCAGGAACAAAAGGTTGTCTTTGGATGATCTACGGTATATCGTCGAATATCATGATGGGCTTCAGTCAAGTCACTGTCCGAGAAAAAGAAGTGCTGCTTGCTATTTCCGGCTCCTTGAGGGAGGGAGAGACATTTGCCCATGTGCCCTTTAAGCGCCCATGCCATTGTCGGCGTTTCTTTCAAGTTTTTCTTCAGCAAATGTCTCACAACTATTGGCTACTACGCTCATTGCTGTCCGATGCCATCAAAGGCCGTTATCGTGCAATCGTCAAAGCGACGGTTCGTAGAATAAATCTCCACTGTCAATGGCCAGGCCCCGCCCGGTATCGCGCGAAACCAAGTCTGGTGGCTGCTAAAAACGGACGCCTGTCTCGGCCCCTCCTGAGGTTCGAAATCGCGGAGGTGATGCAATCGCTGCATCGGACCCTGGCTCGTATGACGAAAACCTGATTCTGGCGGCAGAAGATTCTTTCCTGTTCCTGGACCGGCGCTGGCGTTTGGAAAGGAATGAATAAGCCATCCCATGCCAAACTACCGCTAGTAGCAGATTGCGAGTTGCGCGGTAATTTGTCGTTTCGAAGCTGCAGCCCAATCTAGATGCAGGACGAGAAGGGCCCTCGAGATTGCAAATACGTCACTGACGCTGACCGCTGGTCTGATAACGCGATGGTGCATCCGAGCAACTCCGTCGCATCATCTGTATCTCGGGCGAAGGGCGGCATCTACGCCTGCCGCAGTGAATCAATGCATCGTGCCATGGGGAAAAAAAAGAGCCAGCTGAGGTGTCAAAGACGATGCACGGCGGCTATTGACTCACCTTTTGTATTCTCCGCGTTTTGCCTCCTGCTGGGTACTGTAACAATTAGACTATTGCCACTGCACGCTGCGCAAACAGAGCACAAGGAACAAGAGGCTGGCAGCGCTTCACCACGGCGGAGACAGAGGCACAAAGAGGGGCGCGGATGACACGCCAGCAGCCTCCGCTATTGGACACAGCCGGGCGATAAGCCCCACTGCGTTTTCGATAGGGTGACTGACTTGGTGCTTAGTGGCAGCGATTTATCCGGATGCGGGCCCACAAGTACATCGAGTCCCACCGGACAGCTGCGCGCGGTCGAGGTACCGGCAGCACCTCGCCTTCCCCGGACGGTTCTGGAGCATTCTCGGGGCCTTTGGCGCCTTTGGCTGATGAATCATGGCCGCTTGCCACTCACTCGCCGGGTACGTACCAGTGACCTCCTGCAAGGCGGCGAGATGGGGCGCCCAGCTGGTCACTGGTCACTGCGCCTGTCTCCTCCCCTCGCTCGGCCTTGCCAAAGCGTCACCGCCCCCCTTCAGGCTGCCACTCCTCTCCTCTCGTCCCTATTAAAGGACCTCTTGCCCGTCAGCAGCCATTTTCACATTCTTTCTCCTCTCCTCTTCTCATACCACACTCAAACACTTCTCTCATCTCTTCCACCCTAAGGAATATCCGTTAACAGCGCATCTTCTTGCACTCTCTACGAATCTCCCAGCGACCAAAGCTTAATCCGCCACCATGCAAATCTTCGTCAAGACCCTCACCGGTAAGACCATCACCCTCGAGGTCGAGTCTTCCGATACCATCGACAATGTGAAGTCCAAGATCCAGGACAAGGAGGGCATTCCTCCTGACCAGCAGCGTCTGATTTTCGCTGGCAAGCAACTTGAGGATGGCCGAACTCTGTCCGACTACAACATCCAGAAGGAGTCTACCCTCCACCTGGTCCTCCGCCTTCGTGGTGGTATGCAGATCTGTAAGTTATCTGATTCAGCCTTTCTATCCAACCAACTGTGACTAACAACATCCTTCAGTCGTCAAGACCCTCACTGGAAAGACCATCACCCTCGAGGTGGAGTCATCTGATACCATCGACAACGTCAAGTCCAAGATCCAGGACAAGGAGGGTATCCCTCCTGACCAGCAGCGACTGATCTTCGCTGGTAAGCAGCTTGAGGATGGCCGAACTCTGTCCGACTACAACATCCAGAAGGAGTCTACTCTCCACCTTGTCCTCCGTCTCCGTGGTGGTATGCAGATCTTCGTCAAGACGTTGACCGGCAAGACCATCACATTGGAGGTTGAATCATCAGACACCATCGACAATGTCAAGTCAAAGATTCAGGACAAGGAGGGTATTCCCCCGGATCAGCAGCGTCTTATCTTTGCTGGCAAGCAGCTTGAGGACGGTCGCACCTTAAGCGACTACAACATTCAGAAGGAGAGCACACTTCACCTTGTCCTCCGTCTTCGTGGTGGTATGCAGATTTTCGTCAAGACTCTGACCGGCAAGACAATCACCCTCGAGGTGGAATCTTCCGACACCATCGACAACGTCAAGTCCAAGATTCAGGACAAGGAGGGCATTCCTCCTGACCAGCAGCGCTTGATCTTTGCTGGTAAGCAGCTGGAAGACGGTCGCACCTTGAGCGACTACAACATCCAGAAGGAGAGCACACTGCACTTGGTTCTGCGTCTTCGTGGTGGCCAGTAAAGGTGTCTTTTGCTTACGACCGCACTGTTACGACTGAATTGGACGGTTCGGCGTTTTTGGGAACTTCTTTTTAAAGCAGATATGGGAACTTGGCCATTGCACTGGTCATCATAGTTTATGATAGCACTTTTCAGCGTCACCGATATCACGGTACGCGCCAATACACCTCTGACTGTCAACATTGACAAGTCGCAAACAATTTTTTCTCTTCCATGAATTTTAGTGAAATGAAATCGATATCGTACAGTAGCAAGTCGTAGTTGAGAATCAGGCCATGGCATCGTGTTGACATGTATGCATATATCAGATTGGTTGCAGTTAGTGGGGCCAGCTTCAAGGTAGAGCCGCCACTTTACTTGCGGCTTCGTGAAGCTTCCAGCGATTCGTAACCTTCCTCCACCAGGTCTTTAAAATGTGTCCTTCGACCTGACATTTATGCTCGGAAGGTGTCGCCATGTTAACGAATCGGCTCTCCTCGGCTCGTTCCAGAATTAAACATTTTTTCCCGCCTTGATACCTTGATATTAATACTCAACTCTCCCACGGCTTCTGGCTCTCCAAATTTTAACCCTGCAAACTTGTCGCTCCATTATCCCTACTGCTGCAACTTCACCAGCTGGCTCATCATATTGAATAGCCTTATGAGGGTGCCGAAAACGGTGGTTTGGAGATGACTTCGTTTTATTTCCATATCAAATTCGAGCTTTATCCGACCGAAAACCCTGCTGCCGGACAAGATACATTTGCGGCGCAGAACAGCCGAGATATTTGGCTTCCGTCGAACGATTCCAGCATTTTTGACGACCTTCCGGCCCATCCACCACCTCATCGATCGGCGGCGCGCAATACAGACATACCAGATAGAAGCAGACGTATATCTTTTGGAGCTCTGGCTACGTTGGACCGCAGAGCTGGGCTTGGCGCAAACTCGAAATCTGGAGTCATAGACTGCGGGACCCCGCGACCACCCACAGAAATCGCAGGAGAAATCGAAGGTCTGCCAGAGCGACAGTCATTGGGACGAGCGAATAGCTATCCTTTACCGCCGTCAACGGCTGCCTTGCAACCGCAGACTGCAATTCGAGACTGGAGATTTGGGCGCATCAATATTGAAACGTTAGACCCCGGCTTATACAAAAACAACAACATGGCTGGAGAAGGCAAGGCGGCGGCTACTGCTGTCGCTGGACCATCCGCCGCACCAGATCTGGGCCCCCCGTTTAGCGGCTCAGGAACGGCGACAAAGGCAGAGTTTGTTGAGCTGGAGGGCAAGAATACAGAAGTTGGATGGGGCATCGTGCATTTCTACAGGGAGGGCGACGAGACTGCTGGGCTTGCTTCCACCCACGAGGTGGCAGAAGAAACTGAAAATATGCAAGACTGTACCACGCTCTGCATCCCTGCTGTCCCGGCCTACATGACACCCGGAGATTTCTTGGGCTTCTTGGGAGAACGATGGCAGAACGACATTAGTCACTGCCGAATGGTTATGACCTCGCGGATGAATCGATACCTGGTCCTACTCAAGTTTCGCGATAGCAAACAGGCGAAATTGTGGAGGCGAGAGTATAATGGCAAGATATTCAACTCTATGGGGGTAAGTCATTGAAACATGTTACTCTATTGCAAAGCCGACATATGCTGACCTTGGGAACAGTCACAGTCCCAAGCCTGCCACGTGGTGTTCGTAAAGAGCATCACATTTGAACGACCGAGCCCATCCCGGGGGCACGAATATTCTCTCTCGTCGTCTTCGTCAGCCATTTCGAATAGCCTGAAGCCTTTCCCACCCCCGACTCCAAGCCTTGTGGAACTGCCCACATGCCCCGTCTGCCTAGAAAGAATGGACGAGACGAATGGGTTGATGACTGTGCCGTGCTCTCACGTCTTTCACTGCACGTGTCTACAGCGCTGGAAAGGAGCCGGCTGCCCGGTCTGCCGGTTTACGAACCCTTCCGAAGAGAGAGATCCGTCAAATCCTTACAGCCAACCATTTGGAGGGTCGGCTTCGAATCTGTGCAGCGTCTGTGATTGCGCTGACGATCTCTGGATTTGCCTTATATGCGGTTATCTGGGGTGTGGTCGATATAAAGGAGGACATGCCAAGGATCACTGGAAAGACACGGCGCACTGCTTTGCTTTGGAGCTGGAAACACAACACGTATGGGATTATGCGGGCGACATGTGGGTGCATCGTCTCATCCGTGACAAAGGCGATGGCAAGGTCGTCGAGCTTCCGGGAAGAGGTAACTACACCGCCAATGGCGAAGGCGCGGATGAGGACATGGTCCCGCGGGCAAAATTGGAGACGATTGGCCTCGAGTATACTCATTTGCTAGGGAGCCAACTCGAGTCTCAGAGGGCCTATTATGAGGGAATGATCAACAAGAGTGCTAATAAGGCTTCGAAAACCTCGGCCGAGTATGAAAAGGCAATAGCGGAGCTGTCAGAAACTCGGCAACAACATGCCACTCTGCAAGAAGAATATGGAGTCTTGAACAGAGAGACGCTCCCGCAGCTGGAACGCGACCTTGAACGGGAGAAGAACAAGGCGAAGAAGGGCGAGAACCTTGCCAGGAGTCTTGGCCAGTCATTACAAGAAGAGAAACGACTCAATGAAGGACTTATGAAACGCATTGAGCATCTGGACACTGATGTCGAGGCGATACGCAAGCAGCTGGAGGAGCTCAGGGCAGAAAATGCAGAACTGAAGGAAATGAATCGAGACTTGACCATGTTCATCTCTGGGCAGCAGAAGCTTAAAGAGCTGGAGAATGAGGGGCAGATCGAGGAGGGAGAGCTTGAGGGGGGCACTATGAGCGTCCCCGAGGCCAGGAAGAAGAAGGCGAACAATAAAAAGAAGGGGAAGAAGTAAGTGGCAGTTATTAGTGTTATAGCGGTTTGGTCGTCACAGCGATGAGTTGACTACCTTTGATGGAGTTTTGGTGGTGGGTGAGCGGAGTTGGTTACGGCGATGCCATCTTGTTTTGGATACTCCAATAGAATCCATTGTAATACCAGGTAGTAATGGCATTTGATTCTTACAAAGAAGCAGAGCACAGCAGGTGTAGCCCCTTGCATGGCCCGCCATCTCGCATACAGCCTTGGGAGTATGTATGCATGTGCTTACAGAGTCGTACAAATCTCCGGCGGCCGAATGAAACCAATCTCCGGGGTTCGGTGCCGGGCATGGTTAACGGGGGGGTGGTTTACAATTACATGTGACAGAGCGGCAGGGATATCGCGAAAGGAAAGCTCACGATGAACGATTATTTTGTTTGGTGTGGTATAAATTCGCATTGATGTGGTTACGTGATGAAAATGCTTAGGTTGGATGAGATGTTACAGTAGCTGTTGTTAGAGTTTGTTTAGAGCTCACGGCATAATATCAGACTGCATTAACGTCAAAGTTGGTGTCTCTTTTAAAGTTTCGAGCTTGCGGTGTTGTGAGTTGTCTCAAACAACTGCATTTGCGCTATCAAAGACACATTCCGAATGCTGGACCTCCTTGCATAGAAACAATCACAACAATAAATCCATAATGTTTTATTTTTATCTCTTTTGCATTTATTTTGCTTTCCCCTTTGGATGGCGTGCTGAGGAAGTGGGACAAGGAGCACATGTTAATTGCGAGACCTCGATGGCGAAAAACAAAAAAAGGTCAGCACAGGTAACCATGGCCCCTTGTTTCTCAGCAGCCCTACCGTGGTATCGACGGTGGATCTTTGCCGTTCGTCCGCCCGAGGCTAGCGCTTTGGGAGGGCCACTGCAGCTCCCTGTCCTGTAGGAGGTTTCGACAGCATCCCCCATGTTGGAGATTGTATGAAGTGGACGTTGCAGTAATTCGTTGTAAGTGGCGCGTCGGTGATTGGGGGGCAAAAGGGAAACGTCGCTTTTGAGAGGCGCATGTAGCTACGTAACTAACTACATCATGTAATCTAACAACTCATTTAACTCTCTCTTTTTCTTTTTCCGCCTCTATTTTTTATTTCCCAAAATCAACAAAAGCTGAAGCTGAGATCCTTCTTGGCGTCGCGCAGCTAAAAAGAAAACTTGGGAGCCCCTCTTCCCACCTCCACGCTGGAATCGTCATCCCTCCCGTGGCCCAGCTTTTTGCTCTAAAAGCTCAAGCTACTTGTTGCCTGTCCACTTTTCCCTTCCATCTCTTTCTCTCAACCAAGCTTTCGCGGAGCATCGGATCTTCACTCACCCTGCGCATCGGTTACAGTGACGAGCAGGGCCGTTATTTAGCAAACATCGATCAAAGAGTATCAACTACTTAGCAAGCGGCTGCAATACGATACGACAACAACAACAACTCGACAAAAAAAGGCTCTGCAGCCATGGCTTCGCAAGAAGCTGCAGTGTCCAAGGCGGGGGCCGAGCCCCGTGAGGAGCCGGTGGAAGAGTCTGAGCAGCAGCAGCCCAAGAAGGAGCTGTATCCCATGGTGAACTGGAAATACGACCTGTTTCTCTACGGGATGGGGAATCTCGTCAACCTCTTCTTCAGAGAAGTCGTGCCGCGGGGCTCGTGGAGGGTTCCGCAGACGGGGCCTGTGCTTTTTGTCGCCGCGCCACATGCAAACCAGGTATGGACTATTTACTATATGATATCTTGTTGCGCCGAGTCAGAGGGCAAAGGAAAAGACATCAAGCTTACCATGTTCTGTGACAGTTTGTCGACGCCATCCTCCTGCAACGGACGCTGCGACTGGACGCCAACCGACGAATCTCCCTGTTGATTGCGCAAAAGTCCGTCCACGGCTTCATTGGTTGGGGATCCCGCCAGGTCGGCTCTGTTCCCGTCGGGCGAGCGCAAGATGCCGCGAAGCCCGCGACGGGCCTCATCTACCTCCCGGACCCGATCAACGACCCGACGCTGGTGCGAGGTGTGGGCACAAAGTTTGGTGTGGGCGAGGGAGAGCCACAGGGCATGCTATTCCTGCCGCCGGGCAAGAAGACGTCTGGGGAGAGCGTCAACATTGACCAGATCCTGGGCCCCGAGGAGATTCGCATCAAGCGGCCGTTTAAGACTGCGCTGGCTTTGAAGCAGCTCACCGGACGAGATGATATCGACAAGGAGGGCCGGTTTACTGACAAGTCAGTCAACGGTTCTGCGCCGGGATACAAGGGGACCAAGTTCAAGCTTGCGCCGCATACCGACCAGACCAAGGTGTACGAGGCTGTCTTTGCGCGACTGAGGAATGGCGGGTGCGTCGGCATCTTCCCCGAAGGTGGAAGCCACGATCGCTCCGAGCTGCTCCCTCTCAAGGCCGGTGTGGCCATCATGGCCTTGGGAGCGCTGGCCGATGCACCCAACTGTGGTCTCAAGATTGTGCCCGTGGGCATGAACTACTTCCACCCTCACAAGTTCCGCTCGCGCGCTGTCATAGAGTTCGGAGCCCCCTTTGAAGTCCCGCCGCATCTGGTTGAAATGTACCGCAATAATCAGCGAAGAGAGGCAATCGGCCAGCTTATTGACACCGTCTACCAAGCCCTCAGCTCTGTGACCGTCTCAGCCCCTGATTACGATACTCTGATGATGATCCAGGCTGCGCGAAGGCTCTACAACCCCACCGGCAAGAAGCTACCTTTGCCAGTAGTGGTGGAGCTGAACCGCCGTTTGGCATTGGGCTACGAGCGCTACAAGACCGACGAGAGGATTACCAGCCTGTCCAAGAGCGTCAAGGACTACAACTCGCAGCTGCGATATCTCAACCTGAGAGACCACCAGGTGCAGTACGCCACCATGTCCATCTGGAAGGTCATTGTGCTCTTCATCTACCGCTCTATCAAGCTGCTGATCCTCTTCCTCTGCACTGTGCCGGGCTTGCTTCTGTTCTCACCAGTCTTTGTGGCTACAAAGATCATTAGCAGGAATAAGGCTAAAGCGGCGTTGGCGGGCTCAACCGTCAAGATCCGCGGGCGCGACGTCATGGCTACGTGGAAGATCCTCGTTGCCTGCGGACTGGCCCCGACGCTTTACCATGGTTACTCGATTGCTGTGGTCGCTAGGGCGTGGTACGACCACCTCTGGGGCTATTTGCCGGAATGGGTGCCGCTGGTACTGGTGTATCTAGCTACGTGGGTGGCATGGATGGCTATTTCTATTGCGGCGCTGCGGTTCGGCGAGGTCGGGATGGATATTTTCAAGTCACTGAGGCCCTTGGTGCTTTGTCTGGTCCCGGCATCTGATTTCAACATTCACAAACTGAAGCGGAAGCGAGCAGAGCTCAGCGCCCAGGTGACGGATTTGATCAACACCCTCGGACCCGAGATGTTCCCCGACTTTGAAAAGACGCGGTTGGTTCCCGACTTTTCCAAGCTCGAGACGGGAGGAACTCAGACGTCCCCGACAGAACACCATCCCCGGCGAGACAGCGAGGCGTCAAGCGCGGGCCCCGATATGGAGACACCGCCGCCATTGTCACGACGCAGCACTACACAGTCCAGCCGCCTTCTTCCTCGGAACGACTCGTTCAGCAACATTGGCAGAGTTGGCATCTTCTCGACACGGCCTCCGTCGCGGTCCAGGAGTCGCTCCAACAGCGCGGGCGGTGGCTTTGGATCCAGCGGATTCCACATCAGCGGGTTTACAACTCTTGACTCTGCTGAGGGTTTCAGCGAGGCCAGCCGTAAGATTAGAGAGGCGATGAAGGACCGGCGGAAGAAGTCTGACAAGGTCAAGATGGAGGCTGGTGGAGATGAAGAGGACGAGTCTGATAGCGATGAGGATGGTTATAACGAGGCGAGGAAGAAGAATATTTGAAGGGCTCCCTTAATGGATATGAATTGGGTGCGGGGTCTAGTGCCGTGTTACAATATGTTTTTTTCTTTTGTTTTTTCATCACCACTTGTTAGTTTTGTGTTGGAGTTTTTGCGCATATACTCCGTAGGCATCTTGAATTTACCAAGGGAATTTTATGAATGCTGTTACCGTAGATACGGCAATTTTTGACATTGATATGACATGCAACGAGTATGCGTGTAAATGGATACATCCCACATGGCCCTCGTCGGCTTATTGTACACGACGACGTATGAAGTTTGACGCTTCTTCGTGGGGTTTCGGGATTGGCGCAGGGGCACTAAACGGAATCCGAAGATCGGCTTTATGTACAGCAGTCTGAGTTGAAATGGCATTTCGAAAGGGTATTACCCTAGTAGGATGGGGGAAAATCAAATGTTTGGTAGTATTGCGTGTGTCCGCATGATGAGATTTGCTTACGCTTTTCTACATTTATGGCAAGGTTAGTGGTTAGTTGGGATGGTGTAGTTGTGATTGCATATGAGGCCATTGGGGATGGGAACGGACTCGGCCGACGAGCCGCCGGTGAATTGGCAGCTCGGAGATGTCGGCGATTTGAAGGCAAAGAAACAGCGGTGGGGGGACCTTGAATACCTAGATTACGTGTCGAGCGGAAAAAAGAAAAGAACACGATTGATCTTTTTTTACTATGTAGTATTTGACTGTAGAACCGCTGTCTCATTGGTGAATCACGGAAATAAGAGATGATGACGACAAGCAAAAAGAAAAAAAAAAGATACAATGCGCAAGAGCTGGAAAGATTCCATGTGATGACGGGAATTTCCCGTTTGGGGCGGTCGGCCTCCACTCCCCGGGACGCGCGCATCGGCTTGGCCTGCCGGCACGGGAGCTGGGGAAGGCAAAAGATTGAGGGATGGGCGTTTTTAGTTTGCATTGTTATTGGTTCGATTGTATTACCTCATTTCGCAGGGCGAGACGCCGGAGGATCTGATAAGGATGTTGGGGTGGGAGGAGAGTGGGATGATGAGGCAGGGTGTTAAATCCGAGGTTTATAAGACCGGGGGAGAAACCCTGATGGCACCCTTTTTTCTTTTTGGATTTATTTTATAAATTCATTCGGAGGTTTCTTTTCTTTCCTTTTTTCTTGATTGTTAGAGTCTTTTTGATTTAGCGGCAGAGAGAGGCAATATCTGAAAGGAAAACGAGAAAACCGAATTAAGGGGGCGAAAAAAAAAAAATAGGGTTCTATATATCCACTTGGACCATCTCGGAGTTCCTTTTCTCTTTTTCTTTTCCCACCATGCCGCCTCCCGCAGCCACGAACAACAACACAACCGGCAGCAGCAGCAACGCGCCTCGCATGCCCGTGAAGCAGAAAATGGCCGTGTCGCTCAAGTCGCTCGTGAGCTCGGTGCTGAGCGCGGTGCCGGGGGCCGCCGGCGTGGGAGCGGCCGTATCGGGCCCGGCGTCAAGCGGGGGACCGGCACGGATCGAGTCCCTGTTTGCGCGGACCGAGGCCGAGGTGGACGGGGACGAGTGTCTACATGACTGTGAGAGCTGCGCGGTGAAATACCCACGCGGGTTCAAGGTGGACGAGGAGGACGTGCTGTATGGGCAGGTCAAGGGGTGGAGCACGCATGTGCTTGTTGGGACGGGGAAGACGGATTGGGTGCGGGATGTTGCGGATGAGAGGGGGAGTGTGATGGAGGCGATTCAGAAGGTTGGAGGGGTGACGAATGGGGTGAGTTTTTCTCTTCTTTTTCCTTTTTGTGTTGTTTGTGAGGGTGGATGAGGTGAGATGAGGTTATGTGAAGTGAGATGAGATGTGAGAAGAGTGATGAGAAAAGGGGGAAAGTGAAGTGAGGATAAGCGTTACTGACATATATCATCAGAGACTCATGCTGTCCGCCTCCAACCTCCCTACGCCTCACGACACCACCGACTACTCAGAGCCCACCACTGTTCTCCTCCTCCCGGCCTTTGCCATCGTCCACAACGTCCACCCCCGCAACGTCCCCCAGCTCATCTCAGACGTCGTCAACGTCGCTCCCACAAACTCCTCCCCCCTAACCCCCTGGCGCTCCGTCATCCCCGCCTCCCTACCCAGCCCAGACGCCTCGCTGGCCGACCTCACCATCAACGCGTGTCCGCACAGCGCCGTCGTGCTCATGTGCAGCCAGAAGACGCGCGACGCGCGATGCGGCCAGAGCGCGCCGCTGCTGCGAAAGGAGCTGGAGAGGCATTTGCGGCCGTTGGGGTTGTATCGGGATTTGCATGATGAGAGGCCTGGTGGAGTGGGGATTTACTTTATTAGCCATGTTGGTGGGCACAAGTACTCTGCGAACGTGATGGTGTATCGACGGCCGAATGCGTTTGGGAAGGATGACGAGCCGTTGCCGGAGGGTGTGGAGGAGGCGGCTGAGGCTAAGGAAGAGAAGAATGGTGAGGAGGAGGTGGAGAAGAGTGATGTGGGAGCTGCGCAGTGTATTTGGTTGGCGAGGGTGAGGCCGGAGGATTGTGAGAATTTGGTGCGGTATACGGTGCTGAAGGGGAAGGTTGTGAAGCCGGAGAGGCAGTTGAGGGGTGGGTTTGATAGAGGGAGGGGGTTGATGAGTTGGTGAGGATGGGTTTGGGTTTGAGGGTTATATGGGTTTTTCTTTGGGTTGGGTTTATGAGCATATACGTATATATATATATATATATAATTCAGGTGAACGTTTATAAAAGAGAGGTCTGTCGGTATTATCCGGTGGAATAGCTTATCATCTACTTTTATGAAGTTGAACCTTTGTGGGCTTGAGTATGTCGGTTGTGAGTTTAATTTGTAAGGAGTTTGCGAAAGGGATGAAAGGGTTAGAATGACAGCATGATTGGGGTTGGACGGATTGTAGCGAGTCTAAATAGAGCTTTTGTGTCAGATATCTATGTACTTGACCTGGATATATCGCTTAGGTTTGCCTACTTCACTAACGTAGAGACAGCTATGTTTATTATCTGGACGTGGTAGACATGGCTAAATCTAGTAGAGAAATCTAGATGCAGTAAAGAGGACTATATCTAGATAGTAGAGCTGGATACATTTCGGATAGGCACCTAATGGACTCAAACACGGGCGATGAAATAAGATTTAAATATGATAAGTTGAGCTTTAACAACATGTAGAGCAAGATTTGGATACTTTGTTGCGCTGATTATTCCCTCTCTCCTTTCGTGTTCCAAACATTCGCACTCTTCTTCTGGGAGGGTATAGATTGAGTTTAAACTGAATCTGGTTGAGTTGCCAGTCGGGAGATGCGAAAAGTCAGAAGAAATAGGCCTGGTAAAGGGTCTTTGAACAATCTGTCAAGGTTGCAATTCTCTGCTTGCATTCTAATACCGCGTCAAGGTCCAGTTTGTGCTACTACTCCAAGGTCTCATGATAATTCTCTTTTATGTTCAAAGTTGTAAGTCTACCTTGATGTATAACCACCCAACAACCAAGGACGAAATTTCTAGTCATTGTTTATCGAACCTTTGGGCAAACCCCTTTTAAACAGGGCTCTTGAATGGAGAAACAGCAATCGCAGCCTGCGCCGAACCTAGTACACACTATTGGGAATATCATCAGCGAGAATGTGCAGTGACGTTTACTTGTTTATCCAACCACGTGCCGGGTCGTCTGGCCTCTCCGGTGTAAAATGATTGCATTTTGAGACGGTGGTTGATGTAAGTTCAAGCGTTGATAATTTTATGCTCGCTGGCCATTTTTGTCCATTTTCGGCTCATTCGCGAGGCACGCAAGCAGCTGAAGCCCCGCGCAGGACGTTTGCTGCTGGACAAGGATCGTAATGGTATAAGCCTAAAATAAAATTAAATGCTAGGCCATGCCCAAGGTTGAACTGAGCTCACAACCACGAAAGAAATCTTTCGCCGTTGGTGAAGAAAAGAAGTAAAAGGGGGAAAAATGCGGCTGCTCAACACCAAAACATATAGCATCACCGAATTCTTCGAGGCCAACATCCCCAGATATGCCATTCTCTCTCACACTTGGGGGTCCGGAGAGGTGACATATCAGGACATAGCCCGGTCGGTAGAGCAAGCGCGGGAAAGGAAGCCTCAGGGATTTGCCAAAGTCGAGGGCGCGTGTGCGCTTGCATATGCTGAGGGATTCGACTATATATGGATTGACACATGCTGCATCGACAAGACGAGCAGCGCTGAGCTGTCCGAGGCCATCAATTCCATGTATGCGTGGTACCGGGAATCTTCGATATGCTATGCGTACTTGATCGACGTTCGATATATCGAGCATCCAACTTTGGAGACGGCGAATAGGAACTTTGACGAGGCTGAGTTCGGGGCATCTCGTTGGTTTACGAGGGGATGGACGCTCCAGGAACTTATTGCGCCCTCTGACGTCGCCTTTTATTCTGGAGATTGGCACTATCTCGGAAGGAAATCCTTTCATAAAGACGTGATATCCAGAATCACGGGCATCGACGTGAGCATCCTTGCCGGGGCCGATCCATCCCTCATCGCTGTAGCACGCAAGATGTACTGGGCCTCCCGCAGAACGACGACCAGAATCGAAGATATGGCCTATTGTCTGATGGGGCTATTCTCCGTCTCCATGCCTCTCATCTACGGTGAGGGGAAAAAGGCCTTCCTTCGACTCCAGGAGGAAATCATCAAGACTGTTGATGACCAGTCCATTTTTGCGTGGCAGCTACGGAGGCTGAGCTCCCCTGGGCCCGACTTTTACGGGCTCCTGGCCGACTCACCGAGTGCCTTTGAGGATACTGGTGGAAACGTCTCCCCGTTCGCATCGAGCCACTCTTCTACCCAGGCGACACGTATCATCAACAACACTCTACAGACTACACTGATGATCCAGAACAAGGTAATTCAAGGTGTTCACTATGCTGGCTTTGGTAAACTGCCGTCTGGTCCTCTGTCAAACTATCGTCGGGCTGTTCTTGGCTGCAGGTATGGCTTCTCCGGGGACTCTTCGCCTTGCATTGAGCTGTGGTGTCTGGACGAGGAACAGTCCCAGTTTGCGAGAATCCGGCCTTGGAATCTCTTTAGGGAACAAGCACCGTCCATTTCCCCTCCCATACGAGTGAATTCGCTTTCTAGAATCCCGTCTCTCTTGTATGAAGTGCCGCTATGTAAGTCCATGCCCCGATCTTATTTTCTTTGTCACTTGTGAAAATCAGGTATGCTGATATAGAATCGAATGTGGCATGTAGACTTTGGCACCATGTCCATGGACCTGCTTTTAAATCGTGCGCCGTGGGAGTACAAACAAATCTCCGTCTCTCACAATCCTCGGGAATTCATACCCTTTGGTTTCCGCCTTCAATATCTAAGCTACAAGATTGGCACCCGTGAGGGTTATCCGGCTGATCGATGGCACGGCAATGATCGTGTGTTGCAGCGAGCTTACCACCACAGAAACGGCCCTCAGCAAAACACTTTGATGACCTCCCAGCCAAATGTCGTGTATTACAATGACCCCAAGAGAAATATCCACGTCGCTCGTGTCACAGAAGGCGCCGTGCGTGTCATCTTCAAAGAAAAGTCGTTCAAAGGGTGGTGTTTATTGCATGCCCTTGTCCTGGGGATGGACATAATCTATGACGAACGAGGAGGGGATTGGGAGCGAAAACCGTGGTGCCGCATTGTGGAACTTGAGCCGTGGATGCAGGTGGACGAATATAAATACGAATTTGACTGGAACGAAGGAGAGAGTAGCAAGATTAAATGTTCGTCGCACGACGCCTTGTTGCTGGCAAAGGTTATCATGCTGCCTGGCGATGAGTTGTATACCGTGCAACTGAATGCTGCTAACATGAATGAGTTGGCGTATTGGTGGCCATGGTGATGGTAAGGGCAAAGATGAGAGCACGAGTGGAATGAATTATTAACATCTAAGTAATATGATCAAGAACGAAGCATTTCATATGAGGGAAACTACCTACACGGGTATCGCCGTGTGCTTGATCTAAGGACCATTTCTATCATATCCCGGCCAACAAAAGGCCTCAATGTCCCAGCAAGTACCAAGTAATGCTAAAGCCAAACTATAGAAGACTTTTGACCACTAAGTTTACAGAGAATGATCTCGACAACATTCGGAGTTGCATTGTCCTGAGGATCCGCTGACAGAACCACTGCTATTGTCGTCAGTGTTGACGTTGGCTTCACCGTTCAGGGACGTGGCAGGCAAAGGCCAATTGAAAAAGCTACTCAACATGGCAGAAGCGTTGTTGTTTGACGATGCCATTGCCTCGGGATCACGATGGTAGTCAAACCCTCCGTGATATTGGCCAGCCATAAGATCGCCTCTCGCCAGCGCCGCCGCCTGCTTCTCTAATCCCACTCTCATAATCGCATCTGCGCACTGCATCTGCTTCATCGTCTTGCGTACTCTCTCCTTGGCATCGTGCTCATCGTCCTGTAAATCCCGAAGCTCATCCAGCTTCCGCATCCAAGCCTCACTCTCGTGAGCAGAGTGCCGCTGCAGAACAATTCCTCCTTGGGAGAGAATGGCGCTCGTAGTGGCGTCGGAGAGAATGTCCATCTCGTGACACATGAAATCTAGGGGGCTCTGGAAGAAGAGTTCCCACGTGGTCTGCACTTCGAGGCGTGAGATTTGAGCAAGACGAAGAGTTGCTTCGTCATGGCGTTGGCGAAGGGTGCGTTGGATGTGTCGGAGGATGTTGAGGCATGTTGATAGACGTTGTTCGTGAACAAGCCGGGCGGCAGAGGAATGTTGATCAAAATCTGGAATCTTGGATGATGATGGGTGTGCGCCGTTGTTAAGATTAGGGGGCTGGTTCTCATAGTTGCTCGTGAATTGCATCTTATAAGGCTCCTCGGGGCGTATAAAGATGGGTGGGATATCGGAAGTCGGCTGCTGAGGCGGAAAGGGGAAGCCTTGAACCAGGAGAGATGATGGTGAGGCCATGAGATACTCCCGAGGAACTTCGCTGGGAGTATCTTCAAACACAGAAGAGGTGCCGCTTGAGGATATAGATGGAGGCGTAGAGTTGGTGAAATGTTCCTGCGCGAGGTCGCGAGAGTTTGAAGCCGAGCTTGCATCCGCCATTGTGTAGAGCTGTAAATGACTGATGTTGAAGGGAGTAGATGTTGACGAGTGTCGCGGCGGATGAAGCTGATGGAGGAGAGGGGAGAAGGGAATGTGGTGTTGGTAGAAGCATTTTTATGGTGAATTACAGCACAGTGATTCAGAGTGTTTGGGGGAGTCGTGTCTTGTCGAGAAGAGGTTCGGTATTAATCAGAGGAGAAAAGAGAGCTCTGAGAAGTGTCTGATTCACATAGAAAAAGGCACCGCGAGTGAGGCGCTTCCACTAGTGATGAGTTTGAGTGTTCTAGAAACAGCATAGATGCACGCATGATATTCACACATACTTATACATACAGGATTTTGCATGTGGCAGTCTGCTGAGAAGAAAGATTCGATCATCACATATATGATTCATGTCGCGACTTGGTTATTGCGAGGATGCAAGTTAGGCACAACAACATGTCCAATTGTATATCCATTTCACTGTGTAAACACAAAGGTCATCTCATGACATGCATGCTGCGATATACACACGCCTTCATTGCTCTCATTATCCCACCCTCATATCCTCATTACACACATGCCAATTCATACCATCCCACCAAAAGTCATGTACAAAACATATCCAAAAGAGCTCCGAGACTTATTCCATAAACAGATCTTCCCATTATCCACATCCTCATCTTCAAAGGTATCAAAAACCAATGCAGAGATGCTTCAAAATCCTTTCATAAAACCATGCTCATAACCCAAAGAACAAATCATGCAACATTGTCCAAATAACAATTCCGCTGCGCCACATATATTCCAAAAATGTAGAAGGGGGGAGGAAAATATAAAAAAAGGTTGGTAGTTTTGAGCGCAAGAATCCTACCTCGATTTAACCCCGTTTTATTTCATCGGGAGGATCCTTGGCTCAGTGTTAGTCTGCCAGGCTGTGCGAGTTGCTGCTACTCGACTCCGTCGTAATGGTGAGCTCGCGGCGCGCGCCGTGGACCAGCTTGTAGATGCCGAAGGAGATGGCGGCTAGGACGACGAAGAGGACGATGATGATGATGGCGATGACATAATTGCGCTGCGTCATTGCGGCGGTTTTTTTGGTGTTTGTTTATATGTGTGTTTTGTTCGTGTTTGTTGTCGGGTGTATTTATGGTTTCCCCCCTTGATTTGTGTGACAATGTCGGTGAGATTCTGACGGTGTAGTTTTCTGTCTCGCTCTGTTTCGTCTGGCTCGAGAGTTATGAGCTTTCAAAAAAAAGACTGAGAAACAATTAGTCTCCCACTCATCCAAATTCAATTCCGTAGCCAAAGCTACCTATGCAAGGGAGAAAAAGGGGCGCAAAAGAACAAAGGGCGACGAGCCAGACTCACCAAGTAAACAAAACTCGTCACCGCAAAATAGCCCAAGAACCAAAAAAGCGTGGGAAAGCCCGCGCAAAACCTCGCTTCAAATCGCTTCGACAAAGCCAGTGGAATCAATCAATGAGATATTAATTCAGGCACTCGTCGTCGCCGTCTTCGTCTCTATGTACCTCAAGGTAAAAAAGGACGTTTTAAACAACAAAAAACACGATTCCCAATAACAGCGCGAAAAGAGAGGGAAGAAAAGAGTGCCACCAACCCCCCCCAGCATATATACGCCGTTGCCCCGCCACCCGCTTTTTGCGTCTGTCCTTCTTCTTCTTAGCCCGTGTCTGCTTCTGGCGTTTCTTTCGAAAAATCGCAAGGCTGGGGAGGAGACGCAAGCTCGTGCTGCTTAGCTCCAGCGCCTTTTTGTGTGTGTACCTGGGCTAACGCTGATGTGGGCTTACTGGACGGCAACGCTGCTGCGGACATCCCTGTAGCTGCGCTGTGCTACTGTACGGAGTGCCCACGTAGGCCAAACACAGCGCTGAGAGCTTTGCTGTTCAGTGGGGCCGAAGTGCTACGAGTTACAAGCTCAGCTTCCCAGCCTCGCTATTTTATCAACAAGAGCTGCGCTGGTGGCGTGTCATTGGCGACATCTTGAAACGCGATACGGAATACGGCACACACAAATTGCGCGTTGATGACTGGCTCTGAATACTTTGTACAGCTCGAGCGTTGATGGCAATAACATCGTTCATCAGTTCAATATGAAACTATAAGAGGCTACTTCGCAAAAATACCCGTAGCTGTTGATACACATTACGGCCCCCCCGTCCTCCCCCTTCAGATAGATAGAAGCTAACCGAGTAACACATAAAAGTAATAAACCTGGATGCTTCGAGAAACCGCAGCCCGCAAACCAAGGGAGGAAAAACCAAAAACCAAAAAGATCAATGCAGTCCGTATACGCCAGCTAGTCTTCAGGCCATGACCATGAATCTCAATCGCAGAAGTCGCGTGTCCACCCATTCGCGCCGCGTCCGATCCAGAAGCCATGCATCTCCGCTAAGTGTAAGGAATCGTCTCCATTCACCCTGATGCCATTGTCCGCCTTTACTCGGTCAGGGCCTTGTTCTCCTCCCGGATGATTCGTACATGTCGTTCGTAAAATAGTAGCATCTGTACCAGTGTCAGTTTTGCAGCAAGTCCACGATGAAGCACGCGGCGGCTTACCTTTTGGGGGCACTTCTTGTAAATGACCTTCGTGTCATGCTTCGTCTTACGGCCATTCTTCCACACAAGGTAAACAACGAGCCGGCCACTACCTTCATCCTCGCAGGCATCAATCGTGTCGATTTCGTCCTCCCACGACCCGGCCGGGGGGCTCCATTTCTCTGCCGTGGCTGGCGGTGCTGAGTCGCCAGGATGTGTTCCGTTTCTCTTGGAACGCTTCGTCGTGGCGGCTGGCGTTGTGCTGTTCGTCCTATTGCGCTTCTTGCCTCGGGCAGCTTCTTGCGTCTCCTCGAAAATCTTCTCCCGCCCACCGATGGATTCGAGATAGGCACTGAGAATCTCGCCCGCAGACTCCCTAAATCGCACCAAAGTCAGTTGCTTCATCCAGTAATCGTAATCGCGTGACGTTTGCCCAACGCTCCGTGATCCGCAACATACAGTAGATTCTCTTCAGGCTCCCAAGTCATATCTGACTTCTTCTCGTAACCCTCCCACTTGACGTGGAATTTCAATGTTCCCTACGCGACGTTAGCCGTGGTCTAATTAAACCAACAAACGCGACAGAGGTGCATCCTACGCACGTCTTCGTCAATCATGTGCTTCTTGATCGCTTCGACAATGAACCTATAAGCAGTTGTTAGGTCTCAATGCCATATGCCGCGCAACACCCGGTGGTTTCATACACATCTTCCTCGAGGTCATCCTCCTCCTCATCCCCATCTTCATCCTCGTTCACATCCGCATCCTCGATTTCGATATCATCGTCCTCGTCCGCCTCCCTTTCCACCTTTTTTGAGACTCTTCCATTTCGTTTGGGCCTTCCGGCCGCTTCGTCTGCCTCGCTTGATGCGGAGTTTCGTGACGACTTGACGGGTGGCGCGCTCTCGTAATCCGAGACTTCCTCGTCGCTGAGTGCTGCTCTGCTCTTAGCGGATGACCTTCCTTTGTTTCCTCTGGGAGCCATGACGCAACAATACACAGCGATGGAGCGGTGTGATTGTAAAGGCAAAACAGCGCTCAGGTGCAAGTACTGAGCTGGAGCTGTCTCCGGCTAACTTGGGGGGATCTTCTATGCACTTTGCACAACCGCGATTCGCCCGCTGAGGGAGGGGAGGAGCCAAGTGGCAGCCAGTTGGTGCACGTACCTGGAGGCATTGTTGCAATTCACCAATTCGCCTGGCAGTTACAGAATTGATTCGCAGTCCCAGACGGCGCAACCTGGTCGCAAGCGCTTGACGCTGTCCAGTAAGCAAACGCGATGGGCGCGGGCCTCAAGCTTTGGTGTTGCTGAGTGAACGCTTGGTCACGTGAGCAGCTTTTTTTCTTGGTTCTTATCGTTATCGATCTCAACAGCTGTAAGCTCTCCACTTTCAACGCCGCGAGTCGTGATATTGCTAGGTACATGAGCTGCAACACCTCAAAAGCCATTCCACCATTCATGGCAAAGCTCGGTGAGCTTTATAATGCATTGGAATCTGGTTGACCGTTGATTCGCGAGGTTTTCACCGTTCTTCTCACCTTTGGTAGATGAAGCATTCTTTGTGTTCTTGCTCCACGTCTGTGCTAACAAACATGTTGGATGACGCCTTGATGAATGGGAAAAACAACAACCTGACGCTGGTGGCTCTATGCAAACTTTTGCTCATACTCATATAATGGCCCGTAATCTTTGCTCGGGCCATCAAAATCATTTAATAATTGTAAATGAATTTTCTGTCGAGCCACCTGTCCAGGACAAACGGCGCATCCCGATATCCGGCACGCTCGGCTGTCGCTGACTGCATACTCCCAGCTCACATGAGCAACAAAGCGTGCCTCAGGAAACGATTTCTATTTAGAGTTGTCTTGCTCCCGTACTTGGCACACATGTTTGCATGCATGATGCTCCATTGTTTGCCGTCAAATTACAAATTCTGACGCTGTGGCCACTTCCTGCTCAGCTGTCCTTTTGCCCACCCAAGCGGATGACAGAAAAACCGAGACCGTGAAGATTTCGAACACCCACGAGTTAAATCATACGCCTACAAAGGGCGAAACTGCTATATCTACATTTCATAAATAACTACTATTATATCTATATTTCTTTAGTAACTACTACTATATCTATATTTAACTACTAACTACTACTATATTTATATTTATTTAGTAACTGCTATTATATTTATATAGGTAATAAAAATTGAGTGCTGGTTGAATAGGCGTTCCGCTACAAAAGCAGTACTCGATGAATGAATAAAGTGCTTATATTGCTAAATGTACGCACTTATTCATTTGCGGTCTCGCTTTTTCTGTCATCTGCTTGCCACCCAGAAGCAATCGGGATCAGCAACACGCCGAGCTGCGATATGCCGCATATCCTGAAACGAGCCGGCCATGTAGGTCAGTCGCAGTTACGCCGAGTCCAGAGTCAACAAGAACTGCCGTCGGGAAAACAGCAATTGTGAGTCGGCCGACGTCCACACCACATCAATGGCTGCATTCAACTTGGCCTGCATGAATAGCCGGATGGTGGTTGGCGCAGTCGACTTTGCGCCGGTCCCTGCGATGGAAGGCTGTTGGTAGGGCGTCGTATTCATTAATCCACGCATAATGCTATTATGTCCCGCAGGTGTGCGCCCTTCCTTTGCTCCTTTGGCCGGCTCATTGAGCTCTCTTGGCGGACTCTTGGAGGGACAGCTGCTCTCTACTTACCTAGCGCTAAGTAATTAACGTTAGCATGGCCATCAAGCCCTGTCGAATTCGCTAGCATCATGTAGGTATAAATTACTGCAATATCAAACGGCCCTCGTCGGAATCACATGCTGCCGCCAGCAACCCAGGCATGCAGTAGTGAGTACCTGGTAGATCACCCGAAGAGGCTCTTTGTACGCGGCTAAGCAAATTTCTTAGCTAAAATGAGGGTCCAACATGACCCAAGCAAGGCCAACGGTCCTTTGTGTAACGGGGTCATCAAGCAGACCGGCCGGCGTAACTCAAGGGAGCAATCGGCCTCGTGTTTGGAGCGCCAAAAGTGCCACGGTCCGGGGATCCGAGCCCACCAGGTCGAAAAAAAGACCAGCGCGGCAAGATGCGAAACGTTGCCGATTCGAGAAGGCCGGTTGGCATTCCTGTTTGCCCGCTAGAATGCACGCAACCACACTCGCGACCGGCAACAAGGGACCTAGCCAGGGGTAAGATCGCAGCGACTTCCATGGATCTTTGCCGGAAAGCTTAGTGTGTAATACGACTCTGCTGCTTCGTAGCGACAGCATGGCTTCGTCAGAGGTGGTATCCATTGCAGCGCCGTCCATGGAGGGTACTTAATTAGACGTATGTAATTTGCCTGCCTACCTAGCCGGCAGCCCTAATGTCTCGTGTGCCAGACTGTATTCCGCCTCGAGCTACTCCTTGCGGGAGGACGGAAATAGATCGACCCAGCTATGGGCGTATCGAGATGCGATCTCTACAAGAGATAGGGTGCTGAAATGGACGATTTTCAGTCGTACCACACCAAAACTAAAGCACACCCCTTGGCCATTAGCTCCAAGGTGCTAGTCAGCAACGCCGTCGTCTACCGTCTTAGTATGCAGCGCGACACCAAGACAGCAATATCCGTCCATGTAAGGGGTACGCAACGGCGTGGCAGTGAACGAAAGTGCTGCATCGTAGAGGAGGTTATTGCTGTTGGAGAGCGGTCATCTCTCAAGCCTATCCAAGACAAAACTCATGCCTTTGGCGATTACGCACCCAATAAGCTCTCATGGCACTCCCCACAGGCGACTCTATTCCCCGGCTGAAATCAGCCGTTGTAATCTAGGAATTAAGAAACGGCTAAGCATAGCCAAGCTTTTCGAGACAATGTTTCAACGCCGGTCCATGGCAGCTTTCCCGGCGAGGTCTTATCTGCGGTCCAGGGAGGAACGTTTTTTTTTTTAACCCTTCTCTCCACCTCGTACCAAGGCATGGCAAAAGCAGGAGTCGTTCTGGTCGTCGTACGGAGTACAGCGTGCTCCATATGGCCAAGAAGAAGGCAGAAAGACTGATGGGTGGAATTTTTTAGTCTTGGGGCTGCAAATTCTTCTGCAGTGGTAAGGGAGTCCGTGCAGGCACACTTCCCTCGGCTACGAGTATGCCAAGGTGCCGTCTTGAGACTGCTGCATACGAGCGTATGTACTGTAATACTACTCGTACGGAGTTGTTGTGCTGGCCGTGAGAACCCATGTTGATGAAGTCTCCACCGTCACTGCGCTAATCGCACCAAGGGGCTTGGTCGGCTCTCACGTCAAGCTCTTTCCCACGAGACAAGAGTAGGGCGGTTGTTATGTGATGCGCCCAACCCTGGCCTGTTTTGGCTCAGCATGGTCATGATCCTGCCAGAATGATAAGTCCACAGAGAACCACGAAGCGTTCTGTCATAGGACGCTGCAATTATATCAGACCTGCGCTCCTCTACACGGCACAAGGTCGTAAAATGCTAGTTGGACGAGAGATGACCGAAAAAAGGTTGGGCCTGCGACAAGGGGACCCGTTGTCGTATGCCCATGCAGTAAAGACCAGGCCAGACACGCAGTTAGGCCGTTGACGAACGGTCGAACAACGGCGGCGCGGAAGTGATATGACAGCTCCCGGGACGGACAAGGGGCAATGCTTCGATGACATGACAGGTGTGTGTGCTCCTTGGCCACCAGCCAGACACTCTGGCTCTTCTGGACACTCGTCTCATTCTCTGTCATGGACTTGTATCAACGGAGTAAGCGTCTGACTTTAGCTTAACCAAGGAGAATGGCTTCGCTTTGGCGTCAAACTTTGACTATAGCGTCCACCCCCTGGACGGCCTGGGTGATCTCCCGAAGTGACCCCCCTGAAGCCTCGGATCTTTTTAATCTGGCCTGTGTTTGGAGGACGAAGAGCACTCGAGTTTTGAATGCTACGAGCCCATTGCGCCATCGGTAGGAGGGTATTCTTGGGCATTGAATGTGACACTGATACTTGCCATTCGAGAGATGAGGCTGTAAGCAATACATAGCCTGAAGTAACAAAATAGCCAACAAGCCATGATGGCATTCACACTTTCTCTCAACTTGCCTGAAATCACAAAGCACCCTGCTGCAACAGCAGAGCACGCTAGGCATCCGAGCCTTCTCTGATGCCCACTCCGTTCATTGGCGGCGCTCAGCCGGTCTGGATCTTTTGCAATTCGGCCGGTGCGAAGTAGGGTGGCTGGCACGGGCGCAGGAGAGGTGGGATCGCGTGCAGTTTGGCTGCAAGAATGAAGCGATTGGATTCAAGAACGCCACGAGAAACAGCTGGCTGGCCATGCCCTTGGCTCTGGGCCAGATGGGACACGGCCTCTGAATGGTAGGTACGAGTACTCAGCCTCTGCTTGTAGGATCCGTCCACGTTACTCCTGAGATGGCTCCGATCGCTGCCACCCTTGCTGGCGAGTCTTGATCGAGTCCGTCTGGGCATCGTCTAGTCTCTTGCGGCCGGCTGCCCGATGTCTTGTCGTGTTGTTTCTGTGCTCCTGTGCTCCTGTTCTGTACCGTACCTGTACATGTAAGAGGCACGAGTAAGGTGGTATTCGTACTGTAGGTATGGAGTTCGGAGCACCGAGTATGTACAGCAGGTCCAGTCCTCAGCTGCTGATTGCTGCCGGTAGCTGCTGGCTGATCAAGCTCCATCAAATGTTGCCAAGGCATCTGGGCAGTGCATACCCGTGGGCTGTAAGGTAGTAACAAGGTCAATCAATGGCTTGAACCTGAGAGGGCAGACGCAGACGCTGATGAAGCTCCATGAGTCTCCATCGACCCATGATGTAAGTTACTCCGTACACGAACAGAACAGCAGGGCCGGAATGATTCCCTGGGCAAGAGTGGGCAGGCACCATGACAATCTCCTGCGAGCCTCCTTCCTCCAGCGGCGCCCCATTACGAGTACCTACATGTACATGTATCCGGACGGAGCACAGCGCAGGTTGCAGGTCGCAGACGGCCAATACTCCGTTGCTCCTGCATCCTACCGACGCTACTGCTGGCATAGGAGCCTCTAAAACATCGACTACAGGTAATAGTAAGGTGACATGTACCCGTACTTGTGCTCCGTGCTGTACCCCGTACCTTCATGGCGCTCACTTGGAGGTACTCGCTAACTGATTGCTTGCTGGTGGTTGACTCGAGGATGAGGAGGCACGGAGGATGAGTACAGGTCATATCGCCCGTAGCCAGTAGGAGGTACATACACCCGACCTCACTTTGCTCTGCCAAGTGAGGCACCCTCAATTGGTCCCCCCAGGCTCTCCTACATGTAGGTACATGTACCGACACGTGCCTGGGCTGGATGTCTCTCTCTCTCAGCCTGGGAGTGCGACCCCGTAGATGCCCGACTCAGCTTCCTCACAACTCAAACCCGGCTTCGGCGGCTGGCCTGGCCTGACCGAACAACTGAACAACTCACTGGCAGCCCTGGCCACCGCCAGCAAACCGCGGTCACGATCGGCACGCCTGTCTCCCGCTATCCGCACCACCAGTGGACGGTCTCTCGGCGACGCTGACAGCTGGAGCACTAATCTGGGGGGCCGGGTTCTGGCGCTGCGCCGGACAGGGGGGAAAGCGGCCACACTGGCGCCTAGCGGTGGGCTGCTACTGTACAGCGAGTGCCAGCGCCTGAGCTGCCCGCTATGAGCCGCCTGTAGCGCCTGGGCCCGGTGCGGTGGGGAGTCCTGGAGGGGGGGGGGGGGGGTTCAATGTTCCTTTTCCACTTCTCCCATGGAAGCGTCCCGTTCGAGGTCCCACCCCTGAGCCGGCTCACCACCTAAAAAAAATAATTAAAGGTTTCCCACGGCTTCTCCTGACTTTGAGCTTTGTCACGAGGGGAATTGAGTGAGCTGTTTCTGGGCTGTCCGTCGTCGAGAGGTCTTGTTCTGCTTCTTGTTCTGCTTCTGCATTGGCTTTTCCCTGTCCGCTTCCACGCTGCTCTGAGTTGAATAAGCAGCCTTGACGTTTGTGAACCGCCTCCCCCTTGAGGGCATTTGCTACCCACGCTCGTTTTCCAAATCCGCCCCTGGTCCTTTTATACGCTCCTTATGATCTTCACAGGTCCTGCTCCACGAAAGGAGCTGTTGGCTTTGGTCGTCTTCCATCAAATTACCTTCTCTCTGCCTGTTTCGTAGCGCCAGAACGATATCTCCCCCCTCCTCCAGCCGGCCGATCGATCGCTTCTGCCGACGAAGAAAGAAAACCAACATATCCTACTTTTCACCGCCGTCTCTCTTCCCTCGTGGCACACCCTCTCTTCTAGAAATTGCGAGCAATGTCTGAAACGCCGGTGCCCAATGCCGAGGGCAACCAGCCCAAGGCTGTAAAGGACAAAAACTGCGAGTACTGTGGCCAAGCCTTCACCTCGTCTTCCCTCGGCAGACATCTTGACCTCTATATCAAGGACAAGAACCCCAAGCCCCCGGATGGTATTCACGATGTTGATGCTATCCGGAAGCTCCGTGGCAACATCACTCGACGTCAGCCTCGAGGCTCTCTTGGTGCTCGAAGAGATAACTCCACCCCCGCCGGTACCCCGAAACCAGCGGCCAGGAAGGTATCGCCTGGGCAAGAGTCAGATAGCTTCAAACCTTCTGCCATACCCAAAGAGGGTCTATACGCTATTGGACCCGTCAAGTACTCTTATACTACTCCATGGGAGGCCACTGGCGTTATAAATGATATTCCGGGCAAGAATGCCTGGGATGGCAATGCCCCTCAAGATACCAACAAGCGTCCTGGGGTATCAAGGAACGCTAGCAAACAGATGGCCCAAAAAGCTCAGTTCGATATCAAACAAAAGCTAGCAGACTCTATGGACACTGCTAGAGCGGCAGAGCTGGCTCTCAGAGAACTGCTGAGCTCATGGCGGGCGGCAAAGTAAGTTATCTTGTCTCTTCAGGGCTTCGTCAAGAACTGGTGTTCGCCATAGGGGCCGGGATCGACTAACACCAAACTAGACAGCAGATTGATGGTAATTCGACACCTTTCGACTTCGATCCTCTTGCTCTGGATTTTCCAGCTCTTACTTTGCAGTGTCTTCAGCCACCGCCAACCTTGTTCTCTTCGACTCAGCACGCTACCTCGACATCCTGGGCTATACAGTGGCCGTCCCAGCGCGAGTATGAGGCGCTTCAGGCCTACTTCCTGGAGGAATTCAAGGCATGGAAAATTACATGCGCTTCGGCCACGACCACGGTGATGGAGGAGATGGCGTATCCCCCAACTGGGGGCCCGTATAGAGACGTGAGAGAGGCCGTAAAGAAGGCTGAGAGAGCCGCTGAAAATCTCGAGCTGCATGTCAACGAACACCTGAAATCTGCGTATGCAGTTTGGGAGAGTTTGCCCAGTCAGCGGAAAAGTGAACTTTGGCTTCTTGAGCTGGCACGTGGAGTGGGTCGCAAGCATAAGGAAATGGAGAAGATGAAAGAGCAGCATCATAAGCTCAAGCAGGAAAACGCCAACCTCAAATCACACATCGACCAGCTCAACCGACTGCAGCAGCCGAGAGAGTTCAAGGTGATCTCACCCTCTACCATTCCTCTAGAACGAGACGTTCTTGCCTACGCCTATGAGCAGGCTGTCACGGGGACCAAGCTTGTTGGTTTCGAACTCGAGGATCGGCATCTGGACCTGAATACCCTTGTAGCAAAGTCAATAGACCGATGGAAGAATATGATTGTGTCGAGTCGTGTTACCGCTACAGGGATGACCGCACAGCGGCCTCTGGACCAGACAGCGGCCCAGACTCCTGCTGCGGGAAACCAAAACAGTCCGTCAGAACCCCCAAGCGCCGTGCAAACACCACAGTTGACGCAACCGCCGCCACCGCCGCAGCAGCAGCAGCAGCTCGACAAAAGGCTCTCGACCGCAAGCACGAATGGTCCAGCCAGTGAGCAAAGCGCTTCATCTACGACCAACACTGGCCCGCCGTCGATCGAAGAAACCAGCGATCAAGATGCTGATGCCGAGATGGAAGATGACGATAGCTTTGTTATGATGAGCCAATCACCTATCAAACCATCGCACCCACCTATACAGCAGCAGGCGCAGCTTGATGTTTCTCGGACTCGTGGACCCATGGCCCAGCAGCAGCAGCAACAGCAGCAGCAGGTCCAGCAGGTCCAGCAGGTCCAGCAGGTCCAGCAGGTGCAACAGCAAGTCCAACAGCAAGTTCAGCAACAGGTCCAGCAGCAAGTTGTTCAGCAAGTCCAACAACAGGTCCAGCAGCAGGTCCAACAACAAGTGCAACAACAAGTGCAGCAACAGCAAGCTCAACAGCAACAAGCACAGCAACGTAACACAGCAGATATGCGTTACATGATGCAAAATGGAGCCGGCAGCCCTGCAAGCAGAGCGGCCATGGCCATGAACCGTGCCATGCCCAACATGAACATGGCGGCAATGCAAGCCAACGCCATGCATGGCGCAGACATCACCATGGCGATGCAAGGGGTGCGTGGTGACATGTACTTGGAATAATAATGTCGATGAAAAAAAAAAACATATATCGGAAGAGGGCGTATTTCGGACGGTTTTAATAGAAGGAACGTCTCATTTATATAAACGGTTGTACACTGGCCATCATGGTTACCGGCATTCATTTCGAGCGACGGCCTCATTACAAAAGAATCTTTTCACTTTTCTTTTTCTTTTCATGCGATATAACAAATCTCACGATTATTTCAACAAAAAAGGAACAATCAGCATTTTCTGTGCGCCTCCATGATGTGTTAATATAGAAACCGCAGCATTTGGGCCGGATAAGAAGCATATAGACTGGCGGAGGAAATGGATTAGGGGGACTGGGAGAATGTCGAATTTATTTTCATTGTCTTTGCTTTTGGTTTGTTTGTAGAATGGCATGAGGCTGAAGAAGGAAGAGGGGGCGAATATTTTGTGAAACTACTATTGGGCATTGCTGACTAGAAATCGAAAGTAAGGAGTAGGCGTCAATAGATGGAATTTATATGCGTTTTTTAATTTAAAGAGAATCCTTTTTCCTTGTCTCGACCTCTATATATATGTCTTGAGTTGAGTTTTTATACATGATTTTTCTGTCGGGATTTGTCCCTGGCATATTGTTCCTCCGTGTAGCGTAATAGTACATCATCTATTTTATACAGAGAAGCGGCTCGCTTCATGGCTTAACCTGCTTCAGCTTCTTCTCAATCATCCGCACCGTCGACTTTGGGATGTGTAGTCGGTGAGCGAGCACCAATGCGCCAGTGAGAACAGCAAGGCTGCCAGCCTGGTGAGTGGCCGCCAAGTGTGTGGGAACCATGTAGATGAGGGTGGAGATACCGAGGGCCGCTTGCATGGTGACGAGATGGACGAGGCCGGTAGTGCCCTTCTTTGCGTTCTTGGGGAGCGCGGCAGCGACCTTTCCGGTGCGGGCGTATGCGAAGAGAGCTAGGATTGTGCAAAAGGTCGTGATGGCCATGATTCGGTGGTCAAGCTGGACGGTGCTGGGGTTTTCGAGCATGTTGCGCCACCACAGGTCAGAGCCGTCTTCCTTGCGGGAGTAGAACTTGTCCCATAGCTCAGACTTTGGCGGGGTGAAGCCGAGGCCCATCTTGGGGAATTCGTTGTAGATGAGGCCGGCGTCGAGACCGGCGACCAAGCCACCAGACATGGCAGTGAGGAAGACGAGACCGGTGACACCAAGAACTGAGCGCCTGAAAGTTTTAAGGGCGGGATTCTTGATGGCGTTAATGACAGCGGAGGCGGCAGCAGGATCGGCGAGCAGACGGCGGGTGCGGAGGATGGTCAGGCCAGACATGAGCATCCAGGAATAGCAGACGAAAGCGGTAGCCAAGTGAGTAGTCAATCGGTACTGAGAGACACGTGGGTGAGAGCCAGGAGCAAAGAGATCGTCCTTGAGACCAGACTTGACCATCCACCAGCCAATGAAGCCCTGGAAACCGATCAAGCTAGAGATACCGAGGAGGTTGACGGCCATTCTGGGGGAGACTCGGCGGCGCGCGACAAAGTACAGCGAGGGCAGGACGAACGACATGCCGATGAAGCGGCCCCAGAGTCGATGGGTCCATTCCATGAAGTAAATCTTCTTGAACTCCTCCAGCGTCATGTGAGGGTTGAGCAGCTGGAATTCCGGGGACGCACGGTATTTTTCGAATTCAGACTCCCAGTCGGCGAGTGACATGGGAGGCAAAGAGCCGGTGACGGGTCTCCATTCGGTTATGCTAAGTCTATATACAGGATATATGGTTAGCGACTGACTGTTGCATTGCTTCTCTTGCTCATCCGAAGCGAATTGAAATCGTACCCAGATTCGGTCAATCTTGTTAGTCCACCCCAGACGACGATGCCGAAGCAGCTAGCAGCACTGCCAATGAGCCAATATGCGACGGCCTTGGAAGTGGTTTTCTTAGGAAACGCTTTTGAAGCCTTGGCTTGCACCTGAGATGCCACAGCTGAAGCATTTTGGGTCGCCAGGCTTTCCAATGGCTTCGCATCGGCATATCCTCGTGATCGTACGATATTCAGAATTGTCGAGGGAGAGCGTCTGGGCGCCTGTCGAAGGCATTGGTTGCAGACAAAGAACCTCGAGGGCATCTGGAGGGCAGCCCTCCGGAGCCCAGCTGCAAAGACGGCCATTTTGTGCTTGTTTGCGCAATAGCGCTCAATGTGAAGACGAAAAGGCGCTGGATCGCACGATTATTTCGGGAATCTGAATTATAGCATGTCGTCGGAGCTTACAGAGCGCCGAGGCGGGCGGACCACAGCGGAGTCGGGAAAGAATTAGAGGGGCGCTGATAGGTGGGATGCCGCCGGGGGTCCCCGCCAAACTACTCTCACCGCCAATTTTTTTACACGGCAGAAAAAAACGTAAGGCAAAGTTGAGCAGCAAAAAAAGAGAAGGAAAAAAAGCTTGAGAGAGAGACACTTGGACAGCTTGGCGTCGCAAAACACCTGGGAATAACGCCATATAAATTACGATTACAGAGTCCGTGAAGATGCCGGGTCGACAGGCACATGGACGGCCGCTGCTAAGCCAGCCAAAGGCCAAGTCTGGCCCCAAGAAGTCCAAGTCGAGGGCGCAGACGAATGCGCTGAATGCCTTCAACATTGCGCAGGAGAGATTCCCCACAAAGGAGAAGAAGACGCCGCGAGCACGAGAACTGGATGCCGAAATTGAGAAAAAGCATGCGCGAGAGGAAGAGGACGAAGATGAGGAGGACGAAGAAGAAGAAGGTCCCAAGCGGAAGAAGATCAAGGCTCCCCAGCGCAGTGCGGCAGCTGGTGGCGATGTAGAATTTGGCAGCGACAGCGAAGGAAATGAGTGGCAGCTTGGTGGAATGGCAGACGACGACGAAGACTCCGAGATTGAGAGTGACGATGCGTTTGGCGACAGCGACAATGAAATGTTTCAGGGCTATGCCTTCCGCGGTTCCAAGACTGGCCAACGAAAGGTGAGAGACTGCAATTGGTAAAAATACTGATTCATAGTGCTAACCCACAGAAAAACAGGACGACGACTCAGAAGACTCCGACGATAGCAATGACGATCAAGGAGAAACTCTTGGTGAAGAGGCTATTGATCTGGCAACGGCTCTAGATCAGTTTGAGGAAGAATCTGAAGAAGAAGAGCCAGAAGGTGAAGAAGGCTCCGAAGAGGAAGATTCAGAGGATGAAGAGGATTCTGATGAATCGGATGGCTCTGAGGATGTTGATGACGACAGCGACGAGGAGGCCGATCCTGAGAGATTGAAAGAGCTCAAAGGCTTGATATCTGGCTTTGGTGGCGAGGAAGATGACGACGAGAATAGCGCACCAGTCTCCAAGAACCAAAAGATCGATCTTGGCGACCTTGGACTCTCTGGATTAAACGACCCTTTTATGAAGCAATCAGTAAAGCTCCTGAAGAAGGAATCGAAAGAAACACGGCCCGGAGCGACAAAGAAGCTAGATGTGCCACTATCAAGAAGAGAACAGGGCCGTATCGACCGAGCAGCCGCCTACGAAAAGACAAACGAAACCCTTAACCGATGGACAGAGACTGTTAAGCAGAACCGCAGGGCCGAACATCTGATATTCCCTCTTCCTGAGAACTCCGAATCAGCTGGACTCGATCGAACAGAACTTCAACCTCTCACGCTGAAGAGTGCTGCCAATGAGCTGGAATCTACAATCATGGGCATCATGGAGGAGAGCGGTCTATCTCTGGAAAAGGAGAAGAAGCCCAAGAAGCAGGAATTCGACGAAGAGGGCAACCTGCTTACTCGGAAGCAGGTTCTGGAAAGGAAGCGTCTCGAGCGCGAGATCAATTCCAGAGAAGCAAAGCGCGCCAAGCGTATCAAGAAGATCAAGAGCAAGGCCTATCACAGAGTCCACAGAAAACAACGGGAACGCGATGAGATGGCTACTAAGGAAGCCATGGCCGAGGCTGGCGAAATCGATTCCGAAGAAGAGAGGGAAGCTCAGGACCGGCGTCGTGCTCTGGAGCGAGTGGGCCAGCGTCACAAGGACAGCAAGTGGGCCAAGATGGGATCCAAGGCGAAGCGTGCCGTTTGGGACGACGATTTCCGATCTGGTTTGACGGAGATGGCTCGCAAGGACGAGGAGTTGCGTCAAAGGAAAGAGGGCAAGGGCTCAAGGGGAGCAGGAGATGATTCGGATGACACCAGCAGCTCTGGATCGGATGACGATGACAACGATGACTTGCGGCGACAGCTGGATGAACTCGAAGAAGAGGACGACGAGCCCCAGTCGAGGCTGATGAAGATGAAGTTTATGCAAAAGGCGGAAGCAGCGAAGAAGAAGGCAAACGACGACCTCATCAAGGAAATCCGCAGAGAGCTAGACGGAGAAGAAGCCCAAGTCTCTGACGAAGAAGAAAAGGGAGGCGAGATTGGCCGAAGGCAGTACGGCAACGGAGCGGCGAACCCGTTCTCCATGCCGCAGAACATCTCAGTCCGAGAAGCCAAGAGGAACCGCGTCAAGGACTCTAGAGAAGAGGAGCCAGACGTGAGCTTCGCGAATGGCGATGGTGCGCCTCATATCACAAACGGCTCGGTGAACCACGCTTGGTCAACGCCTGCTGAAGCAACGACTTCCATCGCGGGAGCCTGGTCCCAGGGCGACTCGCGCAGAAAGAAGTCTTCTTCAGCACGCGCCGACGACCTCGATCTCAACGCCAACATCCTCACCGCTTCTCAACCTAAACCGAAATCCAAACCAGCCAAGAAGTCACAACCTCAAGCCCAAGACGACTCCGACGACACCTCCTCCGAATCTGAGTCTGACGCCGAGTCAGAGAACCGCCTACCCCTCGCCATCCGCGACAAGGCCCTCGTAGCACGCGCCTTTGCAGGCGAAGACGTCGTCACAGAGTTCCAGCGCGAAAAGGACGAAATCGCCGATGAGGACGACGACAAGGTCATTGACAACACGCTCCCCGGCTGGGGCTCCTGGGTCGGAGAGGGCATCAGCGCCCGCGAGAAGAAGAGGCACCAGGGCCGCTTCCTGACAAAGATCGAGGGCATCAAGAAGAAGGACCGCAAGGACGCCAAGCTGGATAAAGTAATCATTAACGAAAAGCGCATCAAAAAGGTTCGTCTCAACACCCTCCTCTCCCTTGGTTTCTCAATATTTTGTTACGGAAAAGCTAACTCTCTCTCTCTAACAGAACGACCGCTATCTCGCATCCCAGCTTCCCTTCCCATTCGAGTCGAGACAGCAGTACGAGCGGGCTTTGCGTCTGCCTGTTGGTCCCGAATGGATGACCAAGGAGACGTTCCAGGACAACACGAAGCCAAGAGTTATCATGAAGCAGGGCATTATTACGCCCATGTCGAAGCCTTCTGCATAGATTTTTTTTTGTTTTTCTTATGCTGTCAGAATGGAAAATAGACTTACTCGGAGGATGGATCTTTTCTTTTCTTTCACAATGTATACACCATTCAGGTTTGATTTTCATATGGCCTAGATACATCTCGGTTATCAAAAGTCAATTCATGTGGAATGTTCATAGCTCTTCTGTTGGAAATATCACGGCAGAGGTTAGGTGCGAAAGGTTTGTTACTTTTTCACAGGTATCATTAAAATTATCAATACAAACACGATATAACGCCATCATTTTGTCCGTTTGATTTCCCATAAGTCGCGAGAGAAAAGGAAATAAACAAAAGAGAAAAAAGAAGCAAAAGGCAGAGTGACCACCGCTACCTTGGGGCGCACATTTTGATCCGATGCATCTAGCAATATTCTCTGATCCACAGCCGTCCCTCGCAATGACTTCAAATTTGCAATCCTTAAAATTCAGCACAATGCAGGAAAATAATAATACAGGGCTAGGAAAGGGGCTGGTATAGCCAGGAGTAATCTCGATCCGAGGGTTTTTGCTGCAGTAAAGAAGCCCCGCGTTCGTCCATAACATAAGAAAGGGATGTTCTCGAGATATTCATAGCATCGATGGCTATGTTGTATTTCAATGGTCGGAAGGATGCCATCTTCGACCAAGGTAGTAGATATCGACACGTATCAAAGTCGTCGATGTTATTCAGTCGTGCTTAGTTGCTGCCGCTGATAAGATCTGTTGCCTTGTCCAAGAAGTCTCCTGGCGTAGCAAAGAAAGCAACGGCAATGATGATGTAGAGGCCGAGAAGCATGGCGCCTTCGAGATAGTTTGATTTGCCGTCTTGAACGGTATAAGTGACAACCAAAACGGACACGGCAAATGCAACAGTCTCGACTATATCATGGTTAGCTTTCTCCAAGGTAATTTCTTTGGACACAAGTGTAACTCACAAGTCTCGAAGTGGAGCGTCATGTCACGTCCAATAATCCATCCAACAATAACGAGGAAAGGGGTGACACCCAACGCAATCTGAATGCTGGAGCCAATTGCCACGCCCATGGCCAAGTCCATCTTGTTGCGAAGGGCAACGACTACGGCAGTGACATGTTCTGCAGCATTTCCAACAATGGGAATCAGGATTAAACCGATGAATGCTTTGCTGATATTTGCGCTTTCGACAAGGTCATCAATGCTTCCGACCAAGTAATCGGCACAGATGGCGACCAAAACTGTTACAACGACGAGGACTGCGGTAGCAGCAATCGGACCCAGAGTAGGTTCTTCGGGCTCCTCACCGTCGGCAGTGAGAGGGTCTTCGGGGTCGAAAAGGTTGCTGTGCGTCCGAAGCTGGAAAATGAGATACATGGCGTATAGAACCAGCAGAATGATGGCAGTGCCGCGAGAAAGAACCAGGATGCTGCGGTCCTTGTCGCCGATATCAGTGTTCTTCTGGTCGAGGACGCCGTACAGCTACAGGATGATGTTAGACAAAAGTCGTACTCCCAACATGCGACAGGGGAAAACATACCGCAGCGGGAATGACCAGGGAAGCAGAAGAGAGGGCCATGAGAGAGCAGGTGGTCTGCGCAACGGCGGCTGAGAAAGTCTGTTCCGTACCAGCTCCCGTCGAACCACGGTGTCGAAGACCTCCAAACAAAAAGCACATTCCCATGACTAGCAGCAGGTTCGAAAGTATGGATCCGAGCATGGAGGATTGCACAACCTCAATCTGGTTCTCACGAAGAGCCACAATGCTGACCTGCAGACAGTCAGTATCTACCGAAAGATGGGGAAATATTGCGCGCAACGTACAATCAATTCAACAGCGTTTCCAAAAGTAGCGTTCAGCAGTCCACCCAGGGCCTCACCGAGCTTGAGAGATATTTCCTCAGTCGCAAAGGACAAGACGGCAGCAAGCGGGATGATGGCGAAGAAGTTGATGGTAAAAA
The DNA here is from genome assembly GCA_035079535.1 of Trichoderma endophyticum. Lineage (NCBI taxonomy): Eukaryota > Fungi > Ascomycota > Sordariomycetes > Hypocreales > Hypocreaceae > Trichoderma > Trichoderma endophyticum. The sequence continues at coordinate 974,670 of JAPMIQ010000011.1, forward strand.
CGGCGGTTGAGTTCCAACCGAGGCGGCCAGCAACAATACCGATGGGGACCATGATGAGCAGGAAGTTGACATAGTCTAAATTGTGAAGAAAAAATATCAGTATACAGCTATTTGCCGAGAAAGAGGTGGGATTGTAATTCTCGCGCAAAACTTACTGCTGAGGAGGGTCACTTTGGTAACATGCCAAGTGTAGGCGAGGCTGCGGACGACAAAGTTGTCGCTGTCATTTCCTGGCGTGTGCTTCGAATCGAAAAAGAATTGGAAGGCCGCGGAGCGCTCGCGGTGAACGTCACCTAGAATGTGATTCTGGTTGCCATTGGAGCTCTCGCCGTTGAGGCCATTGAGGAGCGGCGTGCGCTCGTTGTTGTTTGGTTTGTAGCTCATTGTGCGCCGAATGCTTCTCGTCCAATTCAAGTTAACTGTAGTCGACGATACCAATTGAATGTGGTCAGTTTACGGGAGATCGCAACGAACGGGATCGGTTGTTAAAAGAGAGAAAGCGAAAGGCGGCGCAAAGACGAAAAAGAGAGTAGAGAGCAGCTGAGGATTGCACGAGTGAGGCAAGGGAGAGTTTGCTAGTTGGAGCTATTCGAAGCAAAGGCAGCCGTGTCGTAGGAGGCGGGAGGATGAAGAAGAAGAGGAAGAGGATCAGCGATGGCAGCCACGATGCCAATTCCCACTGCCCATTGAAGGTTGCAATTATGGAGGCGCTATTTGTGTATTGCAGGATGGAGACACAGAGGGCGAGGCAGGGATAAAGTAATAAAAGTTCAAGGCGACGAGGCTGGGCAGGGTGGAGAGGGGAGAGAAATTGAGGTTTTAAGAGTTGCGCGTGGCGTTTTTGTTTGGTCCGGGGGCGTGGTATGTCACAGAGCTAGGGCGAAGGAAAAAGAACAAAGGGAGATTTGATTTGATATGAGTCGCAGGAAAGCACTGGATCGGATCGCACGCCTGATGAACAAAGAGAATAGAGAGCAAGGATGTCACTTACACAGGCCCCAGACCATGGCTGGAAGCTCCGGAATAGCCACAGGATACGGGACAAGCGAATTTACCCGGACACGGCGGGAATATCGAGAGCAATCGGGAGTATTTTGGGTCACAGTACAACGTACAACCCTTTGTTGGAATCTCGGTTGAAGCCGCGGTCGAGTCGGTCGAAGGCGAATCGAGAGAGATGGAGGGAAAAAGAAGAGCGAGTGACCGCGATGTTCAGCGAATGGGTATGCCGGGGCCAAGGCTAGCGCGGGTCCACAGGGGTCCGGGTAGGTGCGTGTGAGAATTCGAGGTTCAAGGTTGCCAGGTACCGGTACCTTACCAATGCATTGATGGAATTGGGGTGTGGCTGAGGCTGGAATAACTGATAACTGCACTCGTAAGTGTCGAGGGGCTTGTGGGCGTCGGATGACTTGATTTTGACGCTGCACTGTGACGATTGATTTGGTGATTACAGCATCCAGAGGACGATATGCTGTAACTGCAGGCGCAAGGCACGGATGTACGCAAATCTTGGCACGCGACTTGCCTTGCCGGGAGCTGGACTGGAGGCCTCCTTCCCCTCCAAGAACCAGAAGCCCCTCTTGCGCCAGCCTGCAGCTGCAGATTGTATGACAGCTATACCGCCCTTGGTTGACGTATGTCTACGTGCGCACAATGTACTCCGTATCTGCTTCACCGTAATTGTTTGTTTGGGGCATCTTGGCAATCAGCTAGCACTGTAAGGTAGTCTGCAATGGTCTGGATCTCACTAGACAGACCGCAGCTACTGCACTGCACTGTGTAATGTGGTAATTCAACATTAAACCTTGAAAAGGGCCAATTCGCAACGCTGTTCCCGCCCCGGGCGCTTCCAGGCGCAATGCAAGCATCGAAATCAAATCCAATCAATCCAATCCGATATTAGCGCCTCCCGCTTCCCAAAACATGCGCATGGGATCCCCCCTCCAAAATTACCCACAAAAAAGCTTCGCCAGTCTAAAAAAGCTTGTTGTGTGACGGAATGGAACTGTACAAAGAGCCAAGTAACTGCATGTCCCCCTCGCAGGGTGGAGAAGAAGCTAACGTAAAGCCGTCAATCCACGACGTCATGCACGATTCAGCAGCAACGCAGCGCTTCTTCTTTTTCTCTCTTTGTTCTGCGACAGGGCGGCAAGGGGACGGAGAATGCCGTCCTCTTGCGTTTTCATTCGCTCGCCCGAGGATCGGTACCCGCGCTTGTTTGTTAAAAAGAACGCAACGATTACCAAATGATAGCCCTACTGACCCATAACCTCGCGCCTCGGTCGGAGAAAAAGGAAAAGAAAAAGAACAAAGAAAAAGAAAAAAAAGGTACACACGTATCCGAACCTTATACACGCACGTTCCAATCTACAGTAGCCGCTTAGTGCCCAAGAGGTACTGTACTTACCACGGTGCCCAAGTACTACTGCACTTAACTTATCGACTCCGTACCTTACTTCCACTCCATAACCTCGTACAACATCAAAGCACTGGGTAATATCAAATCATCTCCAAAACACCGCCTGCATGCATGGAACGTAAAAAAGCCAAGACAAAGCCCTCACCTACCATATCCCACGTGCTCCCCTTTATCCCATCAAATCCCTTTCCTTTCAAACACGCAAACTCGCACAAACATCGTCTTCTCCAACAGCCACCCCTCTTACCAAGCAACTCCTGGCCTGCATCGCCCTCTTCTTTCAACTTGCACAGCCCCCCAAATCCACCTCTCAAAGGTGAATACCGCAAATTAAGCTTAATTTTCCCCCCTCACTCGTGACTCCGTTAGACAAATCGAATGCTCCAGCCTCATTATTCATGATTTTGAATTTTTGATTTTTGATTTTCAACTACACTCTCTTTTACCCGGCTGCTTCTAGAACCGAATTTACCCCGCTGGCCGACTCGTCACCGATAACATCCCGACTCTCCAAGTCCAACGTTTCCGATGGGCTACACCTACACTAGTGTCTCAGCCTCTGGCCCAGGTTTAGGCCAAGATTATGGCCAAGGCTCTAAGGCTCTTACCAAGGCTTTGGCTCTGCCGCAGTGCCCCTTGCACGGCGGATCTTATCGATTAACAACTTAGTATCGCCAAGCGCCCACGTGGAGATCTTGTTGATTACCGTCACACTGCACAGCCGGAGCACCTCGATCTAGGCAAGCCGAAATTAAGGGTCCCATGAGAAATGAAGCATCTATTCTGCAGAATGTACAAGTATCGTGGAACCAAACCGAGTCGTAGTAACCATCAGGTGACAAGAGCATTGCGCCCATTGCAAGTCACGGCGTGAGCGAGCGATCCCGAACCTCCCGCCAGCATGTCCGACGACGTCACGGCTTTGAATATCAAACGGCCTTAGTCAGCGCCGGCCACACCTCACCAGGAACAAGCCGGAACAGAAAGCAGAAATAGGCAATTGACAATGCCACCACGCCTCTGCTCAGAATCCCGCCCGCAAAGTCAATTTCGCCCTCGAATGCCGCATCTGTCCTGCCGCCGACGTGCTCAGCCTCGCATCCCTTCCCGCATCAACTTCCCGCATCGGCAAAGGCCCGGCAAGATACGCATCGACAAATACGCCGCCCCGGCCCCATCCCACCGGAAGTAGCCAAGACGATCTAAAGGATCGCTTCAACGTTTAGCTTGCCACGCTTGCTTCCTAAGCCTCCAACCGACAGTTGCCAAGTAGCAAAAGATCAGAGGCTATCCTCTCCTTGCTCATCACATTTCCCCAAGCGCTGTTGCTGCCTGTTAGCATCGGATTCCCAGCTCTGACAGATAGAGGCCCCTAGACTTACCGGCAGAATAAGCCATAAACCACGTCAGCGATGCTCCGCCATCCAGCCACTGGGGGCTAAATGAGCGTGAGCTAAAGAATTCCCATGCCTTCCTTGGCTCAACCGACGCATAGCTGGCCCAAATGATGCCCTTCCAAGCATTGCCAATGTCGTCGATCCGCCCGTCGCTGAAAAAGGCATCCCATTCTTCCTGCACAAACTCCTTGACCCTCACAAACGGCGTCGAGGGTAGGATAGGAATCATGTGGATCCCCTGAATTGCCTCGATGTTGGGATCGAAATACGTCGTGTGGTCCACCTTGTTCTCGAATAGGATGCCCGCAACCTTGTTGCCAATAAACTGCTTTGGTTGTACCTCGTTGTCGCTCTTGTACAGGTAATAATTCCGCAGGCTACGGGCGATGATGGAGAGCTGCAGATTACCCCTATTACATTCTTGGCATCAGCTATTTTGAATTTCTCGGTTTTAAAGGGGCAGGCGAGTAAACGAAGAAAGCAAGAAACAAGCAGAAAACGTGAACATCACCAGAGCAGGAACATGAGGAATCTCGTCTCTTACCTTGCCTCCAAATCGGCATTCCTGCTGACCTTGCCCCACATCTTGATGGCATATGCATGCATCATGTCCTCAGAGCTCGATTCTTGGTCCTACTGGCTGTTAGCAATGGATATGCGCTACCGTCTCGAGAGCCCAATTCACCTTGCCGTCCATAGCGGCATAGAGACCATGTGCCCAACTGTGGCCGTGGTACCAGTCAAAATTGCGCCACATGGGAAACAGCTTGTCCTTGGCGCTAGGGTTGGCCACATCTCGAACCAACGCATTGATATAGTCTTTGTTCTGGTTCAGCCAATTCGAATCGAGATGGCCGATGATTGCGCCAGCAAGGATATGATAACCGTAGTGGAAATGATGGTCATTGTAGTACGTGTTTCCAAAGTCAGCACCGGAATTTCCGGTAACATAGCTTGCCGACGACACGATACCACCCCAAGCAGCTATCAGTCGCAGAGTTAGCATCTCACAATGGCCTTGAAAGGAGGTCAGCAGTAAACAAGTACCAAGCACTACTTACATTCGTAGACAAGAGGAAACTTTTGTTTGTTGGCCGCAAACGTGGCAAACGCCGCCTTGAGCTGACCCAAGCCAGTTTGTGCCAGGGCGTTGTCCCCTAGCATCCATCTGACCACGTAAAGAATGGTTGCAAACTTGGCCAAGGCCTAGAGAGGAGTTTGTCAATTGAATTTCCATTCAAAAGCGCAGGAGACGAGAAATCATCAAAGATATATACCTTTCCGCTAAAGTACATGGAGTCTAGATTGCTCTGCGCAATCATATTCTGTGCGATTTCCTTGGAGGCTGCCGCGTGGATGATGCTCTTCGCATGACTTGATAGCTTCTCCATGTTTCCTCTTTCGGGGTCCCAGGGAGCAAACGTCATGTCCACCGGCATCTTGGGCTCAAGCATGGTCCATCGATTCCCCTTGACCAAAGTAGCGAGGCCCTTCGTAGTAGATTGCAACTGCGCTCCCCGCTGTATACGCCTCGCCGTCTCCTGATCAAACGAGCCGATATGGTGAGGAAGAGCGTACATATAAAGGTTGCCAGTCTGATGCCCATCTGTCTCGAAATTGAACGAGTAGCTGCCTTCATAACCGCGAACCGTACCTGTCAATTCGAGCGTGACGGGCCAGATGCCGGCGCCATCATCCAAGATATCCTCGGCATCCTGGCTCTTCGGACACTTGCAGACCTGAATGATGCCATGGAAGGGTTTCTTCGATTCAGCTAGTCCATTGTTGATAACCCTGAGGTCCAGCGGATCCCCCTTTGTCGCCCAAGCATACATCAGCCAAGTGGCTCCATCCTCGAGATGGAACGTGAACTTGGCCACGCCATGCTTGAGTTCTCGTGTTACCCGAGTCATAGTCTTGAAGAATACACCAGTTTGAATGACGGGGGTTGAGCCGCTATACTGTGCTGTGATGTATGCCATTCCTTGCACCAGAGGAAATGATATAGCGGGTGGAGAATCGTCGTCTCTGCTCAGGTGAACTCGCGCCGAAAAGGCCGTCATGCTGTCAATGGAGAGAACGGTTTCCTTTCCAAGCTCCTTGGCAGAAAGAACCAGGGAATGTATGCCCACCGGGTTGAGATAGAAAGACGAAGCACCGTTAAACTTCTCTTTACCAAAAACCCTTTGGCTAGCCTCGGTGTGAGAGCATGCCATTCCCCAGCTGGCCGTTATGCCTTTTCCCCCAGCCCAGGCCAGCGAGTAAGGAAACGTAAATGTCGGACATCGCTGGTCCTCCAAGAAGAAGTTGGAGTAGAACTTGTTTGTCTGAAGCGGCGCATTCTCCCAGATACCCTTTCGGGGAACGGGGTGGTCCTTTCGAGTCGTGATTTGGGAGGGAGGCATATCGACGTCGATGGGCTCCGCGAAAATGTTCTTTGATACCATGGTGCTTTCTTCTTCAGCGGTAGCGGCCTCCATATCGGCTATCCGTGTGTAGAATCTGGCTGTGGTCTCTGCGGCTGGCACTTGAGACAATCGGGTTGGACCGTGGGGAACGTCGCTTTCGCTTGTGCTTACTTGAGTGGTATGCGATTGGGGCGATATTCCTGTCTCAATTGGAAGAGAGCTCGCAGTTATAGTAACTGTCCTTGTGAAGCTATTTTGAGTACGAGAGGAAGACTCAGTGTGAGTAGACTTGGGGATTGTCGTGCTAGACGCCAACGTCTCATTCAACAAGAAGTTTCTAAAGGAAGAATGCAACCAAGTTCTAATCGGGCGCTTCGATTTAACGGTCTTTTCCGAGGTGACAAAGCGGGCTTGACCAGTATCCAGACCGGGTAGACCTAGAGTCTCTTGAGCGAGTATCAGCCAACAAATCCATGATATGAAACGATATAGAGCCATGATATTGGTGAGGATTTGAAAATATCCATGTATACATGGTGGAAGGTGTGTTTTTAACTTGATATCCTCAAGCAAAGTTCTTTAGATGTCCAAGAGAGACATATTATCAGAACCAGGAGGTGTCTCCAACGTGGAATTAAAATATCCATAGTCACAGAGGAATGGGTGCCCAGAAGATGTTTTGTGGGGGGACTGATTCACAACCATGCATGACTCCAAATTCCCATGGAGCCTGGAATGCAGACTGGCCACAAAGGAGAGGAGACAATCAGTGGTGGTTTGTTATCTTGGAACATACCTGTCTGACGATTCGGAGCTGAAGTGCTAGTCTCGGAGACTGTAAGCGGTGCGGATGAAGCAATAACGATGGTGATTGTGGTACAGGAGGGAAATGTCACAGAAGGTTAACAGACGGACAAAAGATGAAGAGATAACCAAAATGGCAAATGTACAGTGATGCTGAATAGGAGCTTGTAGGAAGAAAAGAGGTGCTGATATGAGGTACGAGTCTGCGAATGCGAAGAGTTAAGAAAGACAGCTCGCGTTTCTGGAATAATTGGTATCCTCTACCCTGCAAAAGCCAAGCCGGCTTTGGCAAGAGGACTCAAGAGGGGAAGTGCCTTCTAATTACGCCTCTGTTTCTTTCGCCTATGGTCTTCTAAGTCAGCTGCCACTGGGCATAGCATAGATAGCCTGATGATAGCTACTAACAGAGAAGCTCTCTCCCAATAATGATCTTGGTGTTACCCCCCGTGAGCATGTGCTGGAAACGTCCGCAAGTGGGTCACGGGCCACCGTTTGTCTTTCCTCTGTAAAGTTTGAGAGTCTCGCCCTTTTTGGTGGAATTGGTTGTTTAGGCCTAGACAGGAGCTGAGCCGGGCTGTTATGGTGTTTGGTGTTGCCCCGGCGCTGGTATGAGCTGGCTTGAGACTTTTGAGTAAACAAACATCCATGCGCTGTTTGAGGGGAAAATCGATGACCGTTGTTGTGGAGCAGCTACATGACCTTGGGAGCTTGGCGGCTGCATGAGCGGGAGGATGGCAATTCGAGCCGTGTGATGGTGTCGTGTCGCTTTGAATTGTTTGGATTGGTGCCATTTGCTTGCCTTTTTTGCTGATTGCACGGTAGGTAGGTAAGATATGATGAAGTATTGTTGCATCGGCGTGCTCATGATGTTGCGCTCGTGGATTAGTGACGCTGCACGAGTGTTACTGCTAGAATTCCAGAATTTATTTGGTTTGTATTACAGAATACACATTACTTTCCAATCCCATCTAATCCTATGCTATGCTATAACCCAAGAGCATTATATTTCCCCGTTGATGCGCCCTCACGAATGATCTTCTGTACTGTCTTGGCCACACTATCGTCACGCGAGCTTTTGCTCTTTGAATCTCTTGTAGGCAGCTTCGTAATCCCCGATTTAGCTTCCTTAGCCTTGCTCTGCTTCTTTGCTTTCTTCTTCTCGGCTTCAGCTTCTGATCGCTCTGCATCTCGACGGCATCGGCGCACGTCTTTGTCCCGGAGCACCCAAGGCACGTCCAAGACCTCGCGGCGAAACTTTGCACGCTTTTCCCAGAGCACTACCTCTTGAGCCGTGCTCTTCACAATAGTCATCCTCTCAATATTGATCTGGTGCTCGTTGCGGAATGATGACACACTTCCTTTCACGTCCACCACCATGCCAACATCGATATCTGCATAAGGATCGGCCTCTTGTGCATCCGCATCCTTGTCCATCCGTTGTTCGTCGACGGTCGATTCGTTCTTTGGCTTTGTGGGAGGTGGCGGGGTAGTCACAGCAACAATGTTTCTACCGCTGCTATCATCGATGGTGTAAAGCCGCCGGTTGAAGAATTGCTCTATGGCCACGACGATGCCAACCACTCGCACCCATTTTATCGGGAGGTTTCTGTAGAAGAAGAAGTTTTCTCCTATAAACGTAGTAAGCTTCAACTGCCGTAATTCATGTTGATGCCAGCAGATGCATACCTTCAAAGCCAGCATGTTGATCCAAGGCGTGAATGTCGGCAGCACGCAACAGACACCAGGTATTCACGGTAGGCGATAGGTGGAAGCAGTATCGCGGATAAAGAGCAGCTTTGGTAGCCTCGGTCATGGAATGCGAGTCCTGATGCCTTGATTCACTGGCGAATCAAGCGCATGCACCCGTTCCCGTGCAATTGGCTTTGCGCTCATCGTCTGGTATGTCGTTGAAGGAGAAGAAAATCCAGGGTTGGAGCAGATGCGTGTTGGGAAAGGACGTTGGTTGCCGTGGCGCGTCATCTCAAGCCCCGCTAGCTCACGGAAGCTATGCTGTGCTTGTAAGCATTGTAAGCTGCACATAGAAACTCCATCCCATGACTTATAAACATCAGTGAAAGATGATACGAATTCTCATCAATGTATTTAATGTATGAAGTTTTATTAACAAATACTTGTATAGAAGATCTACCCAGGCACAATCAGCGCACGACTGACTGAGGCTGTAAAATACCAAAATGTTTTCCGAATAGCATGTGCTGCGTGATATGACGCCGTTAACCCAAATCCCGAACCCTTTCCCCCTTGTCCTGTAAAATAAACAGCCCGACCTGTATCCCATACTCAAAAGCATACGCTTCATTGACTCTACCGGCGAGACCTCGCCGATCGACGACCCGTGCTTGAAGCAGGTTTCTCGTCCTTTGCAGAAGTCTTGGCCTTTTTAAGTCTTGCTGCAGCTGCTTGGAACGCCTCCTCTGACGGCTCCTCTTCGTCTTCATCCTCATCCACAGCGCGCTTCTTCCCCCTGCCCTTCTTTCCTGCAGCGCTCTTTGCGCCATACTTTTCCTCGAGGTGGCTGAAGAAGCCCTCTGCGCGGTCTTGCTGCCGCTTCTGGATCAGAGCTGCTAAGCTGTCCTCTGAGCTCCCCTTGCCTTTCTTGCTCTTTGTCTTGCCACCAAAGATTTTGTCGTGGACACCAAGCTCCTTGGCCAGCTCCTCTGCTTCTGCTTCCTCGGCCTTTGCCGCCTTGGCACGAGCGGCGCGCTTTCGCTTGTTTTCCTTCTTGTAGGCTGGGAAGCTGGGGACATCCCCCGTCTCAATTGCTTCGTCGATGATCTTGCGGAACCGCTCGTCGTCCTCAACAACGTCGCTAAGCATTACTCGTTCGTACACCTGGTCCATGTCGCCTTCGCACTCTTCGTAGGCAATTAGGAGGTCATCCTTCTCTTCGTCGGAGCGCTTGTACTTTGCTGCAAATTTCTTAATGACATCTTCGGAGATTGCATCCTTGTATTGCTCCCGGTAGTATTCGCTCCAGTCGAAGCCCTCTGAGTCGACAATGGACTCGGATGTTGATCCAGTGGTGTCGTATCGCTTTCGTCGCGCGGGGTCTGACAGGACGGCGTAGGCGAATGCGATGCTCTGGAAGGTCTCATGAGCTTTTTCCTTTTCAGACTCGGAAACCTTGTCTGCAGCGTTCAATGTTAGCAATGGCGAGTGACAGACGCCTCCAGACCTCTCTCTAAGCAACCCACCTGGATGATTCTTGAGCGCTGCCTTGCGGTATGCGCTCTTGACCTGGTCAGCAGTTGCGCTGCGCTCGAGCCCCAGGACCTCATACGGGTCGATTGCGGGCGGCTCGCCGTCGACAACATCTTCGTGGTCCGACATTTTCAAGGCTCGATGGAACGCTGCAAGTTTGTGTTGCAGTGCAGAGTCTTGGAGGAGGGTAGGCTGATCAAAAGCGAAGCTCTTTAGCTGGGTCACGCGTCGCAACGCGCTCAGGAACACCGTTAAGCTTAATGGAGTCGGCAGCCGGGATCCACCAACTGCCGCCCTATATCCGGAGGTTGCAGGCCTAAGCTCACTAATACTGACTGATACTGTAGAACGCTGCAACTTGAACTTTTCAAAATTGAAGCAATCAGCAGCATTGGATTCCTGTGTGCAAATTGGTTGGATACAACCTGGACATGATGGATTCCCCAGCGAGCCAAGATCACAAGACGTCGATGCAACATGCATTGGAGCTGGCAAAGAAATCCCCGCCAAAGCCGACAAACTTCCGTGTCGGCGCCATCTTGAAGAGGCTGGAAGACGGCCACATCTCTGCTGAAGGCTATACCTTGGAGCTTGAGGGAAACACACATGCCGAAGAGTGCTGTCTTTTGAAGCTTGCAGAAGAACATTCCACCACCGAGGAGGGACTTGAAGCTGTTATGAAGAGCCCGCATGTCCTTTACACCACCGTCGAGCCCTGCTTCAAGCGGCTCAGCGGCAAGCTGCCGTGTGTTGAGCGCATCCTTCGCCAGAAGTCGTGGATCAAGAAGGTCTATGTGGGTGTTCTAGAACCTGAGACTTTTGTCGGAAAGAATCCCGGACGCCAGTTGCTCGAGGAGGGCGGTGTTGAAGTTCACTATGTCCCCGGGTTTGAGGAAGAAATCCTTGCGGTGGCAGCGGCTGGTCACACAGCATCATGATACTGTCGACCTACCTTCATCTATTGCGTTTGGCCAGCTGACTTGCTGCCCGTGATCCATGGGAAGTTCTCCGGATCAGAATACAAGCACGAAGAAATCTAAGAGGCGGTCTACTGCGACAATTGATATATGCGAGCCATTTTAGACATTTGGCGTCGTCATCTCTTGAAGGGACTACCTACACGCATGAGTAAGCTTTGCGCTCAAATGTTAGACAATGTGTACATATATGGTGGAGAAGAGAGAGTCTAGTATCCTGGTAAGCAGTTTCAAGGCCAGGTCATGAATAAAGGCTCTTTTGTACATATTCAAGCTGAGATCTCCTATTATGCTACGCAGTTCATTGAGCACTGCATGTGATGGAACTGCACGTTCCTGTTGGTGACAAAAATAGCGACGAATCGAAATGGTGTGGGTGCCGTAAACGCGGGGTTGTACCGCTGATGAACCTTGCCTTGTGGCTGCGGAGATGCTGTAAGACGTTCAGTCTCATCCCTTGGCCTCACTTTCGATGACCTGTACACCGTATTGTCAATCAATTGAAAAGAAATAGACATGAAACTCGATGGTTCACGTTTAATCGTATCTATGGATGACTAAAACAGCCGCTGGCATCTGAACCCAACATCCGCAAGAAACCAAAACACAGGTCCAAATCAGCTTCACTTTCACGACTCCCGCCGTCTCGATCGCCATCCCTGGCTAGTGGATCAGAGTGCCCAGCCCCCCAGTCAATATAATATCCGGCCTCCCATCGGGTCTCCAGCCGATCCCGTGGCGTCCGGTAAATGAGGAGAAATCCATCGTATTACCCGACACGACAATCCATGCCCGCGTGACGTCGTCACGGAGAGAAGCTGTTTATGAGCTGATACTCGGTGTACCTGGCCCCAGACGCAGGTTCCATATAGAGCTTCACCAGCTACAAATAAGCTTCATTCCTCTCTTCTGCTGTCTCCAGTTCTTGCGTCATCACACTCCTCTAGAGCTTGCAGCCAGTCACAGCCATGCTTGAACAAAAGGTAGTGACTTTTGAGCCCGGCGACGGCTTCAGCATCGTCGGCGCCGAAATCTTTGTCGACGAGCAAGACTACGTGGGCGTCCATATTGCGGCAAACAACCTCTCGCAGGACTTTACCAAAGTCACTGGACAGCGCTGCAATCCAATTGTCAAGACTCGTCCTTCGGCTCCACCGGCTCGATCGTGTATCGTCATCGGCTCTCTCACTAAATCGCCTTTGATCCAGCAGCTGAAAGAGCAAGGCAAGATTGACCCTAGCCAAATTGAAGGTAAATGGGAATCTTGGATCACAACCGTTGTACACGAGCCCTTTGATGGCTATGATGACGCCTTGGTCATTGCTGGGAGCGACAAACGAGGAACCATCTTTGGAACCTATTCCCTCTCGGAGCAAATTGGCGTGTCGCCGTAAGCTTCTTCCCAAATCACAGATTGAGAGTGAATTAGTGAATTCTGACAAGCCGTCAAACAACAGATGGCATTGGTGGGCTGATGTGCCCCCGAAGAAGCAGCAGCAAATCTATGCTTTGCCTGTAACCACAAGCAATGGCGAGCCCAGTGTCAAGTATCGTGGCATCTTTATTAACGATGAGTGCCCTGGCATGGACAGCTGGGTACACGAGAAATTCGGTCCCACGTTTGATTCCAACCTGTATCATTACATTTTTGAGCTTCTCTTGCGCCTCAAGGCCAATTTCATGTGGCCCGCAATGTGGAGGGGATATCCATATCCGGGACGGTCGTTTTTCGTGGACGATCCCAAGAACCAGGAGCTTGCAGATACTTATGGTATTGTCATGGGCACTTCGCATCATGAGCCCATGCAGAGGGCCATGAATGAGTGGTCTACTACTCAACCAGGAGGCACCTGGAACTGGGATACAAACAAAGAAAAGGTCACTCAGTACTTTGAAGAGGGGGCTGAGAGAGCTGTGCCTTATGAATCCTACTTTACCATGGGCATGAGAGGCGAAGGCGACGTACCAATGACTGGAGGCGACCCTGTAAAGATCCTCACCGAAGTCCTTGATGTGCAAAGAAATATCATTAAGAAGAATTACGGCAAGGAAGACGGCGTTTTGCAGCTCATGGCACTCTACAAAGAAGTTCAGGGATACTATGAAAAGGGACTCAAGATCCCCGATGACGTGACCCTCTTATTTGGCGACGATAACTTTGGCAACCTTCGTCGTCTTCCAACGGAGGAAGAGAACAAGCGATCTGGAGGCTCGGGTTTCTATTATCATTTCCAATACACGGGCTATCCGCGCTGCTACAGGTGGATCAACAGCAACACCCTAGGCAAGGCCCTTCATCAACTCCAGCTGGCTCATCACCGAGGCGCAGATCGTATTTGGATCTTCAATGTCGGAGACTTGAAGCCTGTTGAAGTTCCCATGAGTTTTGCTTTTGACTTGGCTTGGGATATCAACTCCATCACGGCAACTACTCTGCCGCAATATTTTGAGCATCTTGCTACTCGAGAGTTTGGTGAACAGTATGCCGGTCGGATCGCAAAGTCTTGGTATGACTTCAACAAGCTTGTGGCGATTCGAAAACAGGATCACATTGATGCATCTACTTTTGTTATCCAGAAATACCATGAATCTGACAACATCATTGCGCGATGGCGACAACTCTTGGGAGAAACCGAAGCCATCTACTCACACATTGACGAAGAGCACAAATCTGCCTTTTTCCAGCTCGTACTTCACCCCGTCAAGGCCACTTACATATTCACGCAAGTGCGCGTGGCCCAATACACGAATCAACTCTTTGCCAAGCAGCGCCGAAACACGACCAACACCATGCTGAAAAAGTGTATCGAACTTTTGGATGCCGATCATGATTTGTTCGAAGAGTACAATTCTATTTCGGATGGTAAATGGGACCTTATGCTTCGCCAACCGCACTATGGCTACGGCGATACTGGTGCCGAGCCGTCGCGTAACATGATTGATGGGCTTTGCTATGTACAGACGAAAGAAGACTCGAACCCGAGTGTTGGCCATATGGGTATTGCGGTGGAGGGTATCGAAGGCATCAATCCCGGTCACATCAATGAAGACTCAGACAGAACCCATCCATCTAGAGGCGGCCTCGAGCCTGGAGTGACGCTGCCTTTCATCACACCTTATGGAGAGCAGACTCGCTATTTTGAGGTCTTCCATCGCGGTACAAAGGAGTTTTCCTGGGAGGCTCGGCCACAGTATAAGTGGATCAAGCTTTCTCAATATCAAGGGCATCTGAATCCCCGAGACGACGATATTAGGGTCATCATCACCATTGACTGGTCGGAAGTACCCACTGATTTTGACGCCAAAGTTATTATTGAAGTCATTGGTACCCGTGATGGTTACGAGCAGGTCCACATGACTGTGCGCAACAGCCGCGTTCCCGCAGATTTTGAAGGGTTTGTGGAAGAGAGCGGCCATTTGGCTATCGATGCGGGCAATGTGGTCACGGCACCATACATTCTGCATCCTGCTCTAGGTCGGCCTATCGCTGGAGCTGTCACTTTACCACTTGATTACGATTTTAGCAAGCCAGATGACATCCCATTCCTTCGATATCCGATCTATGTCTTCTCACAGCATGACAATACGAATATCGAGCTTCAGTTCAACATTACTCTTGAGACTGAAAAGACGAGCAGAATGCAGTACGACGTGCGCTTCGATGGGGGACCCATCAAAACATTCCGTCTCACTGACGATGAATCGAATGCCGATGACGTTCCTAGAGGCTGGGCGGGGGCTGTCATGGACTGTGTCTGGAAGAAGGGGCATAACTTGGGTACGGTGAAGAAGGGAAGTCACACTATTGAAGTGCGATTCCGGAGCCAGAATATCTGTCTGGAGAAGTTGATTCTTGATCTTGGCGATTTGCGGTACACGTACCTGGGCCCTCCACAAAGTGCCTATGTGAAGAAGGGAGAAAGCCAGGCTGTGAGTGTTATTGGGCAATTGGATAGCTTGAAGATTGATTTGGGATTTTAAAGGTAATTCTTCTTTGTATCTTGTCTATGAAGGAATGAAGGAGTGGTTTAATCTTTAAGACCTCTTCCATGTTTGTGTATTTGCGGTGTCATTATACAACTGGACAAATGTATTCATTGGATATGCAAGATTCTTCTGAGCTACGAAGTAGCCATTTTCGCTGGACAAGGTAAGATTACAGATCGTTTCCGATGCTATAGCCATAATATTAGTTCACGAGTCCGCCATACGCGATTAATGTCCTCAACTTACCGCGCCACAAGCTTCTTCGCACTGACTTTCCGGTCATAGAGTGCCTGTATACCACCGGCCACTCCATTCAAGCCGTCCGGAAGCACCTCGACCGGGTGAGGCTTGATTTTACCCTCTGCCAGCAAGTGGCTGAGATACCTGTAGAACCAATACGCAAACTCCTGGTCCACCTTTGCTTGTTCCTCATTGATGAAGCCCCAAGTATCGCCATGAGACGAACCAACCATTGTACGCGAAAGTTTCACGCCCTCAGGGAATGTCCAGCCCGGCTGGACGGGATCGACCATGTTAATTTCACCGCCGCCCGATGCGACAAGTACCTTACTGATCGGCTCGTAACTGACGGAGTCGGAAACTGAGTCAAATGCGATCTTAATCTTGGATGGGCCTGCAGCGTTAATGATCTTTTGGACTACATCTCCTTCCCGGTAATCGATGATGTGGTCCGCTGCGTTGAGAGACTTGACAAAGTCGATTCCGTTGCCGGCAACGGTGATGATAGGACCGACGTTGCTCAGCTTGGCGAGTTGCAGAGCGAAAGCTCCCACAGCAGTGGCACCGCCCCAGATCAGTATGGGTGTCTTTCCGCCTGCAGGATCTTGTAAGGTTGTTGGAATCGGTAGTTTCAGGCATTGATACAAGGCGATGGCGGCTGTCATGAAAGCTAGAGGAAACGCAGCGCCGGATTCGAAAGAGATGTTTGGGGGTAGATGGAACGTCGTGGATGCCTTGACAACGGTATATTCGGCAAAGGTACCATGAGGATGGCGCATCCGGTGGAAACCTGCGACACGATCCCCCTTTTTGAACTCGAATACTTCCGAGCCTACTGCTTCAATGACACCGGCTACATCATCTCCAGTATTAAAGGCTTCTGGTTCAGTTAGCCCTCGCGTAGCCTGTGGTCGGAATATTGTTAATATTATGCTGTCAGCAGTAGTGAGTTAATTTGTCTTCTCATACCTTCCAATCTTTGGGATTCAACCCCGCAAATGCAACCTTGATGAGAACCTCCTTCGGCCCTGGTTTTCTGGTGGTACGTTAGTGAAGGCTTGGAACAAGATCTAGAGGATGGCTTACGGGATTTTTGTTTCCTTGATTACACCACCGTACTTGGGCTCTGCATAGATAAAGAGTTCCTTCATTATGGAGACTTTGGTTTGCTGAGTTGAGAGATGGTGACTTCAGATTGATGTTAGTGAGAGATGGTGGTGGGAGGAGTTTGTGTATGTATATTGGGTAGAGAATGGAAGCAGTACTTATAAAGGCTTTGGCAGCTAAAAATAAATATCAAGGCTCTATTGAATACACAATGAAACTACTTGCCCGGCGTTTACTGTTGTTTGTTTCTCCTGAGCCTGATCATTCAGAGAGTCAAACCCCCGCCGCGGAAATAAGACAGTTGTCCATGGACAAGGTGGTATTTTTAGGTCATCTACATTGCATTATACTAGGTCTGTTACTTACCATCACGGCTAAAACGATGTGAAGCAGCAGTAATTTGGAGAAGCGGCATCATTTGGAAAGTTTCTATAACTAAGCCGGATGATTGATCTCCCCGATTCTGCATCGCCAAGTTGAAATGAATCGCCCACATTTGTCATCGCGTAACGTCGGCTAGTGCCTAACCGGACACCCCCCTATTTCAGACAGCTAAATTAGTTAAATTCTGGATTAGTATTAAAGGAGAAAAATAATATAATAACATTATTTTATATATTTTTTAGTATTTTATTTTAATCTAGTTACTAAAAATAGTAAAAGTTTTTAAATTTAATTACAGTAACTGTTATTAATATTATTTACAGTTGTAATTACTTTTTAAATTTATTCCTTATATTTATTATTTCTTTAATCTTAATAAATCGTTTATTTAAGTTTTCTTTTACCTTTTTTTTTTTCTTTAGCCTTAGATTATTAAATTAATATTATAAATTATAAATTTTAGCCTTTAATACTGCT